>OZ005651.1:278440442-278865442 GCA_963930645.1 Salticus scenicus
TATTTTTCGATTTCGGTTGACTAACTCAAGTTGTCAGAAGGAGACAAAAAATAAATAAACAAATAAAAAAAAAATTAAAGGAAAAAAAAAAAAAATAATGCTGAGCTTTTGGACTAGTCAAACAAATTTTTCTTAGTCAATTGACAAAATAGGAATATTTTTTTTTTATTCTCTCATCTGACTAACCTGGTCAAATTTGAGGAAAATGAAAACTGTACCTGGAAAGTTAGTCATCTGACAAGTTTTAGAGCCAAAACGGATCATCAGACGAAACACATTAAAGATACATGGTAAAATAAAACGGCTTTTGTGTCTCATGACTAGATGGGATTGTCAGGTAGTGTTTTGATTGTTTAAAATTTTGCGTAATTTTGTGCAAATTTGTCAATGTACTTGTTAAACGTTTATTGTCACAAAGATGGCACGTCTCTTGACAAGTTTCGATTTTTCATTTTTCTGTGTGTGAAGCGGGCCCTTAAACTATATTCCTAACGTATATGCAATTTTCTCTAAAACGTTGTATGTGAGATCGATGATGTCTAGAAATATTTTTTTAACGAGCTTATTTTAATAATAATAATATATACATACACACGCTATGTATATATATATATATATATATGTATATATATATATAGTAGAGTTGGTAAAAATATGTACATAAAATTTTTCTCCGTGCTGCACGTGTCGAGCCATTATTCAAGTTCACCAGCAACAGTTTGGTGGTCTCAAGCATTCACAGCTGTTTTTAATGTTTGCAGAAAGACCGAGCGCGATTTTTTCTTCTAGTCTATTTCTTTTTTTACTCAGTTTTTTTAAAAGTCTTTCTTCTTTGGGGATTTCCTTATCCTCACGTTTTGTGTCTTAAGATAAATGAAATATGAGAGCTTTTATATAAATGTAGAGGATGATATTTTGAAAATTATATTGTGGGAAAGAAAGGACTTATGGATCATATAAATTATGAAGATTTCCAGAAATTCGATACAGATTCCGAAATTTATGATAAACACTTTATACTCTTACTGTCACAGCATTCCTTATGTATCAAAACAAACGATGATGCACATGTTCTTGTAGAGGTTATTCCCAAATTTTTTAATAAAGTAGTGATGTATCTGGGTATTAATTTGTATATTGCACAAATAAAATTTCTAAGGGGATGGTAAACGTTACAATTTTTTTTCCTTTTTATGGTCTTTTCAAAGTTACTTTATTCTCAAAATTATTTTAATTTGCGTAAGCATCCTTTGAGATATAATAGAATTCAGTAAATTAAAATATCTCAAAAAATATCTAAATAAAAAATGAAAAAAGTGAAAATTTTAAATAATAATAATAATAAAATTAAGTGTTCATCGCTAACTAATTTTAAAAATCTTCCCACCATTTTATATTTTGTAGTTTAACACTACATTTTAGATATATTTGGGCATTACTTTGTGGATTTATTGTTAATTTATTAATTAATTATGTATATATATAGTACATTCCTTCTCATATTTATAAGGACACTTGATATTTTGAAATAACTAATGTAAAAATAATTGTGAACAAGATTATACTAAATGCACTTAATATATCTAGTATTCTAAAAACCAAAACGGCTATATTATTTTAATATGAAACAAAATTACAATAATAAAAAATAATACAAAATATTTTTTTCTCCACGTTTTTTGATGTTGATAATTATAGGGACAATCAAGATTTTTTCGTTTTATTTAACTTACTAGCGGATAAATTACAGTTGACATGTGAATTCGTTAACTACTGGGCTAGATTAATTCATATATAAGTCTTCAATTTTTCTTGGACGTTCATTTTTCATTACTGATAATTCCTCGAAAAAAAGAACGCTCATGTAGTGAAGTATGATAAATGTGTTTTTTAAGTGGAATGATAATTTCAATTCGCCGAATTTCTTATGAAATTCGAAGATCGAAAATTGCTGAAGGAAATATGATCAAACTTTGAACTGCTGGTTTGATGGGAGAGAGATCTGATGCAAAATCATAGATGTTTTACAGAGATCGAAGATTCATAATTCCTCTTACTGTTCTACTCATAATGAATGCTGCTGAATTTGCTCGTAATTTTTAACGAAAGGTTGGGGTCCACATTTATGCATGTTTGAAATAATTAATAATATGTTAAAATGAACAAAAAATCTATAATAATCAATAAGCATTTATTGGGGGAAAGAACTTCCGTGTTAACGTTGAATAAAGACAATATTAAATGGTAAAATGTTGAATATTCGGATGAAAAACATTTTATTATTGATTAATAAAATGGTTTTAACAGTTACTGGCACGATCTGAAGATAGTGAAAGACAGAGCAAATTTTTTAAAAGCAGATATGAATCGGGCATTTTAAAGGTGGATCTTTGGTGCTCTGGGGAGCTGTTTATATTGAAGGCAAAATGAACTTAATAAATCTTTCTATTATTATGAACATCAAGAGAATATCCGCAAATTTTAAAATTGGAATTCTCAGATTTTTGTTAGATTTAGGGGGTAATAATATTTTTTTTCAACAAGACTTTCATTTTTGCTCTACTTCTAGAGCAATAGGAAATAGTTTGAAGAAAGAAACGTCTGTATTGTTTCCTTTCCCGTGGTCTAAAAGTTGAAAAAACCTTAACGTATCACATTAGAAAAGTGCATGCAAGTGGAAAGCAATTTTAAATAGTTTAAATGTATTCAGAATCATCTATGCTGTATGAAATGGTACTGAAACTGAATGTTAAAGAATATATATATATATATATATATATATATACCAGAGAGAATGTCTGAATGTTTCACCCTAAAAAGAGACCCCAAAAAATTAATTTAAAGAATAATTGAAAAAAAAAAAAAAAAAAAAAAAAACTAAGATTTGAGCTGTCCTTATAATTGTGAACGCCTGAAAAATCCTTTTTTTTGACCGTATTTAAAGTTTTTCGTTGTTTATTTGTATTTGTTTGTATTTAAAGTTGTTTTATGTTAAACAATACATCTTTAATCTTCACATGCTACACGTATCTGAGGAACTTTTCTGCATTAAATTTTACTAAAATGATAATGATAAGGCTTCTAATTGTTGGAAATGCCTTAGGAGACATAGTATGAAGATATGAATGTATTTTAATGCTTTTCCCATCCAAACGTCCAGAAAACATCCAACAAGTTTGAACATCGGCCGACATATTTGTAAAATTACAGAATTCGCTGAATTGTTTACTGAATCGTTCCTCATACTTTGTTTAATTTGGTTAAGTCGTTCGAAAGATGCAAATTGTATTTTACTTTTAATATTATACTTTTTTTATTTTATATGTTTTACGCTGTTTATTTGATTTATTTTTTTCAAAATAATCAGCTTTTTCATTTGAAACTCTTCATCAATAATAATAATAATAATAATAATAATAATAATAATAATAATAAATCAATAAAAGTTTTCATTTCTTTTTTCTCTCTCCCTTTTCTTTTTTTTCTCTCTCGACTATTTGCAACCGTTTTGACGCCCTATTTTGACAATGAATCTCGAAATAACTAATATACTGGCGAGTAATTTGGTGTTTTCCTTAGTATTCGAGATAAAGTATAAGCTGCAATGAAATGTACTCGCATTTACATGCGTACAATTAAACAGACACTCAACAGAGAGAGAAAGAGAGAGAGAGAGAGACAAAAAAAAAAAAAAAAAACCAGAAAGAAAAAGAAGTAATGGTGAGAACACGTTGTTATGAATTGCTGTTGAAGGATGAATGAAGATAGATACGTATACTTTAACAATTTTACGACTATGACATATTTATATACATTCCTCTCAAAAGCTTGAACACCCATAAAAACACAAATTATTTATTTGCTCTGCAGCTGCATAAAGTATGTATATTTTAAACATTTTACAATTTTATTATTATAAAATTGTGATACAACTTGCTATAAGAAATTTCTCGGAGCATATTTTAGAGTAAGCAATATTCAGAGCGTATTTTACGTGTTTTATAGAACTTTTTTTTTCTTCACTTATTGTAAATTAACGATAATATAATTATATTTTCATCAGAATTTATGAGTAATTCTCCATAAAATTCCAAAAGCAAAAATATTGGTGCATGTTTGGAATAATGTACGTAAATTCTAGAAGCACCGATTCCTGTAACATCTGTTCATTAAATATGCTCTCTAATATAATATATTTTATTCTGTTTTATTTTATTAATGCGTAAAACATTATATTAAATTACATTTTGATATGCTACAAAGAAAGAAAAAAAACCCTTAGAATACTGCTGAGAAATACCGATTAAAGAGCTTATGTAACTATCAGTAATTCTTGTACAATTCTTAAATAACTAATATTTTTATAAACCTTAAGAAACTTGCAAAATATTAATTTCACAATATTAATTTTAAAATAATGAATAAACGAAAAAAATATATATTTTTAAATTATTATTAAAAAAAAAAAAAAAAAAAAAAAAAAATCTGATGTGGACTCCACATGACTTGCTTATACACCCATTGGAATTTGGAATATACATATTGTTATGAAAACACAGACATTTTTGTGTGATATAACTTATTCGTAAGTAAACAGGCAAGTTCGAGTCCACGAACATACTTGATAAAAAAAAAAAAAAAAAAAAAAAAAAAAAAAAAAAACAGAAAGAAAAAGAAGTAATGGTGAGAACACGTTGTTATGAATTGCTGTTGAAGGATGAATGAAGATAGATACGTATACTTTAACAATTTTACGACTATGACATATTTATATACATTCCTCTCAAAAGCTTGAACACCCATAAAAACACAAATTATTTATTTGCTCTGCAGCTGCATAAAGTATGTATATTTTAAACATTTTACAATTTTATTATTATAAAATTGTGATACAACTTGCTATAAGAAATTTCTCGGAGCATATTTTAGAGTAAGCAATATTCAGAGCGTATTTTACGTGTTTTATAGAACTTTTTTTTTCTTCACTTATTGTAAATTAACGATAATATAATTAGATTTTCATCAGAATTTATGAGTAATTCTCCATAAAATTCCAAAAGCAAAAATATTGGTGCATGTTTGGAATAATGTACGTAAATTCTAGAAGCACCGATTCCTGTAACATCTGTTCATTAAATATGCTCTCTAATATAATATATTTTATTCTGTTTTATTTTATTAATGCATAAAACATTATATTAAATTACATTTTGATATGCTACAAAGAAAAAAAAAAACCCTTAGAATACTGCTGAGAAATACCGATTAAAGAGCTTATGTAACTATCAGTAATTCTTGTACAATTCTTAAATAACTAATATTTTTATAAACCTTAAGAAACTTGCAAAATATTAATTTCACAATATTAATTTTAAAATAATGAATAAACGAAAAAAATATATATTTTTAAATTATTATTAAAAAAAAAAAAAAAAAAAAAAAAAAAAAAAAAAATCTGATGTGGACTCCACTTGACTTGCTTATACACCCATTGGAATTTGGAATATACATATTGTTATGAAAACACAGACATTTTTGTGTGATATAACTTATTCGTAAGTAAACAGGCAAGTTCGAGTCCACGAACATACTTGATAAAAAAAAAAAAAAAAAAAAAAAACTGCTACTCCAACAACAAAATTCCAGAAAATAGGATTATATGTACCGCTGGGACAAATATAATAGTTTTTTCAGGAATAGTACTCGACAGCTTATTATAGAATCTCTCATTGGCAAATGCGCATCTTACAATTCAATGAAAATCATTCGAGTATACATGGCCTACTTAACTAAAAAAAAAAAAAAACACTTAGAATACCGCTTAGAAATACCAATTACAGAGCTTATATAACTATCAGTAATTCGTTTACAATTCTTAAATAACTGACATTTTTATAAACCTTAAGAAACTTGTAAAATTTCATCATATTAATTTTACAATAATGAATAAACGAAAATAATTTTCTAGTGTGAAAAGTTTATTAATAATTTCACACTTTGATGTTTTTTTTTTTTTTTTTTTAACTTAAAAAAAACTGATGTGGACACCACATGACTTGTTTATACACCCACTGGAATATACATATTGTTATGAAAACATAGCCATTTTTTTTGTGAGACAACTTATTCGTAAATAAACAGGCAAGTTCGAGTCCACGAACATGTATGAAAACAAGAAAAAAAAAAAAAAAACCTGATACTCCAACAACAAAATTCAAGAAAATAGGATTATATGTACCGTTGGCCAAATAATAGTTTTTTCAGGAATAGTACTCGACACCTTATTACAGAATCTCTCATTGGCAAATGCACATCTTAGAGTTCAATGAAAGATGGCCTGCTTTTTGTTTAGGCAAAAACTGGTGGTTAGCAACGATGCATTTTACCAAAACAATTAATTCCGTTGAATTTGAGAAAATATTTGCTAATTCTGTCTGTCCGGAAACAATATTTCCCGCTAAATTTGATCGCTAATTTCGCAGAGCTGCCAAGTTTGTAATCAATGCAGATTTTGGTCTTCGCATCGATTTTGGCGATATGGCATCAAATTTGGCTACTTGGCGACTGAATTTAGCAAAAATTTGTAGTTGAGGGTTTCCAAAGTTTGGAAACTGTAACTTTAATAAAAATAGAGTTCTAGAATTTTCCAAAAAGATTCATTGGTTTATAGCGCAGCACTAAATTCTTCGAAAGTTCTATAGATGACTAATAAGACTGCAAAATAGAAGAATGATTATTGATGATTGTAGACTAGAACATGCCTATATCTTTACGCGCAAATTTCTATACGGTATTACAGTAAAAATGGAAACAGATTGTAGTTTTTTCATTTCCAAGAAGGTGGTCGTTGACTTAGAGTTAAATGAGGCATTCAAATGTGACGAAAAGTTGTAGTTCAAGATTCCCAAAGTTTGAAAACTCTAAATTCAATAGGAGTCGTGTTCTGGAGTTTTTTGTAGTGATTCATTGTTTTCTAGCACAGAATTATTTCAAAAATTCTATAAACCACTGGCAATACTGTCGATGAAATCAAATTCTATTCAGACTTTGAAATTCCGGTTGTTACTGAATGAGCGAATTTTCTGTTCTGTAGTGTATTAACAATGTTTATATCATTTCTGTAATATGAATGACTGTTTCATTGGATTGTTTCGAGAATATTAATTTATTATTAATATTTCTGGCACAAAAAAGAGTTTTATTCAACTATTTCCTGAATAGGCATTAAAAGAAGTGCATTCATCGACTAGAACCTGATTATGTCTTTAAGAATTTCTTTCTACACGCAAAAATGTCAGAAATTTTCATAGTTATATTATTACGGGCTCTGTCTACAGGGTGAATATTTATTAAATAAAGTGCATTCGTCGACTAGAACCTGCTCGTGTCTTTTAAAATTACTTTCTAGACGCAAAAATGTCGACAAATTTTATAATAATATCATTACAGGCTCTACCTACGAGCTGAATATCCATAAAATAAAGTGCATTCGTCGACTAGAACCTGCTTACGTATTTTCTACACGCAAAAATGTCGACAAATTTCCCAACAATATCATTTACGGGCTGAATATTCATTAAATAACGTGCATTCGTCGACTAGAACCTGTTTATGTTCATAAGAATTACTTTGACACGCAAAAATACAATAATATCATTATGGGCTCTATCCACGGGCTGAATATTATTTAAATAAAATGCATTCGTCAACTAGAACCTGTTTATGCACTTTGTACGCGCAAAAATGTCGACAACTTTCATAACAATATTATTACAGACTATCTACGGACTGAATATTCATTAAATAAAGTGCATTCGTCGACTAAAACCTGCCTATATCTTTAAGAATTACTTTCTACAATAAAAAATATCGACAACTTTATAACAATATCATTACGTGCTCTATCTACGGGCTGAGTATTCCTTAAATAAAGCGCATTCATCGACAAGAACCTGTTTGTGTTTAAGATTATTTTCTACTCCCAAAAATGTCGACAACTTTTATAGCAATACAATTACTAGCTCTATCATTAGCTTCTTTTGAAATTTCTATGATGATAGGTCCTATATAATGATAAAACTTTGTATTTTTGGTCATTATGAATATAATTTTCGTAAATATTTCTGAAACGAAAGCCACAAAGAGACCAAAAAGAGAGAAGCACAACTGGATGTCATAACAAACCTATGTACCAATTTGCAACGCTCTATGTCTAACCGTTTTTGAGTTATGCGAGACACATACATACATACACACATGTACATATAAACGTCACGAAAAATCTTGTAAATTCGCAGATACCTCTAAAACGGGAGCTCGTATTAAGATCAAATTTGTAGGTATACAACTAGACATCATGACAGTCATAAATATGAATTCGCAGTTTAATAAAGAAGCATCACAAAACTGGCGTTGTAAAAATTATTACTTACAAACTTTGAATAAACACCATAAAATGCAATAAACTCGCAACAATTGTTTCGGGTCGAAAAAACACACGACCCTTCATCAGGCGAACAAAGTAAGCACGAGTGCTGCAGTCAAAGCGGCAACGCACAAAATCGTTTAAAATGAAAAGAAAAAGTTTATAAAGTAGAAACTAAATATAGCTACTGGTGTGAGTAGAATTGTGCAAAAAAACAAGAAAATAAATAAATGAGTGAGATTAAACATATAACAATCTAAGGATAACAAAAATTAAACTAAAATCTAAGTTACGTGAGTAATTTCCAAGCATCAGAGAAGAAAGGAGTGGAAGAAATATCATTAACAAGATTTTTCGAATTTTTAAATATGTAAAATGCTTCATGAATATCCAAATGGGAGGAGCAGACAGGAGATGAAATTATGTTAGTTTTGGAAAAATCAAAACGATGACCTTGAGACCAGCAGTGGGAAGCAATAGAAGATTTGGTAATCTCTTCATTACGAACATTCCGACGGTGCTCATTTATTCTGTATTTCAAACGCCTCCTAGTTTGACCAATATAACCTAAGTTGCAGGACGAACACGGAAATAAATAAATTCCAGAACAGTTTTCGGTGGGAATGGGATCCTTAAGAGAAGATAATTTTATTTTATTGACGGGTTTGTAAATAACTTTGAAACCAAACGGTGAAAGAATTTTAGAGATTTTAAAAGAGAGTGAAGAATAAAAAGGTAAAACAACTGGGATGAGACTGTGATCGTTTAATTTGGGAGCAGAACGTTTAGGATTCTTAAATTTATATAGAGCTTTGTCGATGATAGATGGGTTATAGCCACGAGAGAGGGCAAGAGATTTTAAATAATTAATTTCTTTCGAAAGATTAGACGGATCAGAACAAATGTGTAAGGCACGGTAAACATAAGTGTAAAAAGCAGACATTTTTTGTTGAGGGGCGTGGTTAGAGAGAGCATGCGGCGGCAAAGAGACTGAGAATGGTTTTCTAAAAACAGTAGTTGAGAAACAATCCTTTTCTTTATTCACAAGAACGTCAAGGAAGGGCAAAGAGCAATCCTGTTCAACCTCAAAAGTGAATTGAATGCATGGGTCAATCGAATTGACCAAAGAAAGTAAATTGGACAAATCGACGTCAGGGGAGACGAGAACGAAAGTGTCATCCACATATCTAAACCAGTGAGGAAATTTATATACACCGAAGAGTTTTTCTTCAAAATAGTGCATATAGATGTCGCAAAGTAAAGGAGAGAGAGGACTACCCATGGCCATACCATCATTTTGGGAATAATAAGTACCATTAAAAATGAAGGCAGTTTGCCTGATACACAAATGAACTAAATTTACAAGCTCCTCAATTTCAATAGAAGAATAATGGAATTCACGTAGTCTTCTCTCTAAACAAACCAGAGCACCTTGAACCGGAACATTTGTAAAAAGTGACTTAACATCTAAAGATATCATAGTATAATTAGACGGGGAGATGCATTTAATTTTGTCCACAAAATCATACGAGTTTTTTACAGTATGAAGATTAGTAGAAGTTAGATGAGAAAGAGAGTTTGAAAGAAATCGAGCAAGATTATAAGAAGCCGTACCAATATTAGATACAATAGGTCGAAAGCAGAGAGTGGGTTTATGAATTTTCGGAAGTGCATAGAAACGAGCACAATTAGCAGCAGAAGGAATTACCATGCGTTTGGTATAATCATTAAGAATAACGGAATTTTTAACGTGGTGTTTGACTTGATCAAGATGATCATTAGAAGGATCTTTTTTAAGTTTCGAATATGGACCTGAGGTAAGCAAGGACTCAACATGGGAAATATAATCCGATTTGTTGAGTAGAACAGTTTGTCCCCCTTTATCAGATATTGTGACAATTAAATCGGGGGCGGAGTTTAATTCAGAGAGGGCGGATTTTTGAGAAGGAGTAAGGTTAGACTTTTGTGGATGATTATTGGAGGAAATAATGTTAGATAAAATGAAACGAAGAGATTCTAACTGGCCTGGAGAAATTTTACTATTTTTAAAGGAATTTTCAATCGGAGCGATCAAATCCGGAATGGAGGGTCTCGAAGTACGCGCAAAATTCAGACCCAAACTGAGCACGTCGCGTTGAGTATTAGTCAGAACGTGCGAAGAGAGATTAACAACAGTATTCTGAGCAAGAGGAGAAACGGGAGAAGTAAAGGAATTTCTTTTAATAAGATAATTAAATTTCTTATTTAAGTTAGTTTGATGCCTAGAAGACTGAAACGCAACGTATGCGAAATTTCTTTTTTCAAAAGAAGAGAAATCATGAACAGAATTGCTAAGAGACAGGTGTAAAGTATATAATTCAGACTCAATAGACGAGAGAGACTGTCGTGTATCCTGAATAATAGCCCTAAGAATGGCAAATTTACTCCTATTTAAAGCATTTTTAATGCGAAGAGAAGCAGGAAGATTGTACTTAATGTCTATGAACTTAGGAATTATCCGAGCACGCTTACATCTAAGAAGAAAATTTAAATGATTGAGATAGCGAGAACGTTTCAAACGAAGATGTTTGAAACGATTAATCTCTGAAGAACTCATGCTAAAAACATATACAGAAACAAGAGTCAAAACTTAAAGAAGGCGGAGTTTAAACAAAAACAGAAACAAGAGTCAAAACTTAAAGAAGGCGGAGTTTAAACAAAAAGAATGGGGGGGAGGGCGTTAAAATACAAAAATGTAATTAATCAAATAGAAAAATCGATAAAATAAAAATATAAAATGACAGTATCTAAAAATGAGAAAAAATTAGCAAAAATTAACAAATAAAACAAGTCAAAACTTAAAGAAGGCAAAGTTTAAACGAAAAAAGGGGGGGGGGGAGGGGTTTAAAGATGCAAAACAGTAAATACAAAATACAAAAAAGTAACTAAACAATTAGAAAAGCCTCGACAAAAAATATGAAATTAGAGGCTCAAAAATGAGAAGAAATTAGCAAAAATTAACAATTAAACAAGTAAAAACTTAAAGAAGGCGGAGTTTAAAAAACAAAAATAAAAAGGGGGGGAGTTTTAAAAACAAAAATGTAATAATTAATTAGAAAACAATCGATAAAATAAAAATATGTAATGAGAGGCTCAAAAATGGGAAGAAATGAGCATAAATTAACAATTAAACAACTCGAAACTTAAAGAAGGCGGAGTTAAAACGAATAAAAGGGGGAGGAGTAAAGGGAGATAAAGAAATAATTAAACAAGTGGAACACAAACGGTAAAATGAAAATATGAAATGAGAGGCTCAAAATCGAGAAGAAAATAGCGTAAATTAACAAATAACAACAATAAAAAGAAATAGGAGACACTCGCAAAATTACTTACTCGATGCTAAAAGCCCAAAATAGCAACAAATTTAATAAAGAAGCATCACAAAACTGGCGTTGTAAAAATTATTACTTACAAACTTTGAATAAACACCATAAAATGCAATAAACTCGCAACAATTGTTTCGGGTCGAAAAAACACACGACCCTTCATCAGGCGAACAAAGTAAGCACGAGTGCTGCAGTCAAAGCGGCAACGCACAAAATCGTTTAAAATGAAAAGAAAAAGTTTATAAAGTAGAAACTAAATATAGCTACTGGTGTGAGTAGAATTGTACAAAAAAACAAGAAAATAAATAAATGAGTGAGATTAAACATATAACAATCTAAGGATAACAAAAATTAAACTAAAATCTAAGTTACGTGAGTAATTTCCAAGCATCAGAGAAGAAAGGAGTGGAAGAAATATCATTAACAAGATTTTTCGAATTTTTAAATATGTAAAATGCTTCATGAATATCCAAATGGGAGGAGCAGACAGGAGATGAAATTATGTTAGTTTTGGAAAAATCAAAACGATGACCTTGAGACCAGCAGTGGGAAGCAATAGAAGATTTGGTAATCTCTTCATTACGAACATTCCGACGGTGCTCATTTATTCTGTATTTCAAACGCCTCCTAGTTTGACCAATATAACCTAAGTTGCAGGACGAACACGGAATTAAATAAATTCCAGAACAGTTTTCGGTGGGAATGGGATCCTTAAGAGAAGATAATTTTATTTTATTGACGGGTTTGTAAATAACTTTGAAACCAAACGGTGAAAGAATTTTAGAGATTTTAAAAGAGAGTGAAGAATAAAAAGGTAAAACAACTGGGATGAGACTGTGATCGTTTAATTTGGGAGCAGAACGTTTAGGATTCTTAAATTTATATAGAGCTTTATCGATGATAGATGGGTTATAGCCACGAGAGAGGGCAAGAGATTTTAAATAATTAATTTCTTTCGAAAGATTAGACGGATCAGAACAAATGTGTAAGGCACGGTAAACATAAGTGTAAAAAGCAGACATTTTTTGTTGAGGGGCGTGGTTAGAGAGAGCATGCGGCGGCAAAGAGACTGAGAATGGTTTTCTAAAAACAGTAGTTGAGAAACAATCCTTTTCTTTATTCACAAGAACGTCAAGGAAGGGCAAAGAGCAATCCTGTTCAACCTCAAAAGTGAATTGAATGCATGGGTCAATCGAATTGACCAAAGAAAGTAAATTGGACAAATCGACGTCAGGGGAGACGAGAACGAAAGTGTCATCCACATATCTAAACCAGTGAGGAAATTTATATACACCGAAGAGTTTTTCTTCAAAATAGTGCATATAGATGTCGCAAAGTAAAGTGACTTGATCATCTTGATCAAGTCAAACACCACGTTAAAAATTCCGTTATTCTTAATGATTATACCAAACGCATGGTAATTCCTTCTGCTGCTAATTGTGCTCGTTTCTATGCACTTCCGAAAATTCATAAACCCACTCTCTGCTTTCGACCTATTGTATCTAATATTGGTACGGCTTCCTATAATCTTGCTCGATTTCTTTCAAACTCTCTTTCTCATCTAACTTCTACTAATCTTCATACTGTAAAAAACTCGTATGATTTTGTGGACAAAATTAAATGCATCTCCCCGTCTAATTATACTATGATATCTTTAGATGTTAAGTCACTTTTTACAAATGTTCCGGTTCAAGGTGCTCTGGTTTGTTTAGAGAGAAGACTACGTGAATTCCATTATTCTTCTATTGAAATTGAGGAGCTTGTAAATTTAGTTCATTTGTGTATCAGGCAAACTGCCTTCATTTTTAATGGTACTTATTATTCCCAAAATGATGGTATGGCCATGGGTAGTCCTCTCTCTCCTTTACTTTGCGACATCTATATGCACAATTTTGAAGAAAAACTCTTCGGTGTATATAAATTTCCTCACTGGTTTAGATATGTGGATGACACTTTCGTTCTCGTCTCCCCTGACGTCGATTTGTCCAATTTACTTTCTTTGGTCAATTCGATTGACCCATGCATTCAATTCACTTTTGAGGTTGAACAGGATTGCTCTTTGCCCTTCCTTGACGTTCTTGTGAATAAAGAAAAGGATTGTTTCTCAACTACTGTTTTTAGAAAACCATTCTCAGTCTGTTTGCCGCCGCATGCTCTCTCTAACCACGCCCCTCAACAAAAAATGTCTGCTTTTTACACTTATGTTTACCGTGCCTTACACATTTGTTCTGATCCGTCTAATCTTTCGAAAGAAATTAATTATTTAAAATCTCTTGCCCTCTCTCGTGGCTATAACCCATCTATCATCGATAAAGCTCTATATAAATTTAAGAATCCTAAACGTTCTGCTCCCAAATTAAACGATCACAGTCTCATCCCAGTTGTTTTACCTTTTTATTCTTCACTCTCTTTTAAAATCTCTAAAATTCTTTCACCGTTTGGTTTCAAAGTTATTTACAAACCCGTCAATAAAATAAAATTATCTTCTCTTAAGGATCCCATTCCCACCGAAAACTGTTCTGGAATTTATTTAATTCCGTGTTCGTCCTGCAACTTAGGTTATATTGGTCAAACTAGGAGGCGTTTGAAATACAGAATAAATGAGCACCGTCGGAATGTTCGTAATGAAGAGATTACCAAATCTTCTATTGCTTCCCACTGCTGGTCTCAAGGTCATCGTTTTGATTTTTCCAAAACTAACATAATTTCATCTCCTGTCTGCTCCTCCCATTTGGATATTCATGAAGCATTTTACATATTTAAAAATTCGAAAAATCTTGTTAATGATATTTCTTCCACTCCTTTCTTCTCTGATACTTGGAAATTACTCACGTAACTTAGATTTTAGTTTAATTTTTGTTATCCTTAGATTGTTATATGTTTAATCTCACTCATTTATTTATTTTCTTGTTTTTTTGTACAATTCTACTCACACCAGTAGCTATATTTAGTTTCTACTTTATAAACTTTTTCTTTTCATTTTAAACGATTTTGTGCGTTGCCGCTTTGACTGCAGCACTCGTGCTTACTTTGTTCGCCTGATGAAGGGTCGTGTGTTTTTTCGACCCGAAACAATTGTTGCGAGTTTATTGCATTTTATGGTGTTTATTCAAAGTTTGTAAGTAATAATTTTTACAACGCCAGTTTTGTGATGCTTCTTTATTAAATTTGTTGCTATTTTGGGCTTTTAGCATCGAGTAAGTAATTTTGCGAGTGTCTCCTATTTCTTTTTATTGTTGTTATTTGTTAATTTACGCTATTTTCTTCTCGATTTTGAGCCTCTCATTTCATATTTTCATTTTACCGTTTGTGTTCCACTTGTTTAATTATTTCTTTATCTCCCTTTACTCCTCCCCCTTTTATTCGTTTTAACTCCGCCTTCTTTAAGTTTCGAGTTGTTTAATTGTTAATTTATGCTCATTTCTTCCCATTTTTGAGCCTCTCATTACATATTTTTATTTTATCGATTGTTTTCTAATTAATTATTACATTTTTGTTTTTAAAACTCCCCCCCTTTTTATTTTTGTTTTTTAAACTCCGCCTTCTTTAAGTTTTTACTTGTTTAATTGTTAATTTTTGCTAATTTCTTCTCATTTTTGAGCCTCTAATTTCATATTTTTTGTCGAGGCTTTTCTAATTGTTTAGTTACTTTTTTGTATTTTGTATTTACTGTTTTGCATCTTTAAACCCCTCCCCCCCCCCTTTTTTCGTTTAAACTTTGCCTTCTTTAAGTTTTGACTTGTTTTATTTGTTAATTTTTGCTAATTTTTTCTCATTTTTAGATACTGTCATTTTATATTTTTATTTTATCGATTTTTCTATTTGATTAATTACATTTTTGTATTTTAACGCCCTCCCCCCCATTCTTTTTGTTTAAACTCCGCCTTCTTTAAGTTTTGACTCTTGTTTCTGTTTTTGTTTAAACTCCGCCTTCTTTAAGTTTTGACTCTTGTTTCTGTATATGTTTTTAGCATGAGTTCTTCAGAGATTAATCGTTTCAAACATCTTCGTTTGAAACGTTCTCGCTATCTCAATCATTTAAATTTTCTTCTTAGATGTAAGCGTGCTCGGATAATTCCTAAGTTCATAGACATTAAGTACAATCTTCCTGCTTCTCTTCGCATTAAAAATGCTTTAAATAGGAGTAAATTTGCCATTCTTAGGGCTATTATTCAGGATACACGACAGTCTCTCTCGTCTATTGAGTCTGAATTATATACTTTACACCTGTCTCTTAGCAATTCTGTTCATGATTTCTCTTCTTTTGAAAAAAGAAATTTCGCATACGTTGCGTTTCAGTCTTCTAGGCATCAAACTAACTTAAATAAGAAATTTAATTATCTTATTAAAAGAAATTCCTTTACTTCTCCCGTTTCTCCTCTTGCTCAGAATACTGTTGTTAATCTCTCTTCGCACGTTCTGACTAATACTCAACGCGACGTGCTCAGTTTGGGTCTGAATTTTGCGCGTACTTCGAGACCCTCCATTCCGGATTTGATCGCTCCGATTGAAAATTCCTTTAAAAATAGTAAAATTTCTCCAGGCCAGTTAGAATCTCTTCGTTTCATTTTATCTAACATTATTTCCTCCAATAATCATCCACAAAAGTCTAACCTTACTCCTTCTCAAAAATCCGCCCTCTCTGAATTAAACTCCGCCCCCGATTTAATTGTCACAAGATCTGATAAAGGGGGACAAACTGTTCTACTCAACAAATCGGATTATATTTCCCATTTCCCGTTTCTATGCACTTCCGAAAATTCATAAACCCACTCTCTGCTTTCGACCTATTGTATCTAATATTGGTACGGCTTCTTATAATCTTGCTCGATTTCTTTCAAACTCTCTTTCTCATCTAACTTCTACTAATCTTCATACTGTAAAAAACTCGTATGATTTTGTGGACAAAATTAAATGCATCTCCCCGTCTAATTATACTATGATATCTTTAGATGTTAAGTCACTTTTTACAAATGTTCCGGTTCAAGGTGCTCTGGTTTGTTTAGAGAGAAGACTACGTGAATTCCATTATTCTTCTATTGAAATTGAGGAGCTTGTAAATTTAGTTCATTTGTGTATCAGGCAAACTGCCTTCATTTTTAATGGTACTTATTATTCCCAAAATGATGGTATGGCCATGGGTAGTCCTCTCTCTCCTTTACTTTGCGACATCTATATGCACTATTTTGAAGAAAAACTCTTCGGTGTATATAAATTTCCTCACTGGTTTAGATATGTGGATGACACTTTCGTTCTCGTCTCCCCTGACCTTGATTTGTCCAATTTACTTTCTTTGGTCAATTCGATTGACCCATGCATTCAATTCACTTTTGAGGTTGAACAGGATTGCTCTTTGCCCTTCCTTGACGTTCTTGTGAATAAAGAAAAGGATTGTTTCTCAACTACTGTTTTTAGAAAACCATTCTCAGTCTCTTTGCCGCCGCATGCTCTCTCTAACCACGCCCCTCAACAAAAAATGTCTGCTTTTTACACTTATGTTTACCGTGCCTTACACATTTGTTCTGATCCGTCTAATCTTTCGAAAGAAATTAATTATTTAAAATCTCTTGCCCTCTCTCGTGGCTATAACCCATCTATCATCGATAAAGCTCTATATAAATTTAAGAATCCTAAACGTTCTGCTCCCAAATTAAACGATCACAGTCTCATCCCAGTTGTTTTACCTTTTTATTCTTCACTCTCTTTTAAAATCTCTAAAATTCTTTCACCGTTTGGTTTCAAAGTTATTTACAAACCCGTCAATAAAATAAAATTATCTTCTCTTAAGGATCCCATTCCCACCGAAAACTGTTCTGGAATTTATTTAATTCCGTGTTCGTCCTGCAACTTAGGTTATATTGGTCAAACTAGGAGGCGTTTGAAATACAGAATAAATGAGCACCGTCGGAATGTTCGTAATGAAGAGATTACCAAATCTTCTATTGCTTCCCACTGCTGGTCTCAAGGTCATCGTTTTGATTTTTCCAAAACTAACATAATTTCATCTCCTGTCTGCTCCTCCCATTTGGATATTCATGAAGCATTTTACATATTTAAAAATTCGAAAAATCTTGTTAATGATATTTCTTCCACTCCTTTCTTCTCTGATGCTTGGAAATTACTCACGTAACTTAGATTTTAGTTTAATTTTTGTTATCCTTAGATTGTTATATGTTTAATCTCACTCATTTATTTATTTTCTTGTTTTTTTGTACAATTCTACTCACACCAGTAGCTATATTTAGTTTCTACTTTATAAACTTTTTCTTTTCATTTTAAACGATTTTGTGCGTTGCCGCTTTGACTGCAGCACTCGTGCTTACTTTGTTCGCCTGATGAAGGGTCGTGTGTTTTTTCGACCCGAAACAATTGTTGCGAGTTTATTGCATTTTATGGTGTTTATTCAAAGTTTGTAAGTAATAATGAATTCGCAGTGTTCTACGATTATTCGTTTTTGAGCTAAGCGAGATGCAAATTCCATTCTTCAATTCGGAATTACAATACTTTCTTATACTTTGTATAAGGAAGTAACAATAAATAAATATATACATATTTTTTTATACAATTATATATTTAATCAAATTTGTTGTTTTCCGAACATATACTGTGGAGTAAAGTGGGTTTTAACATCACACTATAGTCACGCATTGGGCATCGGGACATCGTAATCCTTATGGTGGTCTGGCGACATGCCATAATCTTCATCCTCTGTATAGAAGATAGTTTCCCGCATCGATAACCCATAGAGATATTATTTGTACGGACATATACAGCGTAAGGAAAGTATTGTAATCATGAAGAATATGACTACGAAATTTTTACGTATTTATATGTTTCCAGAGATATTGAATTCATTGTTGCTATTTTTAAGATCATCTATGTATATATGTATATGTGAATATGAATATGTGTGTATGCATGTTATTGACTCTATAGTGTGTTCGTACATTATTCGCTTATTATAAAGTACATCGTGTACTTTATTCGCTTTGGCTAAATGTTTGTTGGCACGTTATACACCACAGTCGAGCGAAATGTATAAATTTTCATGGGTATAGAAATTATAATGTTTTTTACTGAGACACAGAGAAAAATTTTAATTTATTTCGGCCTATGGACTCAAATTATTCGAAGTGCGCTGGTTTCTAAACTGTACATTCGATTAAGATAAAATTGAATGGGCATGTTATAGGTCACTATCGCAAGGAATGTATAAATTTCTCGGAGTGTAGGAATTATAATTCTTTCAAAGGTACATAGAGTGCAATATTTGTACATAACGATATATATAGACTCAAATAATTTAAATTTTATTTTAGTGATGTAATGTTATTTAAAAAGGAATAAATTTATAGATATTACATTGCTTTATTAAATACGATATATTATAGAAAATAATGTGCGTATTATTTATAATTATTTAATATGAGAACATGGAATAAATAACATATATTACATCCTATTGGGCTAATTATCTGAAGTTCATTCAATTATTTAAAAATGAGTAAAAGTAATGTAAGTTTAAGATGTTGACACAATATTTTATCACTGGATATTGTGTGCTTATCATATATGTTTCACTTCGGATAAGAAATTCGGATAAATTGCAGAAATATATAAACTTGGATAGTGACACTAACAAAATATATTTCAATTCTCACATTTGTTTATTCAATGAAATTTTCAGTAATTCAAAAATTTTTAAACGCCTGTTAACTACCGAATGTTTGAAAAGTCGAGTGGAGTCACTTCAGACTATTTAGTGTTATTAGAATAATTTTCTGGCTTTTTCAAAATTGTATCTCATGAAAACTATTCATAAATAAAAGTACCTGGATGTTACATTTAAACTTAAATAACAAAAAGAGGATATTAATTATCATAGGGAAGAGCGATCTTTTCTTAAGAAGCTGAAATACCGCATAGATGAATAATATTTTTATGGTATTGTATAACAGCTAGTCATCATCAAAAGTAAGATTTTTATTTTTAAAACCAAACAAATTTGGTTTGACAATGCATCGATTATTTTGTCAAACATGTTATATCTCATAAAAAAGACTTCTAAAAAAGAAAAAAGAAAATAACATATTAACCCCAAAGAAAGCGAAACTCCATATTAAAAAATTTTTAACAATTTTTTTGAAGGAATATGTAAACGAAAATAAGAATTGACTAATATCGTATGAAGGTATAATTTTACCATTAGAACATATTAGAATAATGTAGTCCAAGATTCCATAACTCTTTTGCTATTTTTACGCTTTTGCCCTTTAACGTTCATTGGTTTGCATTGAAATCAAACATTTTATTATTTTAAAATTCAGTATTTATCCAATACTTTTTCATTGTTTCAAATGATTTTTAAACTTTTGTTCCTTCTCGTTCAGTAGATAGCAAAACTACTCCAAAGCTTAGCAAATAACGTTTCAGACGGATGAAATATTCAGAAGTCACTGTAGATTTCTTAGTAGGTGCGAGTACATCTTGCTGCTTTGATGATGGACTTGTGCCAATTTTATTTAATTGATGAAAGGCCGTTCCATTATTTTGAACTGAAACAATTATTGAGAGTTTTTTGCACTTATATTGTTTACTTGCAAAGTTATTTATTTATTAAATGTATTTTTTATTTGAATTTAATAGGAATAACGTTGATGTTACAAACCAAAAATTTCTAGAAAATTAAACATATATATATATATATATATATATATATATATAAAGTATTTATCATAAGCTATGTGACTAACAGTCATTTTTGAAATTAGTTTAGCGATTTTCTAAAGAAAATTTGAAGTGAACGTTAAAGGGTTAAAACAAGAGCTTCTAATTTGCGATTAACAGCTCTTAGTTTTATAAACTAGAGAGTTTTTAATGACTATTATTTCATTCTATAATAAGCTTTTTTCCGCTGACAAATAATAGAAAGGAGAAAGAAAGAATATATATATGTATATATATACATATATATATACATTTCTATTTACATGAGCCCCATTTTCTTCCTCCAACGCGTTCGAACATTATATCATTTTAAATTAAGTTGGATTTTAAATTTATGCTGCTTTTAATATACAAGAGATTTATATTATCATTTAAAATTTATTTGACATTTATCAGTATTTTTTCAAACATGTTTTTTGAATTATGAGAAAATATATTAATTATACATGGATAAATGTGATGTTTGAGTTAATGCCAATTATGCGCACTAGAGATCTAGACTCAAGGAGGTACCTTCCGTGGGAGTCTTTACAAAATGTCCTAGCCAGTATTCAAGAAAGTTTCGGAGAAATCCAGGAAAATATTAAAAACATTAAAAGGAGACTTTGCGCTAGGTAACTAAACCCAGGAAAATAGCTTCGACGTCATGAACACCAAAGAGAAAAATATCTGGGTTTTCCTGGGTTTAAAACCAGGAAAACTCCGAAAGGCTATGTCGACAAGCGTGACCTCGGATCGAACTTACCGCCTTCCAGTTTCGACAGCAGAACCACTCGGTATACATAGATAATACAAATAATTCTTATTTTGATTACCACTATTCATATAAAGCAATCTTTGTAATTTTCAATCGAAGAAAAAAATAATTAATGATAACTAATTATTACTTAAAAAGATTTGCATGTATGTGATAGTGAAAAAGAAAAAAAAATCATCACGTCATTTTTTTTTTTTTTTTTTTTTTTTATTTTTGTAAAACTCATATTACACGGTTTTATTTATTTTGGATGTCGTTTTTTTTTTTTTATGCATGACTGAAATTTAACAATTGAATCTTCATCCACTTCCTGTCACCCGATTGAGCAGAAATTTTGCATACATGTGTAACTCCGATGATAATGCTCAAGCAGAATTAGACTTAGAGGAGAGAGCCCTAGAGACCAAGGGCACCCAACTGCAGTTAAAGTTTGATCTTGAAATTTATTTATTTTCTCTTCCTATTATCCGACTGAGCTGAATTTGTTCATATATGTATAACTCCAATCACAATCATCAGGGACGGACTTAGATGTGAAAGTTTGAGGTCTCTGTACTCCCAACCCCTGTTCAATATTTGTTTTAAAATTTTAACCCACTTCCTATCCTCCAGTTGAGCTGATATTTTGCATACGTGTATAATTCCGATGTCAACACGTACTCAAACAGAAGACATGGGAACCAAACCCCAGTTCAGAATTTGTGTTCGAATTTTAACCCACTTTTTACAATCCGATTAAGTTTTACAGACATATATATTATCCACACCCGCTTAGTTGGAGTTTACAGTGCATTTTGAAATAAAAGCATGTTTTATTTTTACTTTTAGTTTATGTCTTATTTTTAGTTTAATTTTGCACAAAAACACGAAATATGGTAAACTATTGTTGATTATAAAAAACATATTCAATAAAAATTTCTTACTTAAAAACAGCAATTATGATAATTAATTTAAAAAACAATACCAAACGGAAAATAGGGCCGTTGAAGGGGTGAAAAAGTGGAAACGTGTTCAAAGAGACTAAAGAAAGAAAGAAAAAAAGAAAAAAAAGAGAAAGAGAAAGAGAAAAGTTTTCACAGGAAAAAAAAGTGTACACAGGAATGATCTTCTGAATGAAGTACTGGAACGGATTAAGTCTATATTGCATCGTTCGCCCGCCCCGCTCAGATATTTTCATGAGGAGTGACAGAAAGACCGAAGAGTAAAAATGCATTGCGACAAACGCTCATTTCGTCGTCTCATCTATGTACAGCTGATTACACAGAAGCTAGTGACGTCGTACACGAAACAGAGGTTGCAATAAATTGAAACCAAACAAAATTCGCCAAGAAAATAAATGAAAATATTTTGACCAGTTTGAACAAAAGTACAAAGTTGGTGGAGATGTTTTTTAGTATTTTTCAAATAAATTCTCTCATTTCAATATATGGGATATATTTGTACTGTATTCTTTATGTGTATTTCCATAAAAAGAAGGAGCGGAAGGATTATGTACAGTAATCCCCTTTTACTGAGTCTAATAACGTGTGAATTATTTACATAGATTTTTAAGGTCGTATGAACAAAGCTGTTACTCTCGAAGTGAAAGATTTAGACTTCGGATGATAAAAAGAATGAAGAGTGAAAAAAGACTTTTTTTTTTTTTTTTTTCCCAAAATTGGATATAGCTTTGTTTTTGGATTTGATGCTTCGAGGGACGTCCAAAACTTTAAACACGTACAAATTTTAAAAGACATATACATTTAAAAAAAAATTTATTTTTTAATAATAGTGGTGGAACATTGTTTGATTTATCAGTAAATATATTTGAAATATACTGGGAATCGGTATTTGAGTTATTTTAACTATTTATTTTATTTACCTATAAAAAAAAAAAAAAAAAAAATAATAATAATAATAACATTTTATAAAAAGAGGTGAAAATTTTTTGTTGGTTTAACAAGGTAGAAAATGTTAATAATATTAAAATAATAACAGAAAAACCTCCAAATACTTCGCATTTTAGTACTGTTCGGAATATGGGGATAGATGGATATGAGAATGAAAAAGCAGATATGAATGTAATTACAGTGACTATAAAAAAATAAATGCATTACGCAAAATAATATCTACAATTGCAAAATTTGCATAATCAATAAAAAAATTGTAATGCAAAGAAAAAGTTAATGATTTTTTAAATCCAACAAATAATTTTATATTATTTGTATTTTTGATTTTTATTAGATGAAGTACAATTAAATTTTTGAAATTATAAGTTTACTTTATATTTTAGAAAATGTATTAAAAGGCAAGATTAGAATTAAAATAAAATTAATATTAATATTTTGTATTAAAAAAAGAAGAAGAAGAAAGAAAAGCAAAGTAAAATCATAGCAATTCGTATAAATGCCACTTGTAAAGGTGGTTGGCTGTTGGTTTTATAGCTTAAGGCCAACTGACTACACTAGGGTCCTAGGCCCATAGATGGAATTCCCTCCGTGAGAGGGGTTCTAGCTCGTATTTACGCGAGTTTCGGAGAAAGCCATGGGACACTCCGAACAGCTAAGTCAATGAACGCGACCAGGGATCGAACATAGCACTTCCCATCTACCAGCTTTGAGCACAGAACCACTCGGCCACTGGTGGGGAGCTTATAAACTATTTCCATCTGGCAAACTTTCGGATTGTTTGTAAAAATTAGTATGAAAACATAACAGAGCTTTTTTATAATCCAGAAATGAATTTTTTTTTCTAATGATCCATTTTATTTTTCCTAAAATACCATTTTCTGAAGCTCCAGTTATTAATAGCAATTTCGTTCTCTTCTACATAGATTTTATTAAATTGAAAAATTTAAGAATTCACATGATACTAATATACTTCGTCTTCTCCCTTTTTCTCTTTCTAAAATTTATATTGCTCTCCATATTTAACTTCAGATCAGCAATATTATCAATAAATTCTGTGCATTTATAATATAATTGACAATGCTTTTTATATATTTGTAAAACTAATTGTGTACCTACAGTTGGTAACAAAAGTATCCGAACACTAGCAAAAATTCCTATATAAAACAGTATTAACTCAACATTTTTTATATAGGAATTTCTGCTAGTGTTCGGATACTTTTGTTACCGACTGTACTTAAATTTAGAATTCATGAGTATACAGGGTGTGGTAGATAAGTAATGAGACTCAGTCTAGAAAAACAAATTTATTGATCCGATTTGTACAAAACGTTAATATTCTTCAAAGTACTCGCCTTGGGCGTCGACACAACGTTGCCAGCTCGTTTTCCAAGCTTCATAGGCCCCACTGTAGTCCGTTGGAGTTATCCCAGTTAGTGCCTTCGTGACAGCACGTTGGATGTTCGGAATATCGTCGAAACGATGACCCTTCAGGCATCTTTTGACCTTCGGAAATAGGAAGAAATCAGGAGGACTCAAGTCAGGGCTGTATGGTGGCTGTGGCAGAACTTCAACTCCAATTCGGGTCAAGTAGGAGGTCACGAGGAACGCTGTGTGCGCCGGAGCGTTGTCGTGGTGGAGACGCCAGCGTTGAGCAAGGTCCTGTCGCTTCCGTTTGACGGCTCTGTGCAATCGCTGAAGGACTTCTTTGTAGAATTCGGCATTCACAGTTTTCCCCTGAGGGACAAACTCTTTGTGAATTAACCCCCGCTTGTCGAAAAACACAATCAGCATTGTCTTGACGCGGGACTTTGACATTCTTGCTTTCTTCGGACGCGGGGATGCCGGTGTGTGCCACTCCAAGCTCTGGGCTTTCGTCTCCGGGTCGTATTGGAATGTCCAAAAGTTTCCGAAGCAGTTTTTCCCAAGCGAAAGCAAAATTTGATTGCATACCGCTGTTCTATCGAGCGATTCATTTTCACAAGTGTCACGTGCACACAAACAACTAATACGCGAAGCTCGACCCTCACTGCGCCACAGCTCCGACGCGACTGCGAACCGGTTCTATTGTTAGCTCAGATCCCCCACCACGTGACCTGCAGGTGCAGACCGCACTGCGAGCGACTGGGTCGCCGCGCGGCGGCCAGTCTCATTACTTATCTACCACACCCTGTACATTGTATATTTTTGCAAAAAAGTAACTAGTTAGTCGATCATAATTAAATATTTTGGTATATATTGCTGCCAAATACACGCTTTTCACGGTAACACATCTTAAGTTTATTTAAAAGAAGTAAATTTTCAGAAATTATGCTAGGATCACTTAATTATTTTCTATAATTTGTTATTATTTTCTTTCATCATGAAGACAGCTTATGGCCGTATTCACCATTAACTTTAACTCCTTATTCAAAGCAAAAACCTGAAAAGCGTCTAAAGTCAGGGTACAGCTTTCCAGCAAAATTTGGCACACTGTTCAACACGACAAAATTTTCTGAAAATTTGCACCCCGCCTTTATACGCTTTTCGAATTTTCATGTTCGACCGGGAGTTGAAGTTATTGGTGAATAACAGCCTATGTGATGGATACATTTATTAAAACATCACAGATTTATTTAACCCATATTTCACCATCGTCCTAAAAATAGGACACCATGCATAAGTGGTATTTACATAAATTCTCTTGAATATTTTATTTCAAATTAAAGGCGATATATTATTTAAAAGCCCAATAAATACATATGTGTCTTTATCGTTAGTTTAAATTAACTTTTAATATACATATTTTTTTTATTTTTAAAATGACGATTTTTGAAGATTTATTCATTACATTTTCAACACATTATTGCTTAAAAAGGTTTTACGTTCAAGAATAACGATATATAAATATATTGAGGTAATATTCTACGCTTTTCTACTGATATTACAATTATATACTACTGATACTACAATTATATAAAAAAATATATAAAAATGGACTGTTTTTCTTATATTTCCGACTGTCCTAAACCATTGTCCTATTTTTTTGGACAGCCTGTACCGATTAAGCTAATGAAAGGTTGGTAAGTTTTTTTTATTTTTGTGTGTGTCTATAGGTTTAAAGAAACATATATTTAAGATTTTATGAAGAAAAAAATTATTTTTTCAATGCTTGGTACGATATAGGTTAAAAAGTAAAAAAAGAAAATAAAAAGAAGTGAAAAAGAAAAGAGAAAGAAAAGAAAAAGAAAAGAAGAAAAGAAAAGAAAGTAATAATAATAATAATAATAAAACAAAATAAAATAAAATGAAGGTTTTCAGGAAATACAAATTCCTTTTAAAACATATGAACAAACTCGTTTTGATAGTTGAAACTAACCAGGTAATAAATCAAATCCTTTGTCTTGTGTCAAAAGTAATTTTTCCTTTTATCTCGTATTAAAAGTTGTTTATTATCAGTTAATTTATTATAGGATAATATTTAATAATAAAAATGGTGGATTAAAAAAAAAAAAAAATCAAATTTCAATTTAACTATAATTTTGTGCATTTAAATGTATGAAATAATATATTTTTGAAAATTTTAAATATGGAAATGTTATAAATTAATTCCTTAGTTTAGTGCATTATGTCTTTAGATATAAACTGTAAGTAGTCAGTGTAGTTATTAAATAATCGTTTCTGAAAAATATCAATACATGAAATATTTTCGAACTAATTCCAGAAGGTTAAAGAACTAAATTATTTTGAAAAGTAAACACATTTTGTTTGTTGAAATTGAAATTGACATGAGTTAGTAAAACTATCTTTAATTCTTTCATATATATATATATATATATATATATAAACGAAGTAAACGGTAATAGTGACATGCATAAAAAATGTTATCTTGCAAGACTCTTTTCGGCCAAAAAAAAAAAAAAAAAAGTAAGAGAGAGAGAGCTTTAGGATAGGCGATTTAGTAAAAAGTAAAAGATAAAAAAAAAAAAAAAAAATCTTAACACATTGTTTGTGGGTCACGCAAAAATACGTTTTTAACACGTTGCTTGCGGGTGACGTAAAAATACGAATTTTAACACATTATTTCCGGGTTCCGTAAAAGTATGTTTTTTAAGAAAAATTGTTGCTTAATGGAAAGAATGTCATGACAATTGAACAGAGAAAATGAAGTCCACTGAAAAAAAAAATCCTACGGAAGTCTGAATTCAAATCTATTGGGAATGGGAATGTATATAATATATACAGTGTGTTTGTAAAACTTTAACTTCTGCCTTTTTTTTCCAGACAAACAATGATTTTTCACATTTTTAATGCTCCATTTTACATGAATTTACTGTCGTTGACGATTTCCAATAGTGAGTCTTTAGGGACACAAAACCTATCGGCACTGGCAGCGAAAAAAATAAATAAAAAAATAAATAAAATAAATAAATAAAATAAAAACCCACGTTATTCTATGGGAAAATTTATTATCTGAATACTTCATTACCTAAGGTAATTTTCAAATTGCGTTTTCATATTTAAAAAAAAAAAAATTAATTAAAAATCGTTAAATTAGTTTTTTTTTCCCCAAAACGTTCATTCATTAAATTTGTAATGCTTTGGAGCTATAAAGTGCGAAAAATGAATTTAGTTCATTTTTCTAAAACTAAAAAAAAAATAAATAAATAAATAAATAAATAAATAATAATAATAATATTTTGAAAACACAGGTGTTATTTTAATGTCTATGAATTTTTTGAATGTGAAATTTTAAATAATACATTCTTTAATGAACAATTCTGACATCAAATTTACCTATTTAATTATATGTTGTATGGGTGATAGGTTATGGATCTGAAAATTATTATGATACTTTATCAGACATTGAGTGTTAAATTCCCACTGATGTCTGAATGAGAAATCTTACAGTTGCTTTTACATTATATGATGTTAAAATAGGGACTGAACATCTAGAATGATCTGCCAGATCTCTAACTACATCAATCACAAAGCTTCCCTTCTCTAGCAGATTCATGGCATGATATTTCTCTTCCATTTTAAGCTTTTTCTGACCAATTATGTGGAGAGTCAGAAATGTCCTCTGAAAACTTACATGTCTTTCATCTAGAAGAAAAGCAGTTCTTGCAAATACAATGCTTTTTTTTTTTTTTTTAAGTTTTCAGAAGTTTTTTTATTTTTATTTATTTTTTGATTACCCTCCATTAAATGACAGGAATGAATTTCGGGAGAGTGAGGGGGGGGGGGGGGGGAGACTTTTGCAGACATATACAATAATGTGCACAATATCGGACTAAACGCAGAAATCATATCTATCCTTATACCTTCTGTCTTTAGTTTTCCGCATTGCAATTTCCAAACTTGTGGAGTATAGAGAACATGTTATCCCTCATATATTCCAGCGAAAGTTTTATGCCGAAAGCAAAAAGTGGGCCAGTAATAAACGAAAAAGTAAAAAAAAAAAAAAAGAAAGAAAGAAAGAAAACAAGAATGTTTGAGATCACCCTATAATGAAATAATGCTTGAAATTCATTGTCAGTATATTACGCATTTGGTTATGTTCCTACGTATTATAGTCTGTATTCATTTGCACGTGAATAGCCCGTATGTTCATGGATCTATCTATCTACCTATCTATATCTATATCTATATCTATCTATATCTATCTATCTATATATATATATATATATTACAACAATGAAATATTTCGAACGTTTTCTGTTTATAACATGTAGGATTTTAAAACTAATTCAACTTTATTTTCAGAAAAGTTCACATTCTTCAGTAGACACAGCATATCGCTATTAGAATATAACAATTTTAAATACTTAATGGAATAAGAGAATTTTTACTAAACAATTTTTAATTGCGCCAGCACCAGTTTTAACAAAATCTCCTTTGCACAACTTATTAGCCAATTATATTGAGTTACTTTAAAAAAGAAAAAATGCAATCAAATATCGTGAAATTTCGGAAAGATCGATAGAATGTGTTGAATTTCGGTTGCACACAAAAGGAATCAAATATATAAGGGATTTTATCAGTATATTTATTTTGAATCAATGGGCACTATATTTCCGCTAATTGATTTAAAATGAAAATATTGATAAAACCCATTTATTTATTTATTTATTTATTTATTTTTTTTCTATGAGAACTTAAAAAATACAGGGATGGAACACGGGCGCAGAATTCATACCACTATCAATGTATGAAAATTTTCTACTTCATAAATCGACGATATTATAGGTAGAGAAATTTCTTAAACGGATTCCGGTATGAATTCTGCGCCCGTGTTCCATCCCTGAAAATATTAACTCATTCTATCGATGATATCTTTCTGAATTTTCACATTTTCATGCTTTTCTTTTTTTACGAGTAACTCAATATATTTGGCTAATAAATTACGCAAAAAAATAAAATAAATTAAAATAAAATATAAATAAATAAATAAAATAAAATAACGCCTGCACATGCACATTAAAAAAATATTTAACAAAAATACTCGTATTTCGTCATCTATTTAATATTTTCCTATTCTGATGGCAATACGTTATGACTGTTGTAACATGTCAAGTTTACTAAAAATGACGTTGCATTGCTTTGAAAATTCTGCATGTTATTAAAAAAAAAAATTGAAATTTTTTGGTCAAAGAAACCTTTATATCATCGTGAATATGCATACTATTCACAGACAAATGAATACAGGGTATTATAAGAAGGAACATAATCAGATGCTACAACGACATGAATTTTAAGCATTATTGCTTTACAAGGTGATCCTAAACATTCTGGTTATTGTTTAACCCTTTGCGCTCGGCATATTTTCCGTAAGACACGCCTTTTGGCGTTCCTTTAAAACGTCGCACGTATAGTTTCCAACTTACTACCTTTTGGCTACCGAAAAATTGTAATAATTTGTTTTATTTTACTTCCTCATTAAATAAAATAAATCTTTCTGTTAAAATTTTCCGGTAGCCGAAAGGTAGCCTATAGTTACACGTTTTAGAAAAATAACATTTCATTTGCAGAGGAACACCTTAAGGCGTGGCTCGATTTTTTAATGTCCCCTCAGAAGGGACATACGAGCGATAAGGGTTAATTTGTTACTGGTCATCTATTTACTTTCAAGACAAAACTTTCACTGAAATATATATAAGGTTTAACATGGTCTTTAATCCTTACAAGTTTGGAAATTGAGATAATTAAAAGTAAAAGCACAAGGCAAGCAGATGTATAATTTCTGTGTTGAGTGTAATAATTTGTACACCACTGTATAATATGCATTATCACTTTCATTAAACGATGAAAAATATTAATAACACATTATTCATTAATATATTTTACGCACAGGCCAAAAGTTTCAAGTGAGAACAGGTGCAATATATAAGTACAGCTAGGCCAAAATAGGATTTTTTGTTACCTGTCTTATCATACAGCATATGGCTACTGTATTATAACTAGATATCATGTTTGTGGCAATAATTGTCGTCATTTTCCTGCTAAGAGAATGGGAGGGTTTCAGTAGGTCCTATATGTAGTCATAATAAAGTGCCTTTATAAATTTACAAGAACTGTTAATAAAATGGTATTGAATATCTTACTAGTACTTGACGAATATTTTAAATGTGGAGAGATATTGATGTTAAAATTTCTTTCTGGTCAAAAGATAATACGTATATTTCCTTTTCGTCTGCGTTTTTTTTTTTTTTTTTTTTTTTACTGCGCATGAGCGAATGAGGGAAATTATTTATTTATATACATTCAAAATTAGATATAGATGTACTGGGTAACTTATGTCAAGAGTTTATTTTAATGGAGTAAATATTAAGCAAATTTTCGGCAAAAGAATGAGTAAAGTTTTAGATATATTACGTAGTTGAAATTTAATGAAAGGTTTTTAAAAGACACGTATTTAATTTGGAAATCCAATTAAAAAGAACAATCTATGTTACAAAAATTCTTTTTTGTGTAAAACCTCTTATGAATTCACAAATCCATAAAATAAATAAAGTTATATTAGAGTTACAAGCATATAAGATGTTTTTCATAAAAAAAGAAGTTTAGCAATGTGGATAAAGTGATTGGTCTCCAAACAGTGTTGCCAAATGTGAGAAATATGGGAAATCACGACCAATGAAATAAAAATTTTACGTGTTCTGGGTTTGGGGCATCACTCGACGGTGTTGTTTGCGCATTAAGTCTGATTAGATCGAAGCATACGACTTAAATTGAATTCTAAACTACTAAAAACTTCTTACATAAACTGAGATCTGAACCTTGCATCTGTCAACTGATGGCCAGAGCGATAACCATTTAATTTCCAGGTGCGTTTTACACGTTCTGTTCTTAGCATGTGTGTAAAGTATCGTTATTTCGTTTTAAATCGAGCACTCTCTAAAATTTTAAAACTGCCCTTTTTCCCGTAATTTATACAGTTTTCTACATAATAAAGCTAATTTCGTCAATTTCTATCAATTGGTGCTAATGCTGGTTTCCCTGTATCAGGTATAGCCGTTCTGTTTTATTCGGAGGGTCTATTTATGGGAATGGCTACCACCATTTTCAAATTAAGGGCAGGTAAGAACTTATGGGATTAAGGGCCCGCTTCACTCACCGCCGCCGGAAGCCGAAGCTAATGTTATTGTATGGGAAATTTTTCTTTACAAATAACTTATTAACTAATACATATTTTTTAATTCTGTTTTCTTATTCTAAAAATTCCCTTTTGTTAAATTGACGAACCTTTAAAAAAAAAATAATAATAATTTTTTTTTTTTTTTTTTTTTAATATTTTATTTTGAAGCTGCAAAATATGAATTTTCAATATGTGATTTAAAAAAAAAAAAAAAAAATAATAATAATTTTTTTTTTTTTTTTTTTTTTTTAATATTTTATTTTGAAGCTGCAAAATATGAATTTTCAATATGTGATTTTTTTTTTTTTCATTTTGCGATTTCAAAATAAAATATTAAAAATAAAAAAAATACATTTTTTAAAAAAGGTCCGTCAATTTAACAGTTCGGAATTTTCTGAATGTGAAAAAATAAAAATTAAAAATATGTTTTAGTTAATAAGTTATTTCTAAAGAAAATTTCCCCATAGAATAACAATGGCTCGGGATTCCGGCGACGGTGAGTGAAGAGGGCCGTTAAGCTCTAAGCATGAAAGATGGAGTTAACTAGGGGCCATCGCGAGGAAGCTAAGAGCTGTTTTAAAACTGCTCTTAGCATCCTCGCGATGGCCCCGGTTAACTGCATTAAAAAAGAATCTCACTCGCAATATTTTAGATCATATGATTCTTTAGTGGTTAGGATTTCAACTGCTGACTTAAAGGTGGCAGATAATGAACTCTAGCATTAACTCGCAAAAGGAGATTTGCTTGCCCGTAAGATGATCCCTTCTCCTTTCTCAAACGTTTTGAAGTTAACAAATTTGGGATATCGCTAACAAACAAATGCACATTTTATGTGTTTTGTTCTTTAGATTACTGTGCTCAAGGTATTTTTTCGTACTAAATCGAGACTGTTTACCAACTTTACATTTTTTTTTTTTTTTTATCTTGCATAATTTTTAAATTAGGAACACTTACTCCGCGATTTGTTGATAGGTGCGTTATAACTGCTCTTAATGTATAGTGCATAGCTACATTATTTTATCTAGACACCGCGCTTATAGTAATAGCTGCATCCATTTTGAAGTTAAGAGAGAGGGGGAGGGACTTGTACATGAGTAAGCTATAAGCATAGAAGGGAAGGGCTATATATATATATATCATATGAACCATGGTATTTTAGATTACATATTTTTGTAGTGGTTAGAGTTTTAGCTGCTATTCCAGTGGTTTGAAGCTCATTAATCTTAAATATAGATCACACGCTGTACAACTGCAAGTCGTCGAATATGGAATTTTTTCCTAAAAGATACCTTTTCAATTTGTCCGTGTTTTGCATTTACATTTTTGGAAAATCGCTATCAAACCAATGCGTGTTTTATACATTTTGTTCTTAAGATTATTGTGCTCCAGATGATTTTTCGTATTAAATCGAGGCAAGGTAATTTAACATTTGACTCTTTTTCGTATCTTGTACAGTTTTCGAAACAGTTTACGAAATAGGATATAATACGAAATAGAAAATATCTCGATTTTCTGACAGTGTGCTGTCATCAGTCTCTCTTTGTAGTATATAGTCATTTACTATAATTAGGCATCATGTTTATTGCAGTACATGTCATCTTTCTCAAATTTAAGGGGCCAGTAGGATTTTAATGGTCCCCTATATGTTAGTTTAGAAATATATTTCACCTTTTTGAAGGGTAAGTTATATAAGATTGAAAGTTTCCAATTTCTAATTGCTACCATTATTATCAATTAATAACCCAGTTGCTATGATCCATATTTTTTCCTTGACTCGTCCACCAATATATTCATACAATAATCTTCAACATTACGTATCTACGATCAATTAAGAGGGAAATTATTATATCAATATGTTGGTGGAAGTGTCAGGGAAGAAAGGTGAATCCGTAGCAACTCTGTAATAATCTCTATCCAATTTGATTACGAAGAGGTCTTGGAAAATTTTGATAAATATTTTTGTATGTAATTAGTAGTAGTCAAAAATGTAGAAGATTTCATCCCTGATTATAGATCTGATCTTTAAGAAATTAGTAAATAATGATAAATTTAGACTTAATCAGAAATTTTAAATTATCAATATTCATTTTAGAAAATTAATTGTTATTAATTTTAATAATTTAATACTTTCTGAAAATATATTTTACATTTGGAAAATCTTTTAAGCTTTTGGAGGTTTAGATCTAACGTTTCTTTCATATTCGTATCCAAATATAAACACAGAGTAAAAATGTCGTCTTTATTAATTTTTTGTTTTCTTCTAAAAATAGTCCGATATATCTGGAAAAGTTTTGAGGAAATGGATGATAAAACTGATCAGGGTTTTGAGGTCAAGTAGGCAAGAAATAATTTTTTACTCGAAATTTACACAGATGCCAAAATATGCAAACCGTTCTCACAAAAGGCTTGAGAAGGAATCTCATGGACATCTGTAAAATCGTTAGATGTAGAAACTGATGGGAGGTGTTGACACCATGTGAAGACCAGGCATACACAATTAAAAAAAAAGAAAAAAAAAAAAGAGATGAAACATAACAGCTGCGGAAGCCTTAAATCTTTCAAAAAGTACATTTTTCTGTACTTTTATGCTGTTTAAAAAGTTTTTTGAATGTTCAAATCTTTTATGAATCCTTTTAGGTTGGTAAACGACAAACTTGTTTCAGAAGAGAAATAATTGCATCACAGTATATTTATAAATGTATAGAGAGGTATATAGTACAGAAAATTGTAAATATTAATAGAAATCGTATTTATTTTTGAGTATTTGCTTATACTGGATATGCTTCTCACAAAATTAACATAAGTTAAAACAAAATGGTTCATAGATTTCGATTTCCCATTAAAAATTATTTTAATTTTTTAAATATTTATTTTACGAGCGTACAGAAAGACATAAAATTTATTTTTTAGTGTATTAATATTTTTATCATCTGCATAAAAAATAAAGTGCACGGTTGAAAAATAATGAAAATTTTCCATATATTTATTTCAGAGGAACATAAAATATATTATTTATAAATGCGAGATTTTAACAGGACATATTATTTATAATAATAAAATATTGGCCAAAAAATTTAAGTGGCACGTTAATAATCCTCGCAAGTTAAAAATATCATGTTATCTTTCAATGCAAGATTACTTATTAATCAGAAAAATTTGGTCGGAAACATTGGTAATGGTGAAAAAATTTGATTTCACAATTAGAAATTCATCATAATATATAGACTCTTTATTTTATCAAATGAATAACTAAATGGAATGAAATGGAATGAAATTAATAAATAAATAGATTAAAAAATAAAAATAAAAATAAAATAAATAAATAAATAAACAAATAAATAGAAAATAAAAATAAAATAAATTACTAAATTTAAAATGATGATTTAAAAAAGAGATATAAATGTTCTGTCATCCGCCAATGAAAACCTAATTAAAAAAGAAAATCACAGTTAAACGACTGATACTTTTTGATCATTATACAGACGAACCTCATTAACTTGAACTCAGTTAACGTGAATTACTTTTAACATGAACTGTTTCCTAGTTTAGTTATATGAAGATTAATTTCTGATAACATGAACTACTGATAAGATGAACAAGTTTTTTATCCCCCTTGAGATTCACGTTAACGAGGTTCGACTGTATATAGAAACAATACTTCTATGTATTTCAATACTTTCAGCATCAAGACTTAATTTCTAAAAAATACCAAAGTCTAACTACCACAGCGTGTGTATCCTTCTAAGTATTTGTATTATACATTTTTTTAAGTTTATTTATTTATTTATTTATTTTAGCAGAAAAACACTATCTAAAGTATGTAAGTATAATTAAAATGAATGAATGAATAGTTAGCAAAGTTGGTAGTTATAATCCAGCGGTGAAAAGATTAAAAAAAAAAAAAAAAAATGAAAATTATTAATTTTCTTATCAGATAACAAACTAAAATAAACTGACGAAACACACACTATAAGGTTGAGTATTTTAACTTTTAAAACTATATTTTCCGCTACACCAGCAGATACTAGAGAAGGTATATACATACAAGTGTATAACACATTATTTATAAACATTATAAAGAACTCTATGAGTTTTGTTGGGTTTGAATGTTTGTATATTTATTTCAATTGATAACTAGAAGTAGAAGGGGCCTGACTATCACTGGAGGCCACAAAACTTTACTTTTAGTTAAAAATATCATATCAAAATCTCAGGGTTTTTTTTTTTTTTTGTGTGTGTGTGTGTGTGTTTGTGCACTGAGAAAAATTTTGTAACTGACATCTAGAATCTAAATTGTGGCTCTAGAAAAAATAGACTAAAAATTCTCGATCATTTCGTCCATTCAGTTTATTGGCGTGTCTTATGCGCATATCTCGGAAATGTATATTTCTAGTTTAAGTATATAGAAAATTACCACTTATTCATTCTAGATAAAATCGGTATATATTTTTTCTCAGTGAAGAAGGAATTTGGCCGTATAATTTAACGGTGAACTCTCCGAATGTCACTGAAACTTATTTGAGTGTAATATACTTTTTTCTAAAAAACTTGAGCTTGCCGAATAATTTATAGGTCAACTCTCCAAATTTTACTGAAATTTGATAGAGTGTAGAAGTAAAAGTATTATAGCTAAAAATAATTTGAAAGCTTCAAAACAGGGAAAACCCTCTTAAAATCATCCGTTCTTAAAAGAAAATTCGAAACAGAACGGAAAAACTAATAGCAAAAATTAGTTTCATTAAAAAATGGTTCATAAAAACATTTAGAAAATTTGTACCTGAAATTTTATTTCTTATAATTTTACATTAAATAACTTATTTCCTGAAATAAAAATATTAATTATAAAAAGTACATTCTTCACTTTCGCTAAAACCACCATTTAACGATTGCTTCCTGATATCCATGACGACACACTGGAATAAAAATATTAATATTAAAAATAATTTATTCATTCCAGACAGACATCTTTTCCCTTTAGAATAACCTGTGCTTATGCACATGACTTGGCTAGACCCCATTTGAGATAAAGCTATGTCCAGCCCAGTTTCCACTTCATTCTACAAATGAAGGAACGTTAAATAATTTCAGCGTGATTTCTTTTTATACTTTACTTCATAAAAATATATATTTAAAAAAAAAAAAAAATTGTCTAATTCATAACTATTGAAAAAGTTGGTTTTAAAAGAGATTTTACACTTTCAGTTCTCTCCTAATGTAATTTACTTGCAAATTCAGGACTCTTAGGGATGTAAGAAATTTAATAGGAAATCCGTTAAAATCGCAGAAATCCGTTAATGAGTGAATAACCTTTAAAAATACTTAAAAATTAGGAAAAACTGTTCTTGAGATTTGGAACACAAATACTTTTAACCAAAATTGTCTGCTTTCGGAGGTGCCATCGAAAATTTTCTTACAGAAGCTGAGCGATAAGGCCTCACTCGTGAAACTTCCAAAATATCACAAAACACAGTAATAATAATAATAATAATAATAAGCTAATTAAAATTTTAATTTAATTTTTTTCATGCTGCAAATCCATGCACATCAATGTATCCGACTACCAATTTGTGTTGCTCTTCGATGCAAGGCTGTTGACCCTATAGCTGCACAGGCAGATAGATTCACACAGGCAGATAGACTCACACAGGCATATTCTTTTATTAATACGGATAATAATTAAATTTTTACATAGGAAATCCCATCTCATATAGAGACATTTAAAAACACATGTGTGCCATTGTAAAAAACAACTAATTTTTTAAAAATTACACTTTAAAACACGTACAAATTTTCTTTAAAAAGACATATTTAATTAAAATCATTTTAAAATTACATAAGTCATTTTGTCAAATATTTTCGCCCAGCTTATCAGGGCATCATCAGGACAAATTTAAGACATAGTTTGATAACAAGTACAGCAACATGTTCATTATATATCATAATAAAAAACACACGGCAGTTACAGTCAAGCTTAATAAATCAGTCCGTTATTTCGGCACTTGTTATCAGACTATATCTTAAATTTGTCCTGATGATGCCCTGATAAGCAGGTCGAAAAACTTTGAAAAAATGATTTATGTAATTAAAAAATGATTTTATTTAAATACGTCTTTTTTTTTTTTTTTTAAAGAAAATTTGTACGTGTTTTAAAGTGTAATTTTTAACAAATTAGTTGTTTTGGGTGTTATCAAACTGCACTCGAAATATATCAACTGCACTCGCTAGTTTTAACCCCTCTTTCACTTACTCTCTTGAAAGTTTTTATCTTACCACCCCTTCGCTCTGAATAGGAAGAACCCAAAAGTTTGTTGGTGGAATAATACTAACTGCTCTAGCTGGAAGTTTATAATTTATTTGTAATTTAACCGAGTTACCTGAAAATGCACAGCGAGGTAAGGGAGTCCAGTGAATTTTTTATTTATTTTATTATTATTTTGTTTTGTTTTTACGCGCATGGTAGCGATTGCCGCGGAAGCGAGTTACAGACGTTCTCGGATTCATACACAGCGAGGTAAGGGTGTCCAGTGATGATTTTCTGGTTTTAACGGGCGTGATAGTGATTCCCACAGAAGCGAGTTACGGGCCTTTTCAGATTCATGCACAGCGTGGTAGGGGAGTCCAGTGATGTTTTTTGGGTTTTAACGTGCGTGATAGTGATTGCCGCGGAACCGAGTTACGTGCGTTTTCAGATTCATGCACAACGAGGTAGGGGTGACCAGTGATATTTTTTTTTTTTTTTTTTTTTTTTTTTTTGCTTTTTACGTGCGTGGTAGTGATTGCCGAGTTACAGACGTTCTCAGATTCATGCACAGCGAGGTAGCGATATCTAATGATTTTATTTATTTACTTTATTTTATTTTAATTTATTTTATTTGGTTTCCTATTGCATCTTTCGTTTTCTATTTTATTACTTTCAGTGGAAGGATCTAAATTCATAACGGGGGTTTCAGGTAGCAGGAGGCGTTTGCATGTCCGAGTGCAGTTGGTAGTTTTTTAAAGTGGGGGGGGGGGATAAGCGATTGCAGTTGGTAGTCGCCCGTTGTTTTTTTTAAATTTTTATAATTAACATCAGATTTCAGGATAAATAAGTTAAAATAAAGTGATATAAGGAAAGTAAATAAAGAAACAAAGTTAAATTAAAATTAAATTAAAATAATAACGTGAAATGGTGACTTAAAATCAACCTGAATTGAGAATCTTTGGTTGAATTTCTTACATAAAAAAATAAAAGTTGTATTACGCATATATATATGTGTGTGTGTGTGTGTGTGTGTGTGTGTGTGCTTGTATGTGTACTACATTTCCAAGTGCATATATGCTTATTTTGAAAAAAAAACTCTGCTTAGTTGAAAATGTTAGTCCTTCACATATGTAAATTAAAATAAATGATTCTTTTTAATTAAATTAAATGAATAATTTCAATATTTAAACTTGAAAACTTCTTCTCACACCATACAATCAATGTAAGCACTGCCGGTTTCGAAAGGAAGTGACCTTTCTTCTTGAAGTGCAAAATACGTGCTACTGCTTTGGAGGCAAAAGCAAGACTGAAAGCAGGGCAAAATCCAAAGGGGGGTGGAGCAACTCAACCAACCAATAGAGTCTTCAAAACCAATCAGAGAGAAACACAACGAAATAACAGGAAACAAGAGAAAAATACACACACAAAAAAAAAAGATCCATTCTTTCCATATTTTGTGTCTGTTTCTCTTGTTTCCTGTTTCTTGATTGTGTTCCTCTCTGATTGGTTTTGCAGGCTACTTCTTATTGGTTGCTTGTGTTGCTCCTCCCAATTCTTATTTTGCCCTGCTTTTAGTTTTGCTTTTGCCTCTAAGGCAGTAGCACGTATTTTGCACCTGAAGAAGTAAGGCCACGTCCTTCCAAAACCGGTTGTTCTTACACTGATTTTATAGTGTGTGAAGAAGTTTTCAAATTTAAATATTGTTTGCACACCAGTTTTTTAATTGAGTTTTGTACTTATTTTATTCTGAATCATTTTAATTTGCATATGTAAATTAATAAATAAATAAATTTAAATTAGCATTTAAAAAGTTTTATCTATTTCTATATATTTTAAATGCGCAGAAAAATACAGAAAAAGGAATTTTTAAATATTACTAAATGCTGTCAGCTCATTTTGTCTAGAGAAAATGTGAAAAGTTTTGGGAATTTCATTACAGCATCTCTCTTTTAGTACTGTTACTATACTTGGTTAATAATTAACAAACTATCGACTTAGACAAACATCTTATGTGGATAGTTATTTTATGTAATTAATAGATATAAGCTGTAATATGTATACTTTTTTATACGGCAATGTAAAAGTGATTTTTTAATGAAATTTCCTTGCACTACAAAAAATTAGAATTTCAAGAAATAAAACAATTCACCAGACATTTTATTTAAACATAATTAAACTTAAGGGCCCTCTTCACTCACCGCCGCCGGAAGCCGAAACTAATGCTATTCTATGGGAATTTTTTCTTTACAAATAACTTATTAACTAATACATATTTTTAAATTCTGTTTTCACATTCAGAAAATTCCCAACTGTTAAATTGACGGACTTTTTTTTAAAATGTATTTTTTTAATTTTTAATATTTTATTTCGAAATTGCAAAATGAAAAAATTTCACATATTGAAAATTCGTATTTTGCAGCTTCAAAATAAAATATAAAAACATAGCCGGGAACTTTCAGAATGTGAAAACAGAATTTAAAAATATGTATTAGTTAATAAGTTATTTGTAAAGAAAAATTTCCCGTAGAATAACATTAGTTTCGGCTTCCGGCGGCGGTGAGTGAAGAGGGCCCTTAAGCATATGGCGTTATGTTTAAATACATAAGCATCTTTAACAAAATAGACATGTAAAGAATGATCGGTTAGTTTTCACTACTGGTTAGATTTCCCCATTTAAATATCTAAAGAACAAAAAAGTTTAGCGATGGCTGACAACAGTAACTGACAGCCTTTTCTTTTCATTATAGGAATAATTATAAAATTATAATCTGACTGTAACTAACTATATAATAAAAAATATTTTTTTTTTTTCCGATCAGTTATATAATATTGCTTTTTTTTTTTTTACACACAAACATAAACTTAATTTTCCTTTTTAACACATTAAAAAAATGCATTAAATGTACAGATTATTCAATGAAATATCGTAGATAACATTTCAAAATACTGTATATATATATGAAAGAATGTTATGAATGCGAATGTTAAGTATATTAAAATAACTGTATATGAAAGAAAACCATCGTGTTAGTTTTATCCATTAAAGTTTCACACAGAATCAAATTCTATTATTGGTGATTGACGCACTATAGCTTGTGTATGTATTTGGTTTTTGAGTTTTATTTAACATAAAAAAAGTGAAATTAACTTAATTTTCTATCATAAATCGTCCTACAATGTATATAATCATATGAAATGAGCAAAACTATATAACTCTAACATATGACTCAACCGCAAGAAAACGTCACCCTTCTGTAGTTGATATACCAACGCTATTAAACTTATGAGATCCCTATTCTAAAGAAAGTGTGATTCGTGAGCAAATATTGTCTTTTGATGTATTTGAAAAGTGTTTCAAACAGAAGTGATAGACACCTGCTGCAGTGGACTGCCCTTGAAAAGGAAAATGATCTCTGCGCCAAATGTGGTAGACGTGCATTTGTCACAAAGCAGTACGGTCATAGTTTGGAAAGCAACACAAATCCATGTGAATGGAGGCCTCAACTAATATTTCGCAAACACGGTTTTATAGCTCCCCTATGAAACTTTTCGTAGTGGCTCTTCTCTCGAGCCTCAAAAACATCGATAACAGCACTAGTGAGTACTATTTATCTTTAATTTTAGTAGTTAAGTGATTTTTTTTCATACATTTATTATTTTTATACTCATGCAATTTAGTTAATATTTAATTGTTGACATGGGATCTGAACAGACCCTGACTGAGACCGAAGCACACGCTCACCACTATTTTTTAACAACAAGTTTTGGCTTTTAATAAGTAAAAATTCTCCGTTTTAATAACTAGACAATACTTTTTATAAAAAAGTTGTGTCTAGGTGGTGATGTATAAAATGATTCTCCGACACCACATAAATCTCAAAAACAATTTGACAAATGAAGACACGAAATTTCTGTAATCAATAAGATAATTTTTGTTATGAAAAATGGTGTCCCCGGCCTTAATAAGCCCCTGAGTATGAAAGAATTTCTTTTCTACTTAGTTTGTATTTATTCTTTAAATAAGAGGTCTAAAGAATCTAACTTTTTTTGCCGATATTAGATTTTATGACGTTATGTATCATTTTACTTTTGCTTATTTCTAATTATCTAATTGTAAGTTTTTTACTATTAAAGGTATACCTGTGTGTCTAAATGCTGTATAATTTGTTAAAATTTTGTAAATCTTTGTTAATTAGGGGGGGGGAGAAATTAGAAAAGTTCAGAAGATTAATTTGTACTTTTTTGTTATTCTTTATTATTAAGACGTTTAAAGAATTCAGCTTACTTCGCAGATATTGGATTTTGTGACATTATCAATCATTTTACATTTTCTTATTTATAACTAACCAATTATAAATGTTTTACTGATAAGGTATGCGTGTATTAAATGCTGTACAACCTTTTCAAATTTTGCAAAGCTTTGTTAATTCGGGGGGGGGGGGGGTGACTTTGAAAAGGTCCTAAAAATTTCTTTTATCTTTTTTTAATTTTTACTTTATTTTTAATAAGTCAAAAAAATGCAACTTATTTCGCAGATATTAGATTTAGTGACGTTACGTAATACTTTCAAATTTCCCAAAGTCAATCTAGTTACTAAAAAAAAAAAAGAAAAAAAAAGGAAAAGAAAAGAAATAAAAACAAGAAATTAAATATCTCGAAATCTCTAAAGAATTTCTTGTCGATTTATTTTACAATTTATTTGTTTTATTTTCAAAATATCAAGAAGCCTAAGGAATCCAATTAATTACAAAGATATTAGACATTGTGACGTTAATTTTTTTTTACTTTTTTTCCTATCTATAATTTATTCTTTATATAATTTTCCCCCCTACGGGTATAATTTTAATGTACGCATTACAGTTATTAAAACTTTGAAAAGTAAATTTTGTTATTTAAAATAAAAATGTAAAAAAAAAAAAAAATGCACGGGTCAAAAGCATTCATTTTCTACTTAATTCATAATTCATTCTTTTATATTAAGAGGTCTATATAATACAGCATTTTTCACAGACATTAGATTTTGTGATGCTACATACCGTTTTATTTTTTTTCTCTGAAACATTTATCAAATTATAAATATTTCTGAAAATATGATGCTGTGACATGCGTTATAATATTCTCAAAATTTCTTGTAATAAAATTTCTTATTCAAAAAAAAAAAAAAAAAAAGAAAAAAAAAAAAAAAAAAAAAAGAATGATACAAAACTATGTATATTGATTGAAATTTCGGAACCATAACGTAACTTACGCATGTTTGACAGAACATAATAATCTTCTTTAAACATCATATTTGCAGCGCAATTTAATATAAATATTAAATTGAATATTTATTCAAACTACATAAAAATAAATGAGGTAGCTCTTGAAATCCAGTTTGTATAGAGCAAAACTTTGAAAACTGATTAAGCAGGCAGTTAAAGTAGGAGAGATGTCTTTTTACTTTGCTATTTTTCGAATTTCGTGGGAAAAATAGAGAAAAGCTGCCTTAATTGTAATTTCAATTGTATAAATATTTCTTGTTTATTTTACTTTACTATTGGAATAACACATAATCAAAATGTTTCTTAGATAATAAATTATATAATATTAAATAATATTTTATTTATTTTTATCTTAACTTTTATGCATATGAAAATTTTATATTTGAGATTTTTACTGCATATATTATAATCTTTTCAAACTTCAGAAAGAAAGTTTTGTTATTAAAGAAATTAATAACTTTAAAATTTCAAATGTCAAGCATTACTTACAATTTATTATTGCACACGGGGATTGCTCACACACAGGATTACACATAGGATTATTACTTGGAAAATCATTTTTACAAGGATAAAAGTTTCCGGAAAAAAAAATATATTATATATATATATATATATATATGTTTCTCCTTCTTCTTCTACTTCTGTTTTTTTAATCACTGTTTCTAAAATTGTAATAATCAGTCTAAGACATTTTAAAATGTTAAATATGATAATTTACACTTTATTTTGATTATTTAAGAAAATAGCATTTCTATCAAGGCAATACTAGCATAAAATACAAATAATAAAAAATATTTTACTTTAAAATACAAGATATTTTTAGATGCTTAAATTAAATATATCTATCATATTAAAGTTTTTTATATAATTTTTGAAATATAGCACACAGGTGGGTTAAATTCAATAAATTTATTAAAATAATTACAGATTTCTGAAGCATTCGTCGAATAAAATTTAAATGTTCGAAATTATTAAACATATTATACTAATTACAAAGGGTGATCAAATTATTAGAAACGTTTTTTTATTTTCACATTTTTTCCATTTTCTAAATTAATACTAGACGGAATGGTTTTGAACTTCAAACACGAAAACATCATTTATAAACTCACACTTTCTACTATCGGTTTAGACACAAGTGCAATTAGGGGACAAATCACAATTTGTTTATAAATCATTTTGTATTATAAACGGCCACAAATTACTTGTAACTTTAAGAAATGATTTCACACTATGTACAATATTTGTATACTTGTTTGGAAATCGCACGATTATTTAGACTTTTTTTTTTAAATAAATATTTTTTTGGAAGTTTTTTGCTTAAAACGAGAATAGATTTCACCAAAATTTTGTAAAACTTGCAGAAAAATTGACAAAACATCAGAAAAACTTTATTATGATACATAAAGTGCACATGTGTAATTTTCGCTGAGATATGAGTAATTGTAGTAAATAATTTTTTGTTGCGTATGAGTGAAAGATAGAAAATTTGTTATTACATATGTTAAAAGCTGGCTATATTGGACAACTCATGTCAAAAGTTCATTTGAATAGAGTAAAAATTAAGCAAATTAAAGGTGAAAGAATGAAGCTAGATTTTACATATTTTCCAGAGTTGAAATTTCATAAGGAGTTTTCACATAAGTACATTCATTAACAAAAGTGTCCGAACACTAGCGAAAATTCCTATGTAGAAAAAGTACACTTCATACGGTTTTGTTAAATAAATCCTAGTCGAATCCTGTTCTTAGTCAGTGTAAGAACATGATTCGATAAGGATTTATTTAACAGAACCGTATGAAATGTACTTTTTTTTACATAGGAATTTTCGCTAGTGTTCGGACACTTTTGTTACCGACTCTATTTAATATGGAGATCCAGTTACTTTATCAATGTTGCTAAATTACGTTTTTTGGGAGAAACCCTTTATGTGCTTGTAATTATAGTATAGCTTTATTTATTTTATGGATTTGGGAATTCATAAGGGGTTTTTCACAAAAAAGAATTTTTGTAACATACATCGTTCTTCTTTAATTGGATCTCCAAATTAAATACATGGCTTTCGAAAACCTCTAATGAAATTTCATCTCTGGAATATATCTAAAACCTTAGTCATTCTTTTGTGAAAATTTACTTAATATTTACTCCATTAAAATGAACTCTTGACATAAGTTACCCAGTATATCTATATATAGCTTTTAATGCATGTAAATAAATAATTTCCATCATTCGCTCATGCACAGTAAAAAAAAAAAAAAAAAAAAAAAAAAAAAAAAAAAAATTACTACAAATGCTTATATCTTACCGAAAATTGCGTATTTTATGTTTTAGAATAATGTTTTTCTAACATTCTGTCCTTTTATCTGCAAGTTTTGTTAAATTTTGCTGAAATCCATTCTCGTTCTAAACAAAAAAAACTTAGCGAAAAAAACTAATAATTTCTGAAAAGAAAAAGTTATACAGTCGGTAACAAAAGTGTCCGAACACTAGCGAAAATTCCTATGTAAAAAAAGTACACTTAATACAGTTTTTTTTAAATAAATCCTTGTCGAATCCCGTTCTTAGTCAGTCTAAAAACAGGGTTCAACAAGGATTTATTTAACAAAACAGTATTAACTCTACTTTTTTTATATAGGAATTTTCGCTAGTGTTCGGAGACTTTTGTTACTGACTGTATCTCTCTAAATAATTGTGTGATTCCAACAAAAAAGCATGGAAATATTGCAGATCGTGAATAAAATTATATGTTAAAGTTACAAGTCATTTGCGACTTTTTATGATACAGATTCATCCAAAGTATTTGCGCTTTCTTCAATTTGTGGTTGGTGCCCCAACAAGTATTTTTTTTAATGTCAAAATAAAAAATGTTTCTAATAATTTGATCACCCACTGTAATTAGCGTAATGAGTTTAATAACTTCGACCATTTAAATTTCTTCAAGAATCTCTGGTTCTTTTGACAAATTTATTAAAATTTATCAGTATGTGCGCTATATTTCAAAAATTATAGAAAACATTTTACAAAATGCATTTGTAATTTAGTATAATAGATACATTCAATTTAAGTATCTAAAAATATCTTGTATTTCAAGGTAAAATATTTTGTCTTATTTGTATTTTATGCTAGTACAGTGAAACCTCTGAAGTTAGACACCCCTATAAGTTGGACACCCCTCTAAGTTGGACGTTTTTTCTCGGAACGGAATGTATCCATCAACATTATGTCTAACCTCTATAAGTTGGACACCTCTCTAAGTTGGACACTTTTTCTTGGAACCGTAGGTGTCCAACTTAGAGAGGTTTTACTGTATTACCTTGAAAGAAATGTAATTTTTTTAAATAACCAAATAAAGTTTAAAAGTACCATATTTACCATTTTAAAACGTTTCAAATTGATAATTTTGGTTTTCGAATCAGAAATAATAATAATAATTTTTTTTTTTTTTTACTACCGCTCCCTTTTTTTTTTTTTTTTTTTTTACTACCATCATTTTTAATCAATGATTTCTATTCTATTTCATTACAAAGATGTACTCTAAAAATTGGATAAACATATCACTATGGAATAAGTTGATATTTAAAAAAAAAAAAAAAAAAAAAAAAAAAAAAAAAAAGCAGAAATTTTAATCCTTGTAGAAACGGTTTTCTGAGTAACAATCCTGTGTGCAATTTTGTGTGTGAGCAATCCCTACGTGCAATAAATGTAATGCTTGACAATTGAAATTTTAATTAAAGTTGTTAAGTTTTTAATAATAAAATTTTATTTTCAAGATTGCAAAGATTATAATGCATGCAGCAAAAATATGAATTATAAAAATTTCATAAGCATAAAATTTAAGGTAAAGATTAATAAATTATTATTTATGTTACATAATCTGTTATTTAAGAAGCATTTTGACTATCAGTTATTCCAAGAGTAAAGCAAAATAAACAAGAAATGTTTATGCAAATGAAATTACAATTAAGGCAGCTTTTCTCTATTTTCCTCACGAAATTCGAAAAATAACACTTGAAATTATAAACTAAAAATACATCTTTCCTACTTTAACTACCTGTATAATCAGTTTTTAAAGTTTTACTCTGTACGAACAATATTTCAAAAACTACATCAACTATTTTTATGAATTTTGAATAAATTTATTCAGTATGTTTTTAGGAAATAAAAAAGAAAAACATCTTCATTTAACATAAATTAAATAAGGTTATTTTGCAATTTCTTGTCGGATATATTTTTTTAATTATTATTTTTTAAGTATATAAAGTATTTTTTACATATATTTATGTTCTTTTACATCCAGATTATAATTATTAAAAGGGTCATTCCATGTCAAACCAACACAAAAAACCTGCATTTTTAACCTGACCCCTCAAATGTGTATAAAATTGGACTCATTTATTTGTTCTGTTGAGAAATTAATGTATATCAATTATTAAGTTCGTACCTCTTTTAGTTTTTGATATACAAGCTGCAAAAATGGGTGAAAAATGCAAAATTTCAAAATTGTTCTACTACAAATGTACCCATATTTTGTTCCCTAATTAACTTAAAGATATAAGATTGGTATCATTAGAAAGATTATAATAAAGACTTTCAAATAATATGTCACATGCATATATTTTTAAAAATTTTCATTTTAAGGTCAAACATTTTGACCTTTGACCTTCAATATCTCAAAAAGTACATATTTAATTTTCTTTTAAAAATAATATGTTATTCTTACGCTTATTATCTATAATTATCGTGAGTTTCAACATGTAAGTTTCATTCTGTTTTTTTTTTTTTTTTTTGTAAAACTTACGTTATGTTAGTATGAAAATACTGATGGAGGGTTGCATTTTAATTTATAACTCAGTATCTCATGGCCGTCTCATGTTGAAACTTACAATAATTATAGATAATAAAAGTGAGAATAACATATAATTAAAAAAAAAAAAAAAAAGCACTTTTTGAGATATTAAAGGTCAAAGGCCCAGATGTTTGGCCTTAAAATGAAAAAAATTAAAAATATGTACATGTGATATATCATTTGAAAGCCTGTATTATAAGCCTTCTAATGATGTCATTCTTATATCTCTAAATTAATTAAAAGACGAAATATGGGTACATTTGAAACACACAAATTTTAAAAATTTGCATTTTTTTTTACCTATTTTTGCATGTCTATAAAAAACTAAAACATGCAGGGACTTATTAATTGGAATACATTCATTTCTCTATAGAACAAATAAATGAGCCCAGTTTCATAAAAATTTGAGGAGGTCAGGTTTTTAACTGTGTTGATTTGACATGGAATGTGACCCAAAAGCTCTTTTACATTAAGATTTTATTTACACGAGTATCTCGTTTATAAATAAGTATTTAGTACAAGTTTTGCAATACTCGCTAAGGCTTTTGTTGCGTTATTAATGAAGATGTTGTATAAATTTCATAGAAATTCAAATAAAATATCGTTTTAATATATTTTTGTACATAAAACCACGGTATAAATGTTTATAAAGTTGGTTAGAATAACTATAAGTAAAAAATAAAATCGAAGACTGGTAAACTTACTTATGGGTTTAGCTACCCAGGAATTACCTGAAAATTTTTTTTCCCGATATTTATCCAATGTTTCATTTGAAGTATTATTTTTATTTTTCTATTTTCTCAATTTTTACATATTAACCCTTATCGCTCGTATGTCCCTTCTGAGGGGACATTAAAAAATCGAGTCACGCCTTAAGGTGTTCCTCTGCAAATGAAATGTTATTTTTCTAAAACGTGTAACTATAGACTACCTTTCGGCTACCGGAAAATTTTAACGGAAAGATTTATTTTATTTAATGATGAAGTAAAATAAAACAAACTACGAACTTACTACCTTTTCGGTAGCGAAAAGGTAGTAAGTTGGAAACTATACGTGTGAAGTTTTAAAGGAACGCCAAAAGGCGTGTCTTACGGAAAATATACCGAGCGCAAAGGGTTAATATGCATGCTAATGTTACCATAAAAACGTTGTGGTAACATTAGTATTAAACATTACTTCTTTAATAATAATAATATGGATTTTAATAATAAAAGCTCTACATTTATCATATCAATAATAAAATATTTTATCTTATTTTATTTTGTTATTTGGCATAAAAGGATCAATGAAATTGAATGTTTTTGATATTTTTGATGTGATAGATGATTTTAATTAATAAGCACATAATTTCAAATTTATAGGTAAATTTACAAAAATATTAAATGTAATAATAATGACAGTGTTATTAATGATAATAGTAACGAAACACTCCTTTGATTTTATGACGTGTATTCTAATAACCTACATAGTAGTTGTAACACCATGTGATATATGTATAGACTTGTTATAATAATTTCATTTTCAAGAAACTTTATTGTATATTTTTTACTAATGATATAGTTTTTGTCTTCAGATTTTTTTTTTTTTTTTTTTTTTTTTTTAAATAAAAGAACAAAAGAAACATTCGTGTTATACGTATATTAATAATTGATATTTACGTGTACCCAGCGTTCTTAAAATATATATATATATATATATATATAGTATATATATTTCTATATACACATAAATAAAATAGATAAAAACCTTTTCTAACAAAATGTTTTAGTTATCATTTAAATGATTATGCTAAACTTGTGAAATCTTGGGAGAAAGTTTTCTACTTCCAAAAGTTCTAAAAAAACGATTTTTTCCCCCTTTAAATTAAAAATAATCTGGTGTATCACTCACACGACTTTCTATTACCCTGAAATTTTATACTATAAATAGAGATTAGAGATTAAGTTGTAAGATAACAAGTACTATTATGTAAGCCTATGTTAAAACATTTCAAATTAGGCTTCGGAACAGCTTTATTTGACAAATAATTCTGTGTGAGGGGAGCTATCGCCCTTTTAACCCCACGTTTCATTATTGTTGGTCCATTTATATAGAATTTAAATATGTTATAAAATTCAAAGGTTCATTTAAAATTATTAAGACAACTTTTACACCCATATTACTTGAAACTTGTCAATCTTGATCAAACTTTTCAAGTAACAAATGTATTAACTTCAAAATACAACATTTTGATCGCCTGAAATTACTTGCTTTTAATTTACTCTAAGAGACACAGACAAAGATCAAACGTTAAAAAGTTGACTTCGGTATTCAGAAAGCCTCAAAACGTGTAAATATACAGAAGAAAAGCGATGAATATTTAGCTTAAAAAATACACTAATTACCATATGGCTACGGGGAATTAATTTCAATTCCTGAGCAGTTTTCCTGGACATGATAAAATATTATTGTAAGGCACTTTCCCTAACAGTGAAAAAGAATGTTATCTCTTAAATATTGGCAGCCCTGTATATCTTTTGGAGGATATGCACACGCCACATGGTGCACATAAATATAATCCTATATTAATAACACACGGCGCAACCTGAAATACACTTCTATCAATTTCCAGGTATTGTCACACTGTAATCAAGCTCTTTTTTTTATAGCTCTGTAAACGAACAGTGAATGACTTCCGTACCATATGCTACATGAAACATGTTTTCACGCATATAGAAAAATATATATTCGTTTCATTTGGTTTAGTGCAGACTTTAGATGTTAAATTCTACTTACCTGCAATTTCCCCCATAGACGTAATATATTTGAATTCTCTTGGGTGTCTCTGTACACGGACCATTTGTTTGATCTCGACGGAAGGTTTAGTGTAGCATCTCTATATGATACACATTATACTTACTTTGACTTTCTGCTGTTATTTGTTCTTGAGATATGCTGATAACAGACAGACACACACACAAACCCACCGCTAAAAACATGATTTTTGGATTGAGGGGACCTCAAAACGTGTAAATATAACAAAAACTCAATTTAGAAAATGTGACCTAAAAACAATACTTTCTCTACCATATATATGGTTAAGAGGAAGTAAAAATAAATAAATATTATCAATTCATTTATTACTTTAATATTGTCTGCAATAGAAAATAATTAAACGCGTAAAAATATTCTGTAAACATGGTGTAAAATAATGAATAGTTAGACAAGTAAATTAACGCACTCTGCATTTGCAATCGTGACAAAAAAATATATTACATGTGAAAATATTTCTAAAGCTGTCATAAGATGATAATTAACATAAAACGTTTTCCTTTATTCTGAGGGGAAAAAATATGTATGCAACGTCTGAGATTTCAAAATTTTGATATTATTAGAAATTGATTCATGATAAAATATCTTTTAAGAGGAAAATGTTCTAAGCAGCAGAATTAAATCTTAGCACGTCTAATATTTAGGAATATTGGAATATATATATATATTAATAAATGCATCCAAAGTAATAGCAAGAGTTTGAAATATTTGCATGTTATATGAAATATTTTGCTTGTGTATTTCAATATTAGAATTCATATGGATATATTAGATTTTATTTAAATTTAAAAGGCAATATCTTTTTTTCTTTTATTTATTTATTTATTTTTTTTTAAATATAAATTTTGTAGTACACTATTAACACGAAAGGTTATATAGGATTCTTACGGAATAGACATTTTTCCTTGAATCTTCCACTATTATTGAAATAAAATAATTTTTTTTTTTTTTTTTAAGTTTATAAGCTTATAAACGTTGATAAAAGTTGCTATTTTAAATTAGTGGTGGAACAGTCGGGGAAATGAATTAAACCCTACGAACCTTATATAAGACAACCAGGCATTACGCGCTTCGCTGGTCACTATATTTAAATTAATTCCTAAAATTACATATAACTTATTATATAAAAATCTCATTAAAATAAAAATCTCATTAAAATAAAATAATAATACTTAAAAAAAAAAAAAAAAAAAAATCTGATAGTGATACAACATGACTTCCTTATACACCCATACAAGTATACATATTATTAGAAAAACATTGCCATTTTTGTGTGAGATAACTGGTTCGTAAATAAGCAGGCAGGTTCCAGTTGATACATATTCCTGAAAACAAACCAAGAAAACTCTTACTTAGTGATATTTTTCAAAGGCAAAAATAAAGGTTAACAGCGAAATCTAATTTTTCAGAAGATGAAAATAAATCAGATCGGGTTGCCGTCTCAAAGCAGTCTTACTTCTAAGTTTTTATCAAAATCAATTGAAATATTCTCGAGAAAACCTGGAATAAACCCGATTTCTGCCACGTTTTCCAACGGTTGGAGTGAGGGTTAACAATAAACGCTAATTTTCCTAAAAATAAAGACATGTCAAGTGGGTTTCTCTTCTAAAAATATATTTAAACTTAAGTTTTTATTAAAATCGTCATATCCATTTCTTAGTTAACCCAAATTCTGTCATATTTTTTAACCAGGATGGCTTAGCAGCGAATGCAAATTTTCCTGGGAATGAGGATATGTTCAAATAATTCTTCATCCCTAAAACAGTTAATTGTTATTTTTCCTGAAATTCGTTACATCTGTTTTCGAGTTAACCCAATTTATGCAATATTTTGCAGCAGAAAAGTAAAGGGGTAACAGCGAACGCGAATTTTCTTAAAAATAAAGAAAAACCCAATCTTTTTTTTTTACCCCAAATTTTTCCATATTAATATACAATTTCTGCCATATTATTCCAAGTAACCTACTGGTAAAGGTTTTACAGCAAACTCCAATTTTTATGAAAATGAGAATAAGACTAATCGATTTTTTACTCTAAAAACACTTAACCCCAAACTTTCATCAAAATCGTCATATCCATTTTCGAGAAAACCCAAATTGTGCCATATTTTGCAAACGTCAGTTAAAGGTTTAACTGTAAACGCGAATCGTCCTGAGGATGAGGATACGTCTAACTGATATAATACCCCCCCAAAAAACTTAATCCAAAACTGTCTTCAAAATTATTACGTCATTTTCCGAGTAAAACCAGTTTCTGCCGTAATTTTTAAACGGCTGATGAAGGGCTAACAGCGAGCAGGAACTTTCTTGAAAATGAGGATACGTCAAATTAATTTATCTCTTCAAAAAACACTTAGCCCCGAACTTTCGTAAATATCGTTATATCCATTTCCAAGTAAACCCAGTTTCTGCTATTTGTTGTAAATGGGCGGTAAAGGGTTAATATGAACGAAAATTTTCCTGAAGATAAGGATAAACATAATCGTTAAAGCACCCCCCAAAAACGCATAACCCCAAACTTTCATCAAAATCGTTATATCCATTTCTGAGTAAACTACTGCTGTATGTTGCAACTGGCCGATAAAAGGTTAACAGCGAACGCGAATTTTCCTAAAGATAAGGATATGTCCAATTGATTTAGCTTCCTAAAAAACCTTTACTCCAAACATTCATTAAAATCGTTTTATCTGTTTCCGAGTAAACCCAATTTCTGCCATATGGTGCAAATGGCCAATAAAAGATTAGCAGCGAACACAATTTTTCTAAAGATGAGGATATATCTCATCGATTTAGCTGCCTAAAAAGCACTTAACCCCAGACTTTCATCAAAATCGATATATCCATTTCAGAGTAGACCCAATTTTTACTATATGTTGCCACTGGCAGTTAAAGGGTTAACGTGAACTTTCCTGAAGATGAGTATATGTTCAATTGTTTCAGTTCTCTAAAAATCACTTTACCCCAAACTTTAATCAAAATCGTTATATCCATTTGCGAGTAAACCCAGTTTCTACTATATATTGCGACTGGCAGTTAAAGGGTTAACGTGAATTTTCCTGAAGATGAGGATATGTCCAATAGTTTTAGCTTTCTAAAAAACACATAATCCCAAACTTATATCAAAATTGTTATATTTATTTCCGAATAATCCCAATTTATACTATATGTTGCGACTAGCAGTTAAAGGATTGATGCGAATTTTCCTGAAGATGAGGATAAACTCAATCGTCTTTTCGTTCCAAAAAACCTCTAACCCCAAACTTTCATAAAAATCGTTAGAGATCCCCAAGACGAATATATATATATATATATATAACAAGTCATGTAATTCACTCGTTTAGTATAAAAGAAGGATAGATAACACCAAACCCATGCCCTCATTCCTTAACTTTGACTATAAAAGTTTACGATAAATGCTCTATTAAAGTTAAGGGGACAATGAAAGTTGAAATTAATTATTTTTGTTTTACATTCTACAACTTCTTATATCATATACTGTCATGAAATGTATCATTTTTCATCCATAAGACATATGTTAAAGGATAAAAAGTATTTTTAGAGATGGAAATGCCTATTTCAAAATGCTTCATGCGAAATCTAATTTGTTTTAAATTTACAATTTTCTTATTATGCATTTTTTGTAAGTAATTTTTTGTGTCTCAATTATAGAATAAGTTACAATTCAAAAGGTGTAAGATTTGAATTCTTCACGAACTCATGCCCTTCGATTGAATTTGAGAGTTCGTAATAAAGGTAATAATTTTTGATTTCAAAATGAATTCCCAGTTTTGTGACAAACACACTTCATGCAAATTTTTAAAAAGTGCGGTAAAAACAAAGTCGCATGGAGCAATATAAGTAACAGGTTATTCCCGAAATTCGGAACATAAAATAAATAAATAAATAAATAAAGTTTAAAATTCTGTAAAAGCTTTTAAATAATGTAGGAGAAACTGCTGAATGATATTATTTTAAAAGTATTATATAACTTCATATGTTTTTATCAGAAATATCTGGATATTTTTCACTGCATCGATTTTGATAATTTTCATCGTCCCTTGTATGTTTAAAGGATTATGTCTATAATTACTGTCTGCATAGATAAAATACGTTTTCTAAATTCATCTAAAGACCGAAACCGCGACTGAAATATTTTTCCAGACAGTCTCTAATAATAAATAATACTTCATTAATACTTTTCATCCTCTTATGAAGATTCTGTATCAAGGCTATATACATCATAGCTTTAGAGGAAATAAAGGCCTTTTCTGGTAGCTATTTGTTTTTATTAGTACGGCAGGTCGTACTAGTTCTTTCAGACAGCGTCGGTACCAGTTTTTATCTATCACCTTGAACAAACGTGCAAATAATTTTATTTTTATTTATTTATTTATTTTTAAATATATAAAGCCGAAAGCCTGTCAATGTATCTGCCCGAAATTTTAGTCCGGATCATTACAGTGCGTTGCATGAATATAAACGCACCTTAGTTTTAAGAATTAGAATGGTATAGAAGTGTAATAAAAAAAAAATGAATAGGCGACACTTGACGTAAACTGTATGCGCATGATTCAATAAAGGAAAATACGAGTCAAAACAATGAAAGACCAATATGAATTTTTAGAAAATAATTTTATTGAATTTATGACAAAAATACATGTTGCATGAATTTAAACGCACGTGTAAAAAGTAAATAACTGAGTAACAGATACTGTATCTAATACTTTGTAAAGCCACCATGGACTTCTAGAACAGCCAGTAAACGCCTTGGCATTGACTGATATAGTGGCATGAGGTCATCCAAGCTGATTGTCTTCCAAGCTAATAGAAAGGCCGATTTTAGTTCATCTTTCGTGTTAAACTGCCTTCCATTTACGTAAGCACGGCGAACCAGAATACCCCATACGTTCTCCATTATGTTTAAATCGGGGCTTTTTGAGGGCCAATCCAGAATTTTAATTTTATTGTCACGGAACCCTTTTTTCACGATATGTGCTGTATGTACATAATCCCAATCTTGCTGAAAAATATAATTTCTTCCAGCTTTTTTTGACTGCTTGATGGCGGAGGTTCCTTGTGAGCATAATCTACAAAGTTCATAGTGTTCTCCACGAACTCTAATTCGAAAGTTCCTTTAAAACCTATGGCTGCCCACACCATGACAGACCCACCTTCAGATTGACGTTTTGAACAGTACATTTCTTCGGTTCTCAACTCGTGCCAGTATCTATTAGGTCTTTGCATAAATTCGTGCGGTTTTTTATTGCTTCATTTCATAAAAATATATCAAATCAAATGACAATTTTTAATCAAAATACTCTCCATTACTTTCTACAACATTTGCCCAATTTTCGGTTAACAAATGTATACCACAGCGATAGAAGCTCTCGTCTTTGGAGACAATAAAATGATCCGCGTCCGCACGAACTTTTGCAACGACCTAATATGAAATCCGTCCGGGCGATCGAGTTCAAACTTTTTTTTCATCTGAGAAGATGACTTTTTCCCAATTTAGTCGATCTAGAATCCATTTTCTTGCCCATTCCAACCGCATATCTATGTGCTTTTGAGTGAGGTGTGGTTTCGCCTTCATTTTCTTAAATTTAATGAACGTTGCAGCTTTGATAGTTCTTCAAATGGTTGTCCGATGAACACCCAGCTTGTATTGAACCTTTATCTTCGCACAGGAAATATTCTTTGCAGCGTTGCATATTCGACGTTTATCGTAACTGGTGAGCTTTCCTGTTCGCTTCTTATACGCTTTTTTTTTTTTTTTCATAATTTGCTCCTTTCTTTATATAATTTCGCACAACACTCTCACTTCTTCCGATTCGGCGCCCAATATCACGATTGCTAAATTTCCTCTTGTCATCCTTTACAAACTACGTAAATTTTGCACTCATGCATTAAAACGGTTTTTTGAGAACTTTAGAAACACGACTATCTGTGTTTTAATTTAATACCGGTTGCTCTGTTAAATTTTAAACGCAAAATACAGAGTGCGTTTAACTTCACGCAACAAACGAAAAACAGTGAAAAATAAGAAAATGCTTAAACACTCATTTACATAAGCTTGCAGGAGCCTAAACATACGTGCTCAAAGCACCTTGTTAGTCATATGCAATAACTGTAAGTCACATTCCTTCTTTTAAAATTTAAAAAATTATATTTCTAGTTATTGGAAAAGGTACGTTTATATTCATGCAACACACTGTAGATTTTATCAAAAATTGGTACATTTATTAATCAGGACAAAATTTAGCTAATGCCGTATTTTTTAGTTCAATTGGATAATTGATTCAAAAGACATTAAATAAAAACCTCATTTTAACTTTATAATTATTATATATAAAAAAAAAATGATGTCAAAATAAATAAATAAATAAATATATTTCTTTTTATATCGGAAAAAATGAACGTACTAATAATTTTCTTTAATAACGAAAATAAAATTGAAAAAAATTGTGCTAAAGAATTGCAAATGCTTCAGTGTAGAACCCCCTGGTGAAATTTAAAATTTGGCGGCGCCAAATTTCAAATTCTCGCCAAGATCTTTACTAACGCAATATTGAGAGCCATTTTAATTTATCGCTAAAATGACAACAAAAGTTTAAAAGCCGCCAAGGAGTTCTATGCTAAAACTTTGCCAAAACCTTTTAAGAAATGAATATAATAACCGATGATAGGGAAAGAAACACAATTACTGCATGCATTTATATGGAAGAATAAATCAAAATAAGTCCTGTCGTACTAAATTAAAATTTATTTTGTTTAGAATTTTATATCTGTTACTTAGAAAACAAAAATAGGCTCCTCCCCCCTCTTTAAAACATTATGTACATTTTTTTTCAGGACATATGATTATTGTAAATTGCGACTGAACTAATGAGCATTTTACTCGCTTTGTTGCCAGTACTATTAAGAGTAATTCTTTAAATATTAAATTGAGAACACTTTACAGTTTTATATTAATTTTTTATCCATTTCTAATCCTTTACGTGATAGAAAAACAAACAACAGTAGTTTTCGTCAGGTGGCACTGTAAACTGTTTCATGGCGTAGTAAAATTATAGGAGAAAAGAATTTTTCATAATTAATATGCAACTTGCATATAATTATGAAATATTTTATAGAATGACGTAGAATATTAAGAAAAATGCTGCTCATTATTAGCAACCTTTACGGTCTAAAAGTTCGGATCCGTTCGTTTGATGATTGTTTTTCCTATAGTCCCTCACAGGTTTGAGAAGTCGTTACTTAATAAAATACTAATTATTGTAATTAATTGTTAATATGATAATAACTGAAATATAAACTTAATCTTTAAAAAATATAATTTTAAGCTATAAAGTATGAAAAGTAACTTGTACGATATGTTTTTTGTAATTATTTGTATTTAAATTGTTGAATTAAACCATCCAGTTCATGGATTTTTCTTCTTTTGTTTGCATTTTATGATGCCATAGGTTTGAGATGTCGTTACCTAAGACAGTACTAATCATTATAATTAATTGATAATATTATAATAACTGAAAGGGAAATCTAGTTTTCAAAAATACAGTTTTTAACAATAACACATAAAATGATTATTTGTAAGATCTGTTGTTTTCGTAATTGTATTTAAATTGTTAAATCAAGAAAAATAAAGACTTTTTAACAACGTATATTTAGCACTTGAAATTAATTGAACCGATTCATTACCATAATTGTTAAAACACTTAATTCCAACATTCATAAAAATCGTTATATCCATTTCTGAACAAACCCAGTTTCTGCCCTATGTTGCAACCAGCGAACAAAGAGTTAGCATAGAACGCGAATTTTCCTAAGGATGAAGATAAGTTCAATCTATTTAGCACTACCAAAACATTTAAACCCAAACTTGGGAAGTGTCGGGTTCGATCACAGGTCGCGCTCATTGACCTAGCCATTCGAAGTTTTCCGTGGTTTTCTCAGAAACTCGTGTAAGTATGGGCTAGGGCCCCTTAGAAAAACCCCCATGGAGGGCATTCAACCTATAGGCCAATGGCTATATCGTAGTCAATCGGCTTTAAACCCTACAAACAACTAACAACCAGCTATATGGTGCAACAGACGATTAAAGGTTTAACAACGAAAGCAAATTTTTCTGAGGCTAAGCCGAATCTAGCACCTCATAAAACACTAAACCTCAAACTTTCATAGCTTTCTTTATATCTATTTCCGAGTAAACCTAATTTCTACCATGCGTTGCAACCGGTGAATAAAGGGTTAACATTGAACACGAATTTTCTGAAGATGAAAATAAGTCCAATCTATTTAGCACCCTAAAAATCACTTAAACTTAACCCTAAACTTTCATCAAAATCTTTATATCTATTTCCGAGTATACCCAATTTCTGCCATAAGTCGTAATCGGTGCATAAAAGGTTAACATCGAACGTACATTTCCTTAAAGAGGAGGATAAGTCCAATCGATTCAGCACCCCAAAAAACACTTAACCCAAAACTTTCATTAAAATCGTTATATCTATTTCAAAGTAAACCCAATTTCTATCATACGGTGCAACTGGCAAATAAAGGGTTAACATCGAACGGGAATTTTCCTGAAGATGTGAATTTATCCAATCGATTTAGCACTCCCAAAAACACTTAACCAAAAACTTTCATGAAAATCGTCGTATCCATTTCCTTCTAAACCTAATTTCTGCCATATGTTACAGCTGGAGGATAAAAAGTTAATAGTGAACTCGAACTTTTCTGAAGATGACGATAAGACCAACCGTTTTTTCACACCAGAAAACCCTTAACCCCAAAATTTCTTAAAAGTCGTTAGAGCCGTTTCCGAAATCGCCAAGACATATATATATATATATATATATATATATATACATATACCAAGTCACGTGATTAAGTCAATTTATATAAGAGAAGGATTATATATAGTATTCGTTTTAAAAGAACTTCAGCTTAACACAGTTTTTGCTATAAATTTTTTTCCCCACAACAGAAATCATTTTTTCTCAAATGTAACACAGAAATTTTCCATCATTTATAGGTTGAAGAGATAAACAACTCTTTTATTGAAATTTACTTCTATGAAAGGTATATAGTAGGCAGCAAAATTATTGGAGCCCGCATCCACATGTTTCATATATATACATATTTGTTTAGTGTGATCAATAATTGTTTTCATCAACTTACTTTTTTATAAACAGCATATCAGGATTCGACAAATATTTACTTAACAAAACAGTATTAGGTGCTCAAATTTTAAATAGGAATTATTGCTAGCACTTCAATAATTTTGTTGTCGACTGTAAATAATATTTTTATCAATTCTGCCACAAATAGTCACAGAAGAAAGATACAGTTACAAGAAACAAACACAGGATTTTTTTTTTTTTTTTAATTAATTAAATTTCAATCTACCTTTATTCTATATTTAACACTTTCGTTAATATTTTATTCATATATTAACGAAAAGACGAAATTCGTAAAAACTTTTGGATATTCAGGTGTTTCTAATTAATATTTTCTTTTTGTTTTCAACTAATTATTTAAAGGCAAGCTAGAAAAGGAATTGCTTTTTTTGCATTTGCTTTTCCCTCTTTTTTGCATTTTCTAAAACATATTAATTATAATGTATCATATGCTTCTTGTTTTGTTTAATAAAAATAATGATGATAATAAACATTTTAAATGATTTATTCATTTTTATTTTTCTGCGGAGTGTAATTCATTAGTAGATTTGTCACAACTCTTACAACTTCTTGAACAACAGGTTGATTTAATGTGCTTTAATGTAATATGTGAAAAATCAATCGATTTATAAAAAAAAAACTGTCACAATCGCTGCAATAATATTCAACACTTAACATCTTAGGGTCTTCCTTTTCAAGTTCTAAAGGAATGAGTATTTTGCACAATAAAATCCTATAAATGCCATACACCAAATGATTACAAATGCTTTCTGATTATTATTATTATTTATTTATTTATTTATTTTTTTACTTGTTCTGAAATTTGTTTGAAACCTTTGGCTTTCAAGAAAACAAATATTTATTTTATTGAAATCTGGATCAATATAGGTCATTTTTTCGCATGTGAATGGTAGCTATTCAACCATTCAGGTAGACTACTAAAAATAGTATTCGAGAACATCAGTCCTACGCTATTTGTGAGTTTTCATTAATTAAATTTATTCCGTTTTATACGAAAGTTTTAAATGTTGGAAAAATTATACGCTATTCCAATACGACAGATTTCTCAGTTCAAATGCTTTCGCTCATTATATATATATATATATATATATACAGGCCATCTAACTCGAAAATGAGTCGGAATTGGGAAAAAATGGCGGCTCTTTTACTGGAATCTTTGCTGCCGGGCTTTGCCCGTAATTTTACTGCAGCATTTTTTACAGTGTGAGAAAACGTGTGGTTCGACTTCAATGATTGAAGATACATAAATTGGTGTAACTTATGTCTGATGAAAGTTTTGAAAGAATTCTTTCAAAATTTTCATAAAAACTTCTCAAAAAATCCTCAAAAACTCTTCCGAACTTTGAATGTCTCACAAGTTAAATAGGTCATATTGGGTTAATTTCATTTGTGACAGACAGCTTCCTTCTCCAATTTTAAATACTAAATATTAAATTATCTTAATGAATTTTGATGTGCAGATATATATTTAGTATGTTTTGCTTATAAATAATACAATACTTTCCACCTAAGAAAAAATAACTGCACTTAATAAGCATACTTGCCAATCATTTCATTATGAACCGTAATACAATTTTTAGTACCCGCCTTTTTTTTTTTTTTCACACCAGTCATTTTTAACACGCTTTTATTATTAGCTTCATCTGTATGTATGTATGTTTGTATGTATGTTTGTAACCGCTCTGGGAGCAAACAAAAAATTTATATTGTAAAAAAAAGACTTTCCCTACGTGAACGGCATGGCGTTGAGGTATAGCTCCGCGCCACGAACCTAAAGGTCTAGCGTTCGATCCCAGTCAGGGGAGATTTTTTAAAAATGGTTTTTGTTTAATTCTAAATTATTTTAATTAAAGATTTAAATGTATGTAAATATTATGGTGTGTCACTCACACGATTTTCTCTTACCCTGCATTTTAATACTAAGATAGATATTTTGTGCTTTTTAGTTCACATTTCTATAAAAGCGTGTTCTTTATTTTTTTTAAACTATAATATTATTTAGAGTAATTTTATTCTTATTTAATCGTAACAACATTTGAAGAAATTTATTATAAAAATAAAGTGGTGTGGAAAAGGGGGCGTTTTTTCAAGGGGCATTAACCATTGTACGGTTATTAATGAGATGGTTGGCAAGTATGAATAAGGTAAAAATATAGCATGAGAGACATGACACAAAACAGATATATTTTCAGTGAATTGCGACAAGTTTGAAGAACAGAAATTTTAATATACACAATCAGGACTTTCGTTCTCAAATTTACCTAAATAAATACATAAAAAAATATTTAATTGCGTGACATACATGATACGTGTAAAAATTTAGAATTATCTTTTGCTTATTCTTTTTTTCATTTAAAGTTTATTTTTTAATTAATATTATATATATATATAGGGGAGACCCGTGTACCTAGTGCCGCTTTTTTTCAGTGCCTCGAAACAGAGCTCCTGACCTATTTAAAATTATGAAATTGATATGTACATATCTTTAGAATCTATATATTAATAGGCAAGCATAAAATTTGTTGTCCCTTTTTAACATATTAATTATGGGAGTAGAGGGTTGAAAATGGTATCATTCGAAAGGTATGGTTAGCCGGAAGGTGCGAATACAAATATTATTTTCTTACGATGTCAAGAAGGTATTTAAAAATACATTTATTTTTTATGCATTTTCCCCCATTTTTCCCTTTTATACACGTATTCCTTCACATTAAAAAATACCTAAAAGTAGAAAGTTGTTAAATCTGGCAATTTCATAAAGCTCAAATAAAACCATAGACACAGTAATTTGTATAATGTAGCATCACTATACGCAAGCGAAGTGATGACGTCACTGTCTGTCCATGGAGCCATGTAAAAGATTTTCTAGGTTAATTGTCCATTGAGTTTTTTGTAAAAAATTATTAAAAAATAACGGAAATTATCTGCCGATTTTAATTCCGCTATTTGGGTATAGTTATATATAAGTTACTGTCTACATGTGTTTGATTGAGTTATTTTTTCTGTAAAATTGATAAAATTTTAATTTAAAATCACAAAACTCCAGAAAAAAAAATGGCAAACTTCCAGTTTCGAATGTAAACATAAACATTTCATTTCAAAGGGTGATATTTAAACAATAAATATTGAACTAATATACTAAATAAAAGGAAAACGGATTTGTTACTAACTGCTGCATGTATAAGTAGACGATACGGAAAAAATTCCGATTTCCGTTTTTTTGCTGAATTTACATGTTTTGAGCTTTCTTTACGTTTCAATTAACTGAAATTGCCTACTTATTTTTTAAAAAAGTGTCTTTATTGGTAGCTTTTGTGGGTAGAAGAAGCAAGTAGAAGATACATAAAAACTTTTGATTTCCGGTTTTCGATGAATTTACACGTTTTGAGATTTCCTTGCATTTTAATTAAGTGAAATTAGTGAAATTGACTACTTATTTTTATTTTTTAAAAAGTGGATATATTAGTCTTTCCTCTGCATATATAAGTAGAAAATATAAGATTCAGAAATGTTTTAGATTTTCGGTTTTCGATAAAGTTACACGTTTTGAAATTTCCCGAACTCAATTCGACCATTTTTGAAAAATATCTTTTTTTTTTTTTTTTTTTTTTTTTTGTTCAAACACTGTACTTTATGAACCAATCGAATTAATTTAACAGAATTTGATACTTGGTTGGACCTTGGTCTGACATGGTACCTATTAGCTTCTGGGCTGTATCACACAACAAGGGGCGTTTTCACGTTGCGATTTTCTCTCATTTCAGGAAAGGCTAGCATCTACAGAGAGAAATAGTTATATTAAGTAAAACTCTGCTGATTCAGTTAGAGTGAATATTGGCAAACAATTGCCGCAGCTGTGTTGCAATTGCATTCCGTATAGGACAAGGCAATAACTTTGCTTTGCCTCGCTTTGCAAAAAAAAATGGTCGAGTTTCGACCACTGGGTGATACTAGTTAATATAAACGCTTAAAATAATAAATTGTGACAAATAGAAGGCTTTTAAATGAACTTCACGCATGGCCCTATGTGTAACACCCTCATTGTACCGAGGGCCAGATCTCATTGCGCGTAAGGCCAATGAGGTTTGTACTTAATTAGTTTCACTTTGTAATGAAAAGAAAACAAACATATAAACATATATTTTCTAAAAGAAACAATATCAGGCAATACATTTATTTACCATATAATAACTATTAAAATTGCAATATGCCAAAATTACATGTATTGTCATAAATTATTCAACTTTGAAAAAACTAATTCCAGAAGTGAGCTGCAATATATTGGCTTTTCTAAAGTGTCTGTCAGGATTCTACATCTCCCTGGTTTTCAGCGGTCTCTTTTTATGTGTACTAGGTTTACTTTTTTGAAAATGTCTTACTGTTCAGGTATCACACATGAGATAGAATAAAATGTCGAATGCTCTGAAAATTCTGAAGAACAAGGAACAGGATTTAATGAGGAAATGTTAATTCTCCTCATTGTTGATTCACATTCTTCCTCAGGAAAATCATTATTTTTGGCAATTTATGGAGGAATCTGGTTGTCGGTCACACTTGAACTCAAATATTGATCACCGGTGAATATATTTTTGATTCACTGGCCATACACAAGACACACGGAAGGTCGTTAGAACGTTTATAGGTGTAAAGGGCAAAAGATAGGATTTGCCAATATTTTAAAAAATGTTAATTAATTCAAACCGTTTACCTCTATTTAATTCTGAAAACTTTTTCAATAAAATAGTACATAACAGCATAAAGAATATAATTATAATTGTATCTAAGGCTTTCTGTACAACGCAGCTATGTGGCCGTAGGTACAAGACAAGGTAATTTCATTCAAAATGTCTTCTGCTAAAAAACTCAGATGAAGAAGAGACTTTTTTGCTATCTCATTTAATATCTAATATAACGAGCAAAATTATGTACTAGAAATGAAAGACAAATATTTGACTTGCTTTTGTAAAACAATAAAATAGGTGAGCTGCAAAATTTTACTTTAGACCATATTAAACACTTTTCGACTTATAAATTGTCAAAACGTTTTCCTCAAAAATTTTAAAGTGGCTCAGAAAATAGCAAATGGTGTTGTTACTTACTTGAGTAGTAAAACATAAAACTAAATATTATGCAAATAAAGTGAGGTGGCGCTAGTTACGCAGGTCTCCCCTATAATGTTGTATTATTTGATAGGTTTTATATGTTTCTATCATGAAAAATTAAAAATGACTGAGTTAGTTGAAAATTAAAAAATGATCTCTATATCCAATTTGTATTAAATTAACCACTGGAGAATCACTTTGCATAACCATCCTAACTAGGTGAGTGAGTGGTTTTAAACGTCGCTCTACAGCTACGCAGTGGGCAATTGGTGACAGTCTACGATTCATATTTAGGTGTGGTCCGGAGAAATGCTATCACAATTTTTAACCTCTTTGGAGGATGGCTCCCTGCTTTGGTAGCCCCTCAGGTATTAAATTCGGAACGAGGAGTACATTGCAGCCCCGATGTATACTCTATAACCAAAAAAAAAAAAAAAAAAAATGACGCACCAAGAAGGAGTTATCCAAATGAGTCGAAAATTGGTAGACGTGATGTACAGTCGGTAACAAAAGTGTCCGAACACTTACAAAAATTCCTATGTAAAAATGTACACTTTATACGGTATTGTTAAATAAATCCTTGTCGAATCCTGTTCGCAGTTAGTGTAAGAACATGATTCGATAAGGATTTATTTAACAAAGCAGTTTTAAGTGTACTTTTTTTACATAGGAATTTTTGCTAGTGTTCGGACACTTTTGTTACCGACTGTACATGCGAAAAAAAAAAAAAAAAAAAAAAAAAGATTACAGTTTCAGAAAATTTGAATCGTTAAATGAAGAGAAACGGCCTCACAAAAGTAAACAAGTCAATAACGCATTGGTCCACTTCTGACCCTTATGTAAGCAGTTATTCGGCTTGGCATTAATTGATAGACTTAAAAGATATGTTCCTGCGAGATATCATGCCAAATTCTGTCCAATTGGTGCGTTAGATTGGCAAAATCCCGAGCTGGTAGTATGACCCTTTTCATGATGCTCCAAACGTCCTTAGTAGGTGAGAGGTCTGGCGACTTTACTGGCCAAAATAATGTTAGGAAAGCAGGAAAACAAGCAGTAGAAATTACCTCTGTGTGCGGACATGCATTATCATGCTGAAGTAAACTGTCAGTATTGCGTGATATGAAGGGAAGCACAACGGGACATAGAATGTCGTCGACGTACCGCTATGTTGTAAAGATGTCATGGATGAGAACCAAAGGGGTCTTGTTATGAAATGAAATGACATTCCAGACAATCACTCCTGGTTGTCGGGCCGTATAGCTGGCGACAGTCGGGTTGGAATCCCCTTCTTTTCAGGGCGTCTCTAGACGCGTCTTCGCTGGTCACTGGGGCTCAAATCGGAGTGGTACTAATCACTGAAGAGAATTCTAATCCATTTAGTGACATTCCAGTTCGAACGATCCTGATATCACTGCAAACGTGCTTGTCGGTATACAAAGTTTAATAGTAATCCGCACAGGGGGCTCCGTGAGCTCAACCCCATTTCTCTGAGCTGCCTATTAATGGTCTTTGAAGTCACTGAAGTACCAGTTGCACGTATGATCGATGATAATGATGAATTGGGGCTTTGAGTACCGCTCTGACGATTGATCGGTTCTCACGTTCTGTCCTCCCTCTAGGCCGATCGCTTCCTCCCTGACGCTGTGTTCGGCTATAGTTCCCCCACTCCTGTCAATATCATCTAATAGTGGTATCGCCCCTATCCAATTGTCAAACAATTCGCAGATTAAACCAACCGGCTTCTTTGAGCCCAACTACACACCTCTCTCAAACGCTGTCATCTGCGCATATTTTTTGCGCACCTGAATGCGAGGCATAGTTACTGTGTAGCTGAGTAGACGGAATGAAATTCTCGAAGAATTTATTACCTGGAATCAAAATTTCTCATTTTTAATATTCTGCCAATTGAGCAGTTAAGATGCGCTGCTGCGTCATATGCTCATTCGATGGCAGCCAAACTTTAAAATTTTGCATTTTCCATCGAAACCTGTATGCAAGTCAATTTGTGTCCAGTTTGCATTACTCCATCTTGGTGCGTCGCTTTTTTTGTTATAGAGTGTATTTACCGTGCACATCATCAGTGTACACGACGTTCTTCGTTCGGCTTGAGTATCGAATCTGCAATTTTCTAATTACGAACTCGACGATCTACCAGTCGGTCTACTGCCCTTCCCCTTCCCCCCATACCTAATTGAACTTCACCCAAAATACGCTTGAATCCAACTATAACATCAAAACTTTACCGAAAGCCATACCTCCCTTAAAACTCCCAACTCCACCGAAACTCGCAACCCCATCCACAACTTTCTTCACAAAACTTTAATTCTACCTAATATCTTGATTTGACAAACAAAACATTTCGTACTTATTTATAAGTTTTCATAAAATTTCTCAACTTCTGGCCCTATTACGAAAACTGTGCACGAAATCTAACAGTTATAAGTAAAACATGAAATCCTCAAACTTTTATTTCTGAAAGGATGTTAGGCCCACCAGCGGCCTAGCGGTTCTGCACTGAAAGCTGGTAGACGTGAGGTGCCGGGTTCGATCCCAGGTCGCGTCGGCTTAGCCGTTCGGAGTTTTCCATGGTTTTCTCCGAAACTTGCGTAAATACGGGCTAGGACCCCTTAGAAAGACCCCCACGGTGGGCACTCCACCTCAGGCCTAGGACCTACAGCAGTCAATCGGCCTTATTCCCTAATCCAATTCAATACAATCCGAAAGGATGTGAATTGATTATTGAGAATAGCTTCAATATTTGAAAATGTATTATGATTGTCAGATTTTTTAACGTTAAAGCAAATAAATAAAATAAAATAATTTTACATTTTTCAATTAAGATCATTTTCTAATTATGACAACATTATTTTTTTATTGGGGAAATTTGAATTAAAAATAAAGTAAAATTTAAATAGCTTGTTTGTGAATAAAATTTATATTTGTAAAGTTAACTAACTATTCGTGATTACAAACAGTTTTAACTGGGATGAAATAATTTTCTTTGTATTATTGAAAACTTCATGTTTTGGATGTTTATGTTAACTTCTGATCCTAAGTTCAAGCAATTTATCCTCTAAATTTCAGTTACTGTTTTCGATACGCAGTAGGTGATATAAAATCATATTAATTCGTTAAAATTCGTGTTTTGAATAAGTTCAAATCCAATTTAAAGTAGATATTCTAGGCTACTTAGTTTATGTTAGGGAAATATGATAATTTCTCCGATAAATTTTCGAAACACATCACTAGCCTGTCTTCCCAACACTCCAAAAATTTACGATAAGTAAATAAGTTGAAATGAGCGATAGGTACGAATCAGAAGTAATGATTTTACAAATAACCTCAAGGAGAAAATTCTCCTCGAAACTGTTTTCATTTTTACAATCTCCAGAGCGAATAGGTATGTTTTATACATGATTAGTAATCGGTTAAATATTTATCGAATGAAAATAATTAAATTAAAGAATGTGTATGTTTTATGCAGTATTAGTAATAGCATGAATATTTACCAAATGAAAATAATTGTATATTTACTACTTTTGAAACTAACTACATTTAAAAGTATTTTTAAGTGTAAAAATAAGTATTATTTGTTATATTTGCTTTAAGGTATCTTTTAAATCAATGTTTACTTTTTATACTTATATTTTCGATTGAATAATTATTTTTGTATTAGAAGTTAAAGCCAAATGTGGTACCCAATGGACCTAAACATGAAAAGTATTACCTCTATGTTTAACAAAAGTCATTGGCAGCTTATTAAACCACAGAATGAGTGAGCTGATTGGCAGAAGACAATATGCCGATAATGAGATAAATGTACGGTAGAAATGATAGAACTGGTAAAACTTTTCTAAAATGGTAAAATTAATTTTAAATTAGTTTTCAAATGTTTAAAGCATATTTAAATGAGTGAGTGATTGGATGGGTTTTATGTCGCACTAGTGCTACGCTATGGGTAGTTCAGATTAATGAGAAGTTGTACAGTACGGTATATATATAAGAAAAACATAGTAGGACAAGTTTTTTTTTTTTTTTTTTTTTTTAAGATATTTTTGTAATAAAAAAAAGTTTTTTTCATTTTTTAATTAAAAATTGGTGTTTTAAAGTACTTGAAATTGCATTTTAAATATAACATTATGCCAAGTGCACAATATCGAAGTCAGATAAGGATTTCTGCCATACTGAAAGAAAAGTGTGTCAGAATAATGCATCTTTAAAGTGTATTTATTTTACAAAATTTTACTTGTGGTACAATCGCTTTAAGCATTTGTGTATTTTTAAATATATGGGTAAATTACTTCTTACTTTTAGACGTATTATAAGAATTTCGACTTGAATTTTCGACCAAAAACTTTCCATACTTAAAAAAAAAAAAAAAAAAAAAAAAAAGATAGTTTAAGGAAGTGTTTATAAAAATTCTTGACATAACACACTTAGGATATTTCCTAAAGTACTAATAATTTTAAAGGATATATGAGATGTTTGTCAGTTTTTAGAATAGTTAATAATCAGAAAATTGAAATTTCGAAAAGTTATATCATCCAAAGGTTGAGAATAGGCATACACGAGGTCAGTTAATAATAATTAATTGATGAAATTTGAGATGACTCTTATTTTTTTCAAAATGTTATAAGAATTAGTTGAACTACACGGCTTCGCTTTTGCTAAATTAAATGGAACTAAAAAAAAAAAAATTTTTTTGTTTTATATTACACAATGGCAAATGGCTCATTTGAATTTTTTTCCCTTTCTAGAATTAAAAAAAGGCTTTATTTTTATTGTTTTAATGACGTTAACATTGGCTCCATCTCCGAAAGATTTGCGATCCAAGATACACCCTGCCATTTTTTATAGTCATGAGATCATAGACTTTTTTCAATTGCACATCTATGGGTATTAATGATATAACATTAGTCAAATACTCTATAGCTGCATTGTAGTCAAATGGTATTCTATAGAATTTGAAACTGAAAATAATGTAAGTTAAAGCTAGGAGAGACTGCGCGGTAGGAGAGATTGCGCACATAGGGGATCGGCAGGAAGAAATACAATGGGTGCTCTGAAACTCCAGGTAGTTCTACAATATCGATAGCGGAGTGCTCACTTAAATGTGCATGTTCATTGCTTGAACAGTCTAAGATTAAGCGTGGTTATTTTGTCCCGTTTTCAAAAATGTTTGCTTACATTTTCAAAAACCTTTCTAAGAGTTTTTATAGAATGGTAATATTACAAAATATTTTTAAATTAAACGATTTCCCATGGACTCGTTTATAAATTTTACTTGTGGCAGGTGGTTGCATGAAAGTTGCATCATTTATAACAACGAGTGCAACGTATATAGACAACGGCAGAATAGGTCAACAAACAAGAAACCATTCAAACTGAAAAGAGCTTTATTAATTTTAAGTTAAACATATTATCTAGTAACTAAATGTTACTTTTTATTATCTAGTCTTGTTTTTTTTATCTGATTTTTTAATTATATTTTCTTTAAATAAAAATTTTTAATCCTCTTTAATTTTTTTTTTTTTCATTTTCTGGTTAATTTTTTTTTTTTTAATTATTAAATTGAAATACCTACATGTAATGCAAAAATATTTGTTCACAAAAACCTTATACCAATGTCATTTAAGTGCAATTATCATTGTTTTAACAATTTAATTGTAGTTAAAATTAAGCGCAATCTCTCCTACCCATTTGCGCAACTTTCCTACCCTATAAGGAGATATTGCGCAAAATAGCTCTCTTGGTTTTATTACAGATGTTGCTTTAAATCACAGTATAACAACAAAACAGAAAGGAAATGCGTAGAAGAATGATCACTTCAAAGCTATGCGCCAACAGTTTAGCAAAAAATTAAAATTTAGATTTTTTTATGACGTTTTGTTGAATTGTGCGTAAACTCTCCTAGCTTTACCTTATTATTTTCCTAGTTTGATTTTATAGTTACTTTAATATTTGAAAAAAGTAATACGTGTTATTCCTTGGGATTAGTTTTTTCCCAGTTGCTAGATTTCAATTGTACACACACACATACACACACACACACAAAAAAAAAAAAAAAAAAAAAAAAAAAAAAAAAAATAGGACTAAATAATTTAGCACAAGTTGCTCTGTAACTTTAAAACTGATTCCTCTACTAATTCCTTCTTCGGTTTCTTCAATCTCAATGAAAATATCATTAGGGTGGTGTTTGTTTTAAGACCCATTGTCCGAGGGCCCTGGCTCATAATTGCAATTGAGAATAGTTATTTTTTCTGATCTAATATTTCTATATAATTAAATTTGGTACCTTTATTCAATTGTACTTTAGTAGCGGAAAAGAAACGGAAGATACCGTTTTCTGGATCCCGTATTCATCAGTTATCAAGGCCAATTTAGTTATTCTACGATCAATATTAAAGGGCAATGTTCTGTTTTCATGCAAAAATAAAATAATGAAATTTTATATATTCACATCATTTTTAATTCCATAATACCTGTATTAAAAATGTTCGAATTGTTAATTTTTCGCTTTTGTCTGTTTCATTTATTCCTATCATCATTTGGATAAAGTAGATTACCATTTAACATGTGTTAAATTAACCACTTAACAGTACGTTTAAAAATATATCTTATCATTTATTTTTTAATTTTCATTAAAATATTCGAATAGAAATTTTCGTATTTTTTAATCTTCAAAAACTATTAGAAATAAGAACTCTTCATAAATTCTGGGGCTAAAATGTACGAAGAAATTCAGCAATAGTGCACTAACTAATTTTACCGAATTAAATAAACATTTGAAATACATACAATTTGAAATTGCTTATATATATGTACACATATATACAGAGTGTTCCAAAAGTCCCACCACCCCACCTAACTCAAAAATGAGTTGGAATTTTGAAAAATGGCGAAACACGTATTTAATGAATTCGAGAGGGACCTCTTTTGTGGAAAAAAGTTTGGGCCCGGGGGGGGGGGGGCGCTAGGGAGGGCAACTTTAAAATTTCAAATAGGAAGTTATGTCTTGTGATACATCCCTGGAAACGTCTCTTCAAAGTAATAAATTTGATATAAATAGTTTTGCTCTATGATGATTAAAGGAGATACATGAGTTTTTAGACATTTGAAATGTGGATTTTATACTTATCTATCCCCTTTAATAATCACTGCAGGACAATTAATACTAAATTCATTGTCTTGAAGAGACGTTTCCAGGGATGTATCACAAGGCATACTTTGCCCCAAAATTTTTGGGCCCGGGCAATGGGGTGATAGGAGTGTCGCTAGGGGATGCAACTTTAGAATTTTTAATGGAAAGGTATGTCTTATGATACATTACCTTGAAAGATCCTTCTTTTATATGTTTTCAACGTGTTTTGTAATCTAAAAAGTATTAAAATTTAGTAAGTAATTTTATTAAATTTGTAATAAATTTAAATTATTATAACCATGAAATTATTAAACCTATTCAAGTTAACTAGTTACCTAATTGTCCTTTGTTGTTTCTTGTGGCGAATTATTTAACTGTTTGGTTTTCGTTCTCATTCTTTTCATTATTCTCATGAAAAATTATATACACTAAGCGACAAAAAAAAAAAAAAAGAGCCGCATTGGATATTTTCTATTTCGTTTTCTACAACCGCCAATATTATCGTTTAAAATGCAAATTTTTGAACAGATTTTATTATGTTGTCCTCCTCATACACTTTAGCTTTGAGTCCAGTGTTAAAAACAAAATGCAATTGTCAGGAAAATTGTAATTTTAGAAATTATTTCAAAAATGGCAAGAATAAGGCAGTTAACGATGCCACAAAAAGTATTAATTTTTGAAGGAAAATCAAAAAAATATTTTAATACGGGAGATGGTAAAATAATTAAATGTTAACGAAATATTGGTAAAAGGGTTTTTAGCAAGATATAAAATTTTTTGGCCGTTTAAACTGGAAATTTGGTTTTAGGCGGCCATGTTGCTCATCCAAGCGAGATGATAGTAACTTAAAAAGCCATTGCTTATAAAATCGGTTTGTACTACATTTAGAACATAAAAGAGATTCAGAAAAAGTGCTAAGCAGCATAATTTCTTTAACTACAGTAGAGCAACTATTAAACAAAGCAGGTTTAAATGGCAGAAAATTTGAAAAAAATTCATTCTTAGTGAAGAGAATTAGGAAAGCAAGACCTCAGATGACTAAAAAAATTAAAAAATGATTAGTCAATTATTGGGCTGAACTGGTTGTCTTTGATGAGTCAAGTTTAACTTATTTCGAGCTAAAGAAAACAAGCAGATCTGACAACGAAAATATGACCGACTCAATGAAAATCGCACTTTTAAAACAGTGACACATTCTCCGTACATTATGGTACGGAGGTGCATAACTTTTCAAACAGTAGGGCAAATTTTTATGCTCAAGGGATCAATGAACTCGAAATAAAACACAATCTTCGTAAAAGTCGTGCCTAACCGACTATTTTGGAGGTATCTTGGACATTTCAGCAAACAGTATTCCAAGATGATAATGCACCTTACTACACGGCATCTGTGGCAAGTTTATTCACTTCAAATTGTCAAAATTTCCTATCCATTCCCATGAGAACCTATAATTCTGTAAGTAATGATATCTTTTTTAACTTTAAGTTAAATCCCACAAAGGATTTAGTAGAATTTCTTCTTTACCAGACATGGAAATAGTCCTAATCGCGATCGGCTCGAAAATATTTCGTCTATAAAAAGGCGGGGGAGAGGGGAGAGGATTCGGAATTTGCAGCCTATAACTTTGTCAGAACTAGAAGAAATTATTTGTGATATTTGGCACATTGAAATTTCTGAGATTTACATCAAAAACACTGTATAAAACTATGCCATTGCGCAATAAAGCAGTAATTCCATATAAAGGTGGAATTAACCCAATGCAGAATACAATTTTTTAATAAAATATTGCTTAGATCTAACAAATAAATAGTTTTATTTCATATATTAAAATATAACTTGTTTATTTCATATAATAAATCATAATAGAATACAAAGTGTATGGTTATTGCATTATGTTCAAAAAGAAAGTTTTATGCAGATTTTTAAAAAGTACTTCGTAAAGTGCAAATAAAGCGAATTATTAAATCGAAAATGTACATAGGTATCATTTCACCCCATTGGTATTTGCAAACAAGACAGTTTTATTTGTTTCAAACATTAATTTTAAAGATATTACAAATAAAAAATGCATAATTCATTTTTTCTGCAGTGCGGCTTTTTTTTTTTTTTTTTGGTCGCTTAGTGTATAGATACAGGGTGTTTCAAAAAGCTCCCCTCTCCTAACTCGAAAATCAGCCGAAATTTTGAAAAATGGCTAAAAATGCATTTAATGAATTCGAGAGGGACCTCCTTTGGTGAAAAATTTCGGGACATGGGTGGGGGGGGGGGGGTAGGGGGGGGCGGTAGGGAAGGCAACTTTAAAATTTCAAATAGGAAGGTATGTCTTGTGATACATTCCTGGAAACGCCTCTTCAAGACACTGAATTTAGTATAAATAGTTTTGTCCTGCAGTGATTATTAAAGGGGATACATAAGTATAAAATTCACATTTTAAAAGTCTAAAAACTCATGTATCTCTTTTAATAATCATCGTTGGGCGAAACTATTTACATCAAATTCATTGTCTTGAAAAGAAGTTTCGAGGGATGTATCACAAGATATACCTTCCTATTTGAAATTTTAAAGTTGCCTTTCCTAGCGGCCCCCTAGCCCCCCCCCCTCCCCAGGCCCAAACGTTTTTCACAAAAAGAGGTCCCTCTCGAATTCATTAATTGCGTGTTTCTCGCTTTTTCAAAATTTCGATTCATTTTCGAGTTAGGAGTGGGGGGCTTTTGGAACACCCTATATATTATATGTATATATATATATATATATATATATATATATATATATATAATTTTTCATGAGAATAATGAAAAGAATGAGAACGAAAACCAAACAGTTGAATAATTCACCACAAAAACCGACAAAGGCCAATTAGATAACTAGTTAACTTGAATAAGTTTAATAATTTAATAGTTGTATTAATTTAAACTTATTACAAATTTAATAAAATTACTTATCAAATTTTAATACTTTTTAGATTACAAAACAGGTTGAAAACCTATAAAAGAAGGATTTTTCAAGGTAATGTAGTAGAAAAGAAGAAACTAAGAAGGGATTGTATTAAAAATGTTACTAGTTGAGTTTACATTAACAAAATGAACCATAAAAGTTAAGATTAGCTAAATTTTGGGGCCAAATCACAAAAAATAAATAAAATAATAAATAAAAAAGTTTAAAATGGCATAGGACTTCTTCAGGAGTTACCCTTGAAGCACTGAGCAGAGAGATGCACATATATACAGGTTGATTCCGAGGTCATGGAACAAACTTGGAGGGTAGAGAACATCGTAAAGATTCATAATTGTATAGAAACCCATGTCCCCAAACGTCATGCTAACCCTTTAAGAAAGGGATGTTTTGGGCTACTGTGTACCACTACTCCTACTCTCCACCTACTGTGTAAATTTTAAAATCTTCCATGCTTCATTATTTCGCAAAATCATACGCAATGTTTGTATTATTGGAATTACTGCGATAAAATACATAGATAAAAACAGAATTTATTTATTTAAGTAAAAATTGCATGTAAACACGCTCTTTTTTAAAATTTAACATTAAAGAACCATTCCCACATCCACGCAAAATCCCCCGGTTCTTAAAGGGTTAAAATAACGTTTGGGGAAATGAGTTCTTGTGCAATTCTGAATCCTTGTGATGTTCTCTACCCCTCCTCTAAGTTTGTTCCATGATCTCGGAATCACCCTGTATATATACATATATATATGTATGTATGTATGTATATAGAAAGTGCGAACGTGACCTATGCTTTTCCGTTAGTCTCTGAGATAAAATTAAATGTTTTGTATTACAATTTTTTTTTCCAATACGTTTTATATTATTATTATTATTATTATTATTATTATTAAGCAGATGTAAGATTATGATTCATTACTTTGTTTATTACGTCAGTATTTTCTCTTATTTATTTCTATAACTCAATATTTACAAATCTCTAGATATAAGATTACAATTTGGAAACCAATTTAGGTGCTACTGAAATATTCATATTAATCCAATGTCTTGTAAAAATATTTCAAATTTTTAGAGACCTCAGAAAAAATGAGACTTTTAACCCTCATTCTCTTGAGAGGGAAATCCATAATAAATCTTAACCATGACTTTTTTCCTTCTATACACGTTCTTTTTAAATACTTTTACCTTCCTTTTTTTAATTGTCCTGTGTTTTAGTAAACATTATTTATTCATTTTCCCCCTACTAATTTTTCTTTTCTTAATATTTGTCGACCTTGCTTTTTTTTTTTTTTTTTTTTTGACTCTCAGCGTTTCTTCTCAACTTTCATCTTTTGATTTATAGTTGTTGATGATGCGATGTCTTCGTGTGTTTCTTTTGACAGATTTTTTATAAACTATATTTTATTTTTATTTCATGGTCTGAAATATTTGCTTAATATTAAGAACAGTTTAAAAATTTTAATGACTGAAAAGTATATTTATCTAGATTTTTCCTCCATGAATATTCTGTTATATAATTTCAGGATTGGTGTTTATCAGAAAATATATTGAGAGATATGAGAGATTTATGTTTACATAGTAAATAAACTGTGCATAATAACGAGCTGATTAAGACAATTACTAGCATTGTATTGCGAACAGTGCAGTGTGTAAACTTAACATTCATGAATAGAGCAGCTAACAATCTTGTTATTAAATAGTTAATTATTTCCTTTAAAACTAGCTTTTATTTGAAGAACGAACACTCGTTTTGTTGTATCTTACAAGGAAACATTCAAAAGGTGTCGTCTTCAAAAAATATTGAAAAAAAATATATGTGATTCTACTCTTCATAAAACACCAGAAAGTGAAAAAATTATCGGCTGAAATGAATTACGGCGACCACAAAAAATTATCAAAAATTAAGCATATTTGGGGATTTAGCGCTGTTAGGCGATAAAGTTTGCTAGCGCCGAGATTGCCGTGTTACGAACAGAACAGTGTTTTGCTTCTCCGCCAAGTACTCAAAATCAAGCGCCTAACAGTGTAAAATTGCCAAATACGCTTAATTTTGAAAATTTTTGTGGTCGCTGTAATTCATTTCAGCCGATAATTTTTTCACTTTCTGGTGTTTTATGAAGAGTAGAATCACATATATTTTGTTTCAATATTTTTTGAAGACGACACTTTTTGAATGTTTCTTTGTTAGAAAAGAGATATATAATGAACTCGTTTTCAAAGTAGTTAGCCTCAGTTTGATATTTATTATTTTCCAAGATTTTTAGCTTTTATCTTTTTTTGAATACCTTAAATGGGCTTTTATTTCCTTTTGAGTTGGAATTAGAATTGGAATTTGGCGACGGAATTCATAATAGTATGGTTTGAATTAATAGACACGTTTTTACCTCGATCTCAGAGTAAAAATCGTCTGTAATTTATCTTTATATAAATCTTCATATAAGTTCGTAGGTGACGGGGAAAGAGGTCGTATTTTATGTATTTTACATATGTTGGTGATACCCGAAATGTATTTACCATTTATATTTCATTAAATTCACCGGTACAATATTTTATAATATCGCATTTAATTATAAATCTTATTTCGGTTAATACTGTTTAAGGGGACTTGGCACCTTTTGCACCACCACTGTAGTAGGTTTCATATAAAAGCTTTTATTTCCATTTAATATTTATAAATTGAACTATTCTAGGTTTGATCAATAAAATATATATTTAGTCAAGAATTCTTACGGTTTTTGATATATTTTTTAGGGATTTGAAATCATTAACCCTTTCCGGCGCAAGGTAATTCGGATCATTTAAATTACACTGCCATCGGAATTCACGAACAAAATTAAAATAAAAGAATTTGTCGACGTTTTCTACTATGTTATGAAAGTAAAATTTTGCTAAAAAATTTCCTGGATGAGTTTTTGCAGTTGAAAATTAAAATTAGGTGATGCTGTAGTGGTATCACCGCCCCTGAAAGGGTTAAATTGCATTTTCTCAGTTTTCATTTTTTTTTTTTTTTCATGAATTCATGATCTTCAAAATGCTAAAATTTCTACAGATATTTAAGAAAAGACTTGGTATATATATATATATATTGGATGTTTAACCCTTTCAGGGCGGTGGCTAGAGGGTCTATCCACCTACTTTAGAAATTTTTTTCTAGGTGTGTAGTGGCTACTTTTTCTATCCACCTTTATGAAAAGTTAATGTGTACTTCTAAAACTGAAATAGAGACGGCAGCACTACAGTAACTTTAAGCAGGATGTGCCTATGACTTTTTTAAATGGACAAGTTGCGGGGAAAAATTTTGAAGTTTCTTTTATATATTTTTATGAAAAATAATTTTTTATTCAAAAGTATTTGGTAGTGTAAATATACTGTAATGCACCTTTTAAATACAACAGATATACATATTATCTTAGATCATTAATTTTAGTTTGATTTTTAGGAGCATCTTTTAGGTGGATAGACCCTCTAGCCACCGCGCACATAGGTCATGGGAGATACCATAAGACCTGCTGGGGAAAAGAATCTCAATTTCTTTTCCTTTGGGATGAACAAAGAGGGTCTTTTGGGGTTAGTGAACTGTGATAAATATAAACAGTAAGGGATAGCAGAATGTAAATACAGATGTAAACAAGCGTGGGAGGGTTCTTACAAAAAAGCTATTCAGTATTTCTGTTTACCGTATAGAAAGAGGCTGCTTTTTCCTATTGCTCTTATATCGTGATTTTAAAAAATAAATTTTTATTTTCACAGCTTTTTAATTTAGTTAATTTCTCTAAATAATCTTAAATTAAATGCATATATCTTAATTTTTATCACAATAATGCCTAGAAAAGGCTTCTCTTTGGATGAAGCTATTGCTCTGTTTGAAGAGCTACCCTCAGATGATGATTCTGCAGTATCTGTATCAGGAACAAACAAATTTTAAAGAACATTAATATTTTTAAAGTTTTCATATTTCTGTGTATGCAATTTGTGAATTGATTATTTCATTACAATATGGAGGTAAGAAATTATGTCTTTTAGTTTATGTACTGAATCAATTTCAAAATTTATTGCACTTACAATATAATTGAATAACTATAATTTTTATTCCTTAAATAGTGAATAATTTTTTCTTATTACTAATGCATAGAGGTTTCTAAACAAATTTTAAACAGCCCATATATATGTGTATATATATATATAATAAATCATTAAAAAAGGATAAAGAAGCATTATAATTTAATTAATAATTAATTATTGTTACATTGTATTATTATAATTACATTTTCAAGGCATAGTTTCAATTTTTGTTCCTTAAATATATAAATATTTATTTCCATACGAAAATTAAGGTACATGACGTATGTGCGCAGTGGCTAGAACGTCTAGCCACCACCCACAAAAAAATCCCCACATGCTGAATTTTTTTCTTCATCAAATATGACTTGTAGGGGATGTTTACTTTATGATGTATATATATTTAAAAGGAAATTCAATCATTTTTACTTAGTGCCCCTGAAAGGGTTAATAGAACCTACTTAAAAGAATTAGGAATGGATTTTGCAATATCTTTAAAAGAAAAAATTTAACAAAAACCATTTTTTTTTTTTTCTTCTAATTTTTACCAAGATACACTATCTACAAATAAGTATTTGGACACTTTCAAATTTAGACTTTCGTCAAACATTTAGAAAATTCTGTAGGAATTAAACTTTCGGAGTATAAGTATAAAGAACACATTATATCTCACATATTTCAACAAAAATTTATCCTGAAAAGGAAAAGGGGACCAGTAAAAAATTAAACAAAAATTAAAATGTTTTGGATCACCCTGTAAAAAGTAATGCATGAAATGTGTTTTAGCCTGAGCATGTGATTACGAGGAATCTTCTAATTATCTGTATAAATTTTTATGAGGTCTACCACATATATTCGTGGAGATATGACAGTTTCTTTAAAACATTGCGCAAAAATGTTTCCACTTTTTTAAATTCTAACACGTAGGGTAATTAGACCCAGTGCAAAGCCATTTTTAAGAAATACATTAGACACTGCATACTGCCATTAGAATGAAAAAAATGTTAAATATCGTACGAAATATGAGCATTTTTACTAAATAATTTTTAATTATGCATGCGCAAGCCTTTTAAAAATTTCGTTTGGATAATTTAATAGTGAAAAATTTTATGAAAACCCCAAACAAATATCGTGTAAATTGAAAAAGTTATGAGTTATAGAATGAACAGAATTTGATTTCCTCTCAAAGAAAAAAAAAAAAAAAAAAAAAAGGAATGTGACAGGGAGTTTTATCTACATTTATTTATAATCAGCGGAACACACACTCTGTACTATTACTATTGGACATTGATCGAATCAGAATAAAAATGTGAGTAAAACTCCTTATAGTTCAGCTTTTATTTTGAAAAGAACTGAAATTCCGTGCATTCCATATCTCATAACGTTTTGAATTTACACGATATTTGTTTTGGGCTTGCATATATATAGCTCAATGCTCTTGGCTATTAAATTATGCAAATGGAATTTTTTAAAAGCTTGCTCATGCTTAGTTAAAAATTATTTAGTAAAAATTCTCATATTTCGTAATATAGTTAATAATTTTGACTTCCGAGAACGGTATGCTGTATCTAATATAGTATGTCAAATGTCCTAAAAACGCTATGCAGTGGGCTAATATCCCACGTGTTATAATTAAAAAAGTGGACATTTTTTTACTATTTTATAAAGAAACCATTATATCTCCACAAATATGTGTCGTAGCCTTATAAATATTTATACAGATAATCAGAAGAATCCTCATAATCATATACTACAGCCAAAACGCATTTCAAGCATTGCTTTTTACAGGGTGATTCAAACCATTCTGAATTTCGTTTAATTTTTTACTGGTCCACTTTTCCTCTTCAGGACAAACTTTTGCTGAAATATATGAGGTATAACATGTTCTATATACTCCTAAAGTGTCAAGGTAATTCCTGTAGAATTTTTAAATATATTTAATAAAACGTCTAAACCCGAAACTGTCCAAATACTTATTAGTAGGTAGTGTATAAGAAGGCACTGGATTAGTGAAAATTTTCGAAATCCAGTTTTCGACGGATTTACACATTCTGAGATGTCCCGAACACGACTTGATAGCTTTTAGAAAATGTTTGTCTGTGTGTCTGTGTGCGTGTATCACAAAATTTTGGATGCCGTATCTCACGAACCAGTCAAAGAAATTTAACTAAACATGGTATTTAGCTGGACCCTGACCTAAACTAGTGCTCATTAGATTTGGGGATCAGTCGCTCAATAGGTGGCGCTGTCATCCCATTTTTTTTTTTCCCCGAAATTTTTAACATGGCAGTATAGGAGAAAATTTCGTATAAATGTAAGTATATAATAAAAGTTTTTCAAACACATAATTGTAAAACTGATATGAATTATTGATAATATTAGTAGTAAGCTAGGGGAAAATTTGTGTGTATGTAGGGGCACCGCTCGCGGGGTATAAATTTTCAATATGGGTATCTTTCGAAAGCATTCGTCAGTACCTTTAAAACGAATGGTTGAACCATAAATCTGTGAGAATTTAAAATAAGGTTTTAGATTTTTTTTTCATCTTTAACGAAAAAAAAAAAAAATAGGACTTGGAGCTGGAGGGGGGGGGGGGGAGGGAGAACTAGTATGTTGTGGCCACCCCAAGACATTCTTCTACATAATTCTACACAAATTCAGGCAGTACAAAATATTTATTAAAATTTTTTTTCACGATGAATGCAGACAATTTTTATCTCACAGAATTATAACATTAATTTCCGAAAGAAAGTCAATTTTGTGCTAACGTCAGAAGAAATGCGATTTTTTTTTTTTTTTTTTTTTTTTTTTTTTTCGTTAAAAATGAAAAAAAAAATCGATAATTTTGTTTTAATTTATCCCAGATCTATGAATCAACAATTTGTTTTAAATGTATTGACGAGTTCTTTCGAAAGGTACCGATATTAAAAATTTACACTTCCCGCAGGTGTACTCCGTAGGGGGGATGCGATGCTCCTACATGCACACACTTATTTCCATAGTTTACTACTACTATTATCAATAATTCACATTAATTTTAAAATCACACGTTAAAAATAACTCTCATTATGTACATTTATACGAAATTTTGTCCTATACTGCCATGTTAAAAATTTAGAAAAAAAATGGCATCCCAGCGCCACCAGTTGAGCGATTGATCACCAAATCTAATTAACACCAATTTAGGTCAGGGTCCAACTAAGTTTGGTTAAATTTAGTTAATTGGTTCGTGAGATACAGTGTCCACAATATTTGTGATACACACACACACACACATACACACAGACACTTGCTAAAATCAGTCAAATCGTGTAAATCCATCGAAAACTGGAATTCAAAAACTTTCACGAATCCAATACTTTCTTCTGATATATATATATGTATAAACATAGGAGAAAGTGAAAAACGCATTTCTTCTCATGTTGGTACAAAATTGATTTTCTTTTAGCATTTAGTGTTATACTTCTTTGAGATAAAAGTTGTCTACGTTCATTATAGAAAATAATTATAATAAATTATAATTTTAAAAATAATTTGTATTGCGTGACTTAGGATTATATATATATATAAAAGTCTTGTAGTGGCCACAACATGCTAGTTAAATGAAGTTAGAATTAACATACTCATGAGTTTTAAGCTATTTTGAATAAATTTTTATTAAAAACTCTCTTCAATTAAAACTTTTAATGCAATTATTGGAAAACCCTTTCCTGTCATATAACTTGAATGAAAACAGGGGGACTTAAATTAACTTTAAAGATTCTTTATTACGCATTATTTATAAAGAATAGTTATAATAATGAGCTTTTACATTAGACTTAAATGGTTTTAGACGAAAAAGAACATGTTTGGAAAATTACAGCAATTTTTATAAATTATAATTGGAAAATATTTACGAAACTCAAAAACTTTATATGTTGAATGAGAATAATTCTTGAAAGTTTAATTTATTGCATTGACCTCGTTATATGTAGTGTAAACAGAAATGCATTATATTTTTTAAGACAACATATTTCGGGAGCATAAAATACCTAATTACTTTCAATAAAGAAAATAAACAATACATAGGATACACGCTATTTCGAAGAATTTTTCCCTAAATTTCAATTATATGTTATATTCTTTGATATTCAAAAATGTTTAGAAATCTCATATTTTAAGTGATTTCTTTTTCCGAACAACTTCTTCTCTAAATTTTAAACAATTCACAGCTGTTTATTAATTCTTTCATTTATATAAGTATCAAATAATAAATGATTTAAAGCAATTTCTTACTGAATTATTGGATTACCACTAGTTCAAAAACAAAGTCTGACTCCAAATTGGACCAACATTTTTGCTTAGAACGTTGACGAGAATGGTGTTATGATAACGATATATATATATTGGGTGAAATATATTGTTGTAATACTAGTTGAAATACGCGATTGAAATACATGTTTTGAAATACTAATCGAAATACGTGGATTTTAAATAAATATTATTACCTCATACATAAAGATTGCTATTTTGAATATTAATATATTTTATTTTTTCGTTTTTAGGAGGCTTTAGCTTGACGCCATAAACTTAATAACACCCGTAGATTAATTTATGTTAACTAACTAAGAGTTAAAGAATAAAAATTTTGTAATCAAACATTAGAAGTTGAAAAAATACGCAACAATTTTTGAGTTAAAAAAAAAAAAATAAATAATAATAAATGAATTGCTCCTTTAACATTGTATTTATGCTTTTTTTAATGAATGTTCGTGCTGAATTATTTAAATAGGTGCCATTGCTACCCTATGCTTTTCCCGATTTTCCTGATGGCTATATATTACCTTCTATTCGATGCAACCACTTTAGACTATACGAAATTTATTATGCGTAAATGTTTAAGATTTTGAGGATTTTACTAAATAGCTTTTAATGCTACGTTGTCTTTTGATGTGAAATTTTGGTTATGACTAGATTTCCGCTGTAAACATCAATTTACAACTAAACTGGACAAGCGGATCGCTTCGAAATTTGATATGTGGAAGAGTCGTGTGATGTGTTCAAAGTAAAAAAAAAAAAAAAGTCTTCCAGATGGAGCTTGACATGGAAAAGGACAAATTTAAGAAATGGAATAACACACAGTGGACACAATGGTTAATCAATGAATGTTCAAATTAAGTAACATTCCACATGAGCCCCATTTCCTTTATTATAATTCCTATTTTTTCATGCAAAGTGCCACTAAGTGGACCTATTTAAACAATATTTTAATTCCGTATCTTCTGAAATGAGTAGATTCTAAATTTTTGGCAATCCGATAATCTGTTTTGATTACAAAAGCCCATTTATTAACGAAAGTTGAATTATAACCAACTTATTCTCAAACTCTAGGATATGGAATCACACCAAACCTCATATTCAAAAAGGTTACTATGTGACATTAATGTGACTTTATTTTAATTTCCGTCAAACACATAGGAACACTATTTTCTGTAATTTTTGTACGGAACATTTGTACCATAGGTACCAAATTTTGCGGTTTTCTCGGAAAATATATCACTAATTTCAAATAGACATTTTTTGTAATAGTTTTCTCTGATTAAATAAGTCATCAACTGGTGCTTGAGGATAGTAGAACTAAATCATCTCACACACACACAAAAAATAATAATAATAATAATAAAGGAGTAAAAATACTCAAGAACGAGTAAAATCGTGTCAAATTTGAGTATGTCACATACTAAAAATATCTCTGAAGTACAAATATTCTCAAATTTAAAAATCCCGTGTACTTGTTATTGAGTCTATTAATATGCTCAAAAATTGGCATTGACCATCATGAATCCTAATATCTTTAAAGAGAGGTTTTCATTGATGTATTCTTCCGCACACCTGCGTGAAACCGCCGCAAAATATAGTTCTGGAGATTTGAGGGCATAAATTTTGTGTTTGAAAACTTTCTGTTTAAATTTATAGAAATTCTATTCAAGAACTTCTTTTAGTTCAGCATATTTATAATAAATTACGAAGTGAACAGATATTAATTTGAAAACATGCGAAATTTCATAAATGAGGCAAGCATGTTTTCCATTTTGAAACAAAATTACTCATTTCGAAATGAGAATGTCCATTTACTCATTTTTGAACACTTCATTTTTAACAGTGCAGATAAACAATAAAGTTAGCAAATATGGTATAGCTATTTCTCAAATTTCAGAAGTAGACTAAACGGATGACAGTGAATGGAAGTGACCAAACTTATGGCACAACGTAAAGAAAAAAAAAAAAAAAGCCTTTAACAAAATAATATTAAAAAAGTGTGTGTGCATAAAAGAGTACGACCGAAGTGTAAATTTTTATAGTGATATGTGTAATGTAATTATATATATACCGGACTGGGCCTGGATGAAATTTTTTCCGAGCCATGTCAACCCAAAGCTTTTTCTAGTTTCCTCGTTAATCAACGAAAAAGGAAATGATAAAAATATATCTAGCTTTCAATCTGTTTAATAAAATTTTTTCTATCTTTCGCACATGTACAGTAAAAAAAAATATTTACGATAAATGCTCATACCTCAGCGAATATTACATGTGTGAATTTTATTTTTCAAAATTATGTGTCTCTAATGTTTTGTCAATTTTCTTGCAAGTTTTGCAAAATTTTATGGAAATCCGTTCTAGTTATAAGCAAAAAAACTTGTCAATAAAATTAATAATTTTGAAAATTTTTTTATATCTGCCTAAATAACTGTGCAATTCTCGAAACAAAACATAGAAATATTATACATAGTATGTGCAACAAGGTGTTGCAGTTACAAGTCATTGTAGATCTTTATGACACAGGGTGATCCAAAGTATTTGCGCTTTTCGTCAACTTGTGTTTGGTCCCCTAATTACACTATGGACGAAATAGATAGTGGAAAATGTCAGATATTAAATGTTCTTTGCATGTATGAAGTTTCTGGCCATTTAGTCTAGTATTTGTTTAAACAATAGAAAAAAAAATAAAATCTAATAATTTGATCACCCACTGTAAGTGAATCGTTTGAAAGATGTATAAACTGTACACTTTTCTGTTTCAGGACTTTTTCCTACCTGATGAAAAAAGACTACTTCATTTTTAAACCAGTAAAGCAAATGTGTGTATACTTTGTTTAGATTTTTTTTTTTTTTTTTTTTTTCAATTTCATTTTACAATTAACACCAATTTTAACTAGAATTTTAACCAGAATAAAGAGGATTAATTTTTTACTTCCTTCTATATATACAGTGAGAAAGTACTGGATTCGTGAAACTCCAGTTTTCGATGGATTTACACGTTTTGGGATTTACTGAACACGATTTGACAGTTTTTAGAAAATGTCTGTCTGCCTGTGTGCGTGTGTTTATCGCAAATATTTTGGACGTTGTATCTCACGAACCAATGAACAAAATTTAACCAAACTTGGTATCTGGTTGGACCCTGACATAAACTGATGCTGATTACATTTGAGGATCAATCGCTCAACAGTTGGCGCTGTGATCCCATTTTTTTTCTAAATTTTTAACATGGCAGTATAGGACAAAATTTCGTATAAATGTACATAATGAGAGTTATTTTTAATGTGTGATTGTAAAATTAATATGAGGAATTGATAATAGTAATAGTAAACTAGGAAAAAAGTTTGTGCACTTGGGAGCATCGCTTACACGCACATACCTATTGAAAATTTACACCCACACGAGGTGTGTAAATTTTCACTGTGGGATCGAAAGATCTCTTCATTACCTTTAAAACGAATGGTTAACCATAGATCTGTGGTAATTTAAAACAAAGTTATCGATTTTTTTACGTTAGAAAAAAAATAAATAAATAAACTTTAGAAAAAAAAAATCACATTTCTTCTAATGTTGGCACAAAATTGCTTTCTCTCAGCATTTTGTGTTATAACTCTGTCAGATAAAAATCGTCTGAATTTATCATGGAAAATTATTTTCATAAATAATTTTAACTACATTAATTTGTGTAAAATTATACAGAAGTAAATCTTGTGGTGGTCACATGTTACAACTGAAAACCCTTGATATTTTCTGAAAATTTTTGTTTAAGTTCTGTAAAATATCTGTTTAAGTTCTGTAAAATATTAAAAGCAAATAGAGGTCAAATAGATAAAATAAATAAATAATAACAAGAGAAAAGAATAGATTCATCAAAAGAATCGAGAGTAAAATTAAAGTTGTTGATTAAATAAAATGGTAATTTTAACCAGTCTCTTAGATGTATATCTAAATTGGTTTAATAAATTACATAATTCAACAAGCTTTTCCAAATAATTATGACAACAATGGAAATACTTCCTGTTTTACCCCATTTGCTTTTAAGTAATATCTTTTTAAACAAATTTTTGAAAGTCAATTCTAAATAAAAATTAAAAATAATATTCATTCCTAGACTAGTTGAAAAATATTGATTTGTATTTACATTACATTTGCTAAGCACAAATTGAACTATGTTTAGCATGCATATGAGTTATTTAATAAGAAAACACCTAAATTTATGATCAGTAATCGACAAGTATTTGTAGACTTCTTAGTATTATGTGATTTATTACGCATTAGATAACTTAAGAAACATAGGAACGATGCATATGAAAAACATATTTAAATGAAATTTAAAACTTAGTAAACCTTTAATTAACTTACCTTGGTAAATCAAATGGCAATTCAAAAAACATATTGTTCAACTTGATTTTCAATATTCTTATCGAAGTGATGGGAATCAAACAATCGGGAGTAAGCGGACGTGTTTGTTGTGAAAATAAGAACGTTCCGTTACCATTCCTTTTATATAAAAACATATTGCTGGAAAATATGTATATGCAACGAAAATTATTTGAATTGAATTAAGAAAACAATAGCTCTTCTATATTAACCGCTAATTGTATGAATGTGTAAATAAAATCTCTCAAACAATAAAAATACAATTATATTTTCAGTTACAAATATGAAGTGATTCTTTTATGACGTCACGGAAAAGCTAACACTTCACATTTGAAGGGATTTGACCCTAAAAGTACAGTTTGGTAGATTAACGGCTTTTGCCGATAAAAAACAATTCCAGTTATACTTTCATGACATCAGTTTACGGGCTATGAACGTTTAGCTAATAAAACGGTCATTTCTCGTAAAATTATACGGTCAAATCCCGTTATTTTACATTTTTTGCAGTGTACGATAGTAAATATTTCAAAAAATTTCGATGTAGAATTAGCGAGCGGAACTGTTGTTACGATATCTTTGACTTTAAAATTTCTGAAAACATATCACTATTACGTCAGTATTCAACGATCAAAATGTTTTGATGTGTTCGTGATAGTAGCTTTAGTTACGATATTAGAATACTTTTATATATATATATATTTATTTATATAAAGCGCTAAAAGCAACGCAATTACCCAGTTACGCAGGAGTTCCTTGTTCTAAGCGTATGAGGATAAAGAAGGATAATTATCACAAATAATTATAAAGCTTGCTAAAAGTTCTAAGTTTTAAAAAGAAAAATAAAAGATTTTAAGATAGAGATTGTCCATGAATTTTTAGGACATATGGTCATCTTAGCATATGGCCAACTTAGCTGTGAAAGAAAGATCTATGAGCCACTGATGGGGCAGAGAGAAAATTACAGAATTAATTTTGATTATACAAACAAAGCCCAACACAAAGTTATTCTACTCAACTATGGGAAGGTATTTTGGAAAGCAAATGCATTTAACTTGAGAATAATCATCCCATAATCATATTTTACCTAAATGCAAAATTTCAATAAAGAATGCAATGAAATTATTTAAATTTGCAGACACATGCCTGAAAAAATAATCATTTTAGACAGAGGCAATATTACTGAGATTATAGATTGTCACACATATTTATTTCTGATGTTAGCAAAATACTTCTTAACACGTTTTAATCCGTCGGGGCTGATCTTTAGCAAATTTGTTTTTCTCTCTTTCTTACAGACTTACCACTCGATAAGTAGTGAGAGTCAATGACTGCCATATGTCTAAACCTAGTTGATACCCCATTTTTGTCTGTAACATCGTCGATTTTGTTACGAAAATAATCAAAACATCTATCACATGTCAAAAGCATCCACTGTTAATATCTAATCTATAGTACTTTGGATGTGAGCTGAACCTATAAGCTGTAGATGATTAAGGCTATTTTAGGAAAATATCCGTAAGAAAATTCATAAGATTCCGAGTAATTTTGACACTAAATCCTAGATTGATATTTTTCTAATTATTGATAAATCCGTAAGAGCATATACATGGGAGCCAAATCTTATATTATTTAGAGCACGAGAACACAGATAAATAAAGTTGGTAAATTATATAAAGAAAGATTAATTGTAAAGAAATAAGCATTATTAATACTTTCAATTATGTACATCAAAATAATAATAATAAATTGACTTAAAAAAAAAATTCATTTGAGGAATATATAAGATGTTTTGAAATATTGCAAACCGCATGTAAATATGATAATTTTATAAAAAGCTAGGAACTTTTTTAAACTGTACACGGCAGTACCTTCTTTCACGTTTAAAAAAATACCATCTGAGAATTTATTTTTACTTACTTATTTTTCTTTTTCTTTTTCATTATTTAATTGATATACTTAAATTTTAATATTATATATAATATTTTGTTATTGGGAAGAATGTTACCTATATATATATGTATGTATGTATGCAGGGGACAAAGCAAAGTCCTTAGGAGGTTTTAATCTTCAGAACCGTTAGTCGCAGACATATACTTTCGATTTAAAAAAAGCATTTAAAAAATGTAAAAATTTGTGTTATGGAATTTTTAAATTAAAAAAAAATATATATACATCAGTTTTGTGAAAATTAGAAAAATTTACTTTTTATACAATCTCAGACTTCATTAAGGGATCCCTTAATGTTATCCCTTAATAAGTTAATATCAAGCACATTAACTTTTGAACTTTAGAAAAAATTAAGGAAATTTCTTTACTTATTGAATAAAACGCATTCACCTATTTCTGTGTTATATCCGAAGCACTCTGAAGATAGATTTGTATCCCGCAACACATATATTAGGGAAGAAAAAAAAAATATTTAGAGTAGTTTTGCATAGTTGCTAACAATTACTCATTTTGGATACCACTATTTCTTATAGGAAAAAATTGCATTATATAAAGACTAAAATTCTTCTGTTAAATAAGACAAAGTGAACCAATTTAAAATGTGTAAAAGTTAAAGATTACAGGATTACGTACATTAAGTTACACTAAGATTAAGTTATATTAAAATTACTTATCAGTGAGGTAATTAAACAAAGTTTGATTGCTTATCACGCAGATTTCGCATAGTTATTACACTTTTATTAAAGACAATTTGCATTATTACTATTTTGCTATTAGGAAGAGTGTCATATTTGTTATGCTCCCAAACATTTTTCTGATCCTTTTTCTTTTCCTTTCTTTTTTCAACATTAAGAAAATTTATATGTATTTTTATTACTTTGACGTGGAAAATTTTATGAATTTTTTTCAATTGATAATTGTACACTAAAAATAAATAAAAATTGGTAAAAATAAAGAATTTATTTACTGAATGTATATTTATTTAAATATTGTTATACACTCCTTCTCATATTTATAAGGACACTTTATATTTTGAAATAACTAATGTAAAAATAATTGTAAACAAGATTATACTAAGTGCACTTAATATATCTAGTATTCTAAAAACCAAAACTGTTATAATTTTTTTAATATAAAAAAAAAATTAATAAAAAATAATGCAAAATGTGTTTTTCTCCACGTTTTTAGGTGTTCATAATTATAGGGACAATCCAAATTTTTTCGTTTTATTTAACTTACTAGCGGATAAATTACAGTTGACATGCAATTTGTTAACTACTGGGCTAGATTAATTCACATATAAGCCTTCAATTTTTATTGGACGGACATTACTGATAATTCTTCGAAAAAAATAACGTTAAAGTAGTGAAGTATAATAAATGTGTTTTTTGAGTGGAAGGATAATTTCAATCCGCCGAATTTCTAATGAAATTCGAAGGTCTAAAATTGCTGAAGGAAATGTGATCAAACGTTGAACTGCTGGTTCGATAGGAGAGAGATCTGATGCAAAATCAGAGTTGTTTTACAGAGATCGAAGGCTCATAATTCCTCTTACTGTTCTACTCATGATGACTGCTGCTGACTTTGCTCGTAATTTTTAACGAAAGGTTAGGGTCCACATTTATGCATGTTTAAAATAATTAATAATATGTTGAAATGAATAAAAAACCTGTAATAATCAATCAGCATTTAATGGGGGAAAGAACGTCTGTGTTAAAGTTGAATAAAGAAAATATTAAATGGTAAAATGTTGCATTTTCGGATGAAAAACATTTTATTCTTGATTAACCAAATGGTTTTAACAGTTACTGGCACGATCTGAAGATAGCGAAAAACAGAGCAGATTTTTTAAAGGCAGATATGAATCGAGCATTTTAAAGGTGGATCTATGGTGCTCTGGAGAGCTACTTCTACTGAAGGCAGAACGAATTTAGTAATTTTTTCTATTATTATGAACATCAAGAGAATATCCGCAAATTTTAAACGTGGAATTATCCGATTTTTGTTAGATTTTGGGGGGGAAATAATATTTTTTTCAACAAGACTTACATTTTTGCTCTACTTTTAGAGCAATAGGAAATAGTTTAAAGAAAGAAACTTCTGTATTATTGCTTTTCTCCTGGCTTAAAAGTTGAAAAAACCTTAACTTATGATATTAGAAAAGTGCATGCAAGTGGAAAGCAATTTTAAATAGTTTAAATGTATTAAGAATATCATATATGCTATTTGAAATGGTATTGAAACTGAATATTTAAAAAAAATGTATATATATATATATATATACCAGAGAGAATGTCTGACTGTTTCACCCTAAAAAGAGACCCCATAAAATATTAATTTAAAGAATAACTGAAAAAAATTACTAAAATTCGAGCTGTCCTTATAATTGTGAATACCTAAAAAATCATCTTTTTACCATATTTAAAGTTTTTTAAGATAGAAAAACGATAAAACTTTTTAAATATAGTCTATTAATGAAATTCAAATTAATTAAAAATATATTTGTTTAAATAATAGTGTTCAGTGTTTAGTTAATATAGAAAAACGGGTGTCCTTATAATTATGAGAAGGAGTGTAGACATAGTCTTTTATGTTCAATTATTTATTTAATTATTTATTTTTTAATAAAATCTACAGGTGTAGATATGTACTCTTATTAAACTATTTTTTTTTCAACTGTTTTGAACAACAGTAATAAGAATTGATCAAAATTTCTAAATGGCACTCATCTAAATAGAGAAAAATAATGATTTGTTGAAATAAAAAAAATTTGTTGATGATATAGCAACAAAATAATTTTGCAACAAAATAATAATTTAACATAATTTTTGCTGCTTTAACAAATATTTTGTTGAAATAACAAAATAACTTATTAAATAAACAAATTATTTCGTTGATATGAGTCTCGACAAAGATTTGGTTGTTTAATTTTTTTTTTTTTTTTTTCCTTGTGTAGTTAACTTTTTATCACAAAATTCGGAAAATTTTGTCAAAACTGCACAACCAAAAGTATTTTTTACTCCTCAATTTTCGTTTTAATTGTTGTTTCTTAAACTGAAAACTATAACGCAAAAAAAAAAAAAAAAAAAAAAAAAAAAAGTACATAGAAAGTAGTGTGACCAGCCGTTCTCGAATCTCGAGGACAGTCCATGAAAACGATCCTTTATCCTCAAAAATTAAAAGATATTTGAAGCTACCGGATATAAAGTTATAATGCTGTACTATAGTAATTTATTATATGTATTATAAATAAGCTGAAATTAGTGCTTTCAGGGAATCCATACATAAAAATGACTAAAATTTTACAATTTAATGCGATTTATTTATTTTGTCCTCGATATTCGGGGCACCGCCATATTTGTCTTCAAATTCATTTAAAAAAACCTGGTCGCCTTAAGCAGAAAGATATCAATAAAAATAACATTTGTATTGCTAACAAAGGAAAGATTCAACGAATAAAAGCCTCCTAATTTTGTCATTTCTATTTATGATTTGCATATAATTCATAATAACTTTTAGTTTAAAAAAAAAATCAATGAAATAGCATCGAAATCAAGCACATAACGCATTTTCTGAAATCCAAACACATATAAACTCTTTCACAGTTTATATATAAATGTAGTAAAACATTTCGAACTTTCGAGAAAAGAAACTTTAAAAAGAAGAAGAGAAAGTTGTTCAACAGGTAACGCATTTTCCCGCTTCTCTTTTTATATCAATACTCAGATAGAAACTATATATTCGGAAGTTTTCTGTAAATCAATGGAATAGGATAATGCAATTGCGAAAACGCTGTTGGTGGTTCTTTTACAATAGCGTCAATTTATTTTCGCCTAAAAAAAGGGGGGGATTGTTTTAAAATACAGTTTCAAAACAAAATTTAATGAAACATCACCAATAGAAAGAATATAATTTGTTTTCTGAAATTCAAACATTTATAAACGCTTTTTTAATCTCTCTCTCTCTCTCTATATATATATATATATCTATATATATATATAAATCTCGCAACGGCTGAATTTATGAGAATCCGAAATTCAAAAATTTACACAAAATTCAGTATATTATTATTATTATTATTATAAAAGAATAGAAAAAATTAACAAGCATAAAAGTTTATGTAGTTTTCTTTTAATCTATATGAAATATAAATTAAATTTATCTTTTTAAATGATGTAAGAATTCAGCTATAAGTTAATATGTTTCCCTAACATATGATTACTGAACTAAAATTTCTAGAATCAAGTTTATCATTTAGGCTTATGTTTGTTGTTTAAATTCTACGCAATCTTTTGAGACAAATAAACTTTTCAGAACTCTAGAAAACTTCGAATAAATCTTCAAAGATTAATATTTTAAATGCCTGTCAAAAATTCTTGTGACCTGATTCTATTTATAATTTTAGCATCTGAGTTCAAATCATTTCTACACTTCTCTTTTTAATTTATTTTTTAGTGTATTTATTAAAAAATACTTTCTAGTTTAATCTATTCACGTAATGCAGTTTAAATATACTTTAGTGAAAATAAATTCTTTTTTTGGAAAATTATATTGTTTTATAAAAACATACTTTGGTATATAGGCTGATAATAGAAAGATAAATATTCTCCATTTAGTTTAGCATTTTCAATTGGATTTTACTTCGTTGTATTATTGAAAGTTCACCTTAAGGCATAATAAAAAAGAAAACAAAAAAAGGAACGTTCCTTAAAGCATATACCGAAAGAAGAAAGTGTAAAGTTTTGTAGAGAAATTTAGTCTATGGTCAGTATTTTTTTTTTTTTTTTTTTAAAGGAAACCATTTAAACTAAAAAAAATCATCTTACTCGAATCGAACCAAAGAAATTTATTTTCTTTTTTCCTAATATTCGCTAGTGTGCATTAAAAAATAGTGAGTTCTGTTTAAGAAAGAGCAAAATTCTGATATTTTTTTCTTTTCTTTCTTTTTATTATTATTATTATTATTAAGGAATTTCAAATGAATCATGCAAAATAAAGTTACTTATGTAGCATTTGTAGAGCAAAATTACCCATAAAGGAATACACAAACTTATAAGATGTAGCACATTAAAGAATTATGTAAAATGTAGGCTAGATTAGAATTGTTTAACATTTTATAAATTAATGCTGATCTTTATTTTCTGACAGCGATATCTTGATCTAAGGGGGTCTTGAGGATCTCTATTTTTATATTGCTATGAACAATTGGATTGATAAAAAATATATAGAATAATTTTGCAATATTTTTGCTGCTTTTACTTCTCACAAAAACATAATATAAAGTAGGATTTATCTCAACTGGTTTTTATAATAATGCTTCTGAATGTTTAAATTTTGCTAATAAATGCGTTTATTACATTTACCAAATTTCTAAATACAGAAAGAGAAAATTTGATCAATTTTAGCCATTTTTCTCTTGTCCCTTAACTAGAAATATAGATTTCGGAGCTATGCGCATAAGGCACGCCAATAAACTGAATAGACGAAATGATTGATAATTTCTAGTCTACACATTTCTAGATGGTGAAACAATATTCTAAATATTCTGGATCATTTGTATTGAGAGAAATTATCACTTGATTTTCTATAATTTGGTAGCAATCCAAGATTACAGTTGCTGAAATCCGCTTCTTGTAGTTTCATTTATTTGCACAGATTTTTAAATAAATTTGCCCTCGAGAATATAGGCAAACTCTCTAGAATTCTAATAGGGGCTTCTAGAACTCGCTTTCAAAGGAGACTAGTATTTATAAGGATGACACGGAACTATATTTTCTATAGCCTTAATTTAGATTCTAGATGTCAGTTACAGAATTTTTTCTCAGTGTTCAAATCATGAGTTGCATTGAACATATCAGATTTGAGTTATTTGAAACAAATGATTTTGGGGTGAAATCGAATCAGATTGAGTAAAATTATTTGTTGCTAAAAATAAGAAATAAAAAAGAAAGGAAATAAAAAGAAAACGCACACCACAACATTTTCGCATTTTGCTTCCGTAAGGAATTGAACCGTGGCATGTTACCACTGAGTTATGAATTCATACTTACACTGCTGAGTTAGTCGGTTAAATCATTTTAAATGAGACGAATCACTATATATATAATTTTTTACTTATTTTATAAACAAAATAAAAGCATGGGACTCCAAAGAGCCTTCTTAAAATAACAATATTACTTTAAAATAAGAATGATACTTTAAATCATATTCCCCATGAAAAGCAAATAGCTTACAAATGAATGCCACACAAGTTAAATCTTAAAAAAAAAAAAAAAAAACTAATTAAATATTTTCACGCTAAGCCACAGAATTTCTTCAATAGGTTCGAAAAGCAGCGTGTGATTAGTTAGTCTATGATTCTAGCTGTTCATTTTAAATATTAATAAAATATTGCAACTAAGTTTTTGAAAGCTTTACATAAGTTAAGTTTTATTGAATATAATCAAAATATAAGACACTTTTAGGCTAAAACGGATTTATACATTATAAAGGTACAATGTTTTTTACCTTTTACCTTTTTTATATTTACCCCTTAAATGCCTGATTATTTTTTTAATCAATTTAAAAATGCTTTATTATTTCCTCTCTTAAATAAATCGCAGAAAGAATACGTTAAAAAATCTTACTTTCTTTTAAGTATGGTTTACCGCTGAATAGCGATTTATTGCCAATCGGCAAACATGAAGCATTAGAGTTTCAATATTATTCTAATAATACTTTAGAAGACGAAATTGGGTATGTTACGAAGGCAATACTCGTCATTTAAGGGTAATTAAAATAATAATAAAATGTCTTTCGCTATTTACACTGATGGAAAAAAAAATCCCAACACCAGGAAGGAACTGTGCTAGATAAACGAAATTTGGTAGGCGTGTTTATACATCTGAAAGATGACGTCGATTCAAATTTCGAGCTACGCGCATGAGTGTGGCGCTAGTAGCGACACTATGAACATGCAAATGAGGTTTGCTTTAAATAAGCGCTGTAAGGTTCGTGATCGTTATTTACAGTTGAGATTTGACGTAGTGGGTTAATGTTAGTCAAGGATGCCTCTAAGAACACGACGAAGCCATTATCAACAGCTCACTGAGTTTGAACGAGGTCGTGTAGTAGGGCTAGGAGAAGGTGGGTTTTCTTTCCGCGATATTGCAGAAAGACTTGGCAGGAATGTATCCACTGTGCATGAGTGTTGGCAGCAGTGGTCAATGGAAGGTACTGCCTCAAGAAGACCGGATTCCGGGCGGCCACGTGGCACTACTGAGAGGGAAGACCGCCGTGTTCGGCGTATGGCTGTGGCTAATCGTACTGCGTCTGCAGCTGAAATTCGAGCTGCAGTTGGCACCACAGCGACACAACGAACTGTTACAAATCGGTTACTTCAAGGACAGCTCCGAGCCAGACGCCCTGTAGCGTGCATTCCACTGACTCCAAACAACTCCAGCGTCATCCACAACCAGCATTAACCGTCCCTGCATTGACCGCCCAAGTGCAACAGGCATGGAACTCCATCCCACAAACTGATATCCGACACCTGTACGACACAATGCATGCACGTTTGTATGCTTGCATTAAAAATTCTGGCGGTTACACCGGTTACTAATGTACCAACTTTTCACATTTGAAATGGCTCTTCTCGCCAATGGCTCTACCTGTGATCTTGAAACTTTAATCAATTAAATATGTTACCTAGACAAATGTATTGCTGAAATTTCATTACTGTACAATAATTTTTTCTTGGTGTTGGGATTTTTTTTTCCATCAGTGTATTTTAGCTATTCATTACATGTGTTAATTCTTCAAAAAGTGTCCTATTTTGTCAATTTTATCACAAACGTTTGATATATTTATCAAAATAAATTGTAACTTTGGCATTTTAGCTTTCTGCTCATCAAAAGTCTTAAACATTTTTTTAAACAATACATGAATTGTGATGCATAAATTAACGTATCTTTTTATTATTATTATTATTATTATTATTATTAACATTAAATGATGTTTGCAGAACGCACAGTTCGTTGCAGAAAATAAAAGGGGATCTACTTTCCGCTGAAATTGAAATCACTGTAGAACCATAGCCTCCTAAACTAGATGCCTTCCGCGTGGCTCGTAAACTTGGCGGTAGACAGCACCACCTGGTACAGATGGCGCGACTTTTTTATTCAACAGCCACGAAAAATTTTTAAAAGTGGGATTTTATATACATAAAAGGCGAATAGAATCGAAGAAACGTTGATTTTATATATCATATATCACTTTTTAAAATTATTGGTGACAGTTGAATAAAAAAGTGAGCAATCTGTACCAGGTGGTGCTGTCTACCGCTTGAACTGTTGCCAAGTTTCCCAGCCACGCGGAAGGCATCTAGTTTAGGAGGCTATGGTAGAACACCCATTTTGGTTGAAAGTGGAAAAGTCTGATTTTACTCAAAGGTCTTTTACTTTGAGAAATTCCGCTCAAGTTAAGGATAAAGTTATTGCATTCTTTTTTGAGTAATAAAATTAACTCTAACATTTTGAGATAAAGTAAATACTTTAAGACTTTAACTATTAATTAGTTATTTAAAATGGGATTCTAAAAAATACTTTTAGTATACGTTTAAAGAAAATAAACTAATTACATTTACTTAAAATAATATTTCACTGTCAATTATAATATTAAATTTCCGTCTGTAATTACATGGGTAGTGATGTAAGTCTCATGTCTCTAAATGACCAGGCCCTCAACGAGTTGCCAAGTCCCCACTAGAAGCACTTTTCAGAAAGCTGATATATTGAAGGTGCTTTTTCTTAACCCAGGTCATGCAAGCTTTTAATCACTTTTTCCGAAACTTGCTTATAAAAACCCTTAAAAGGACACTCCTCATAAAGAACATACCACTTCCCCTTTTTAAGTCACTTCCGTAAACGGCCAGCCTTAACTCACAATCAACCAACTAATCCTAAATGATCATAAACAAAGGATTTTATTTGAAATATTCCACTGAAATAAAAAAAAATTCTAGACTACTAACCGGCAATTTAGCAATGCTAACAGTGGCCTAGAGATTCTGCTCTCAAAGCTGGTAGATGGGAAGTGCAAGGTTCGATCACAGGTCGTGTTTATATGCCTAACAGTTGGAATTTTCCGCGGTTTTCTCCAAATTTTGCGTAAATAGGGGCTAGGTCTTCTTAGAAGGACCTCCCACAGAGGGCACTTACCCTAGGCCTCGAACCCTCCCGTAATCAATCGCTCTTAACATCTACATCCACACCAACACAGGCAAATTAGTAAAAATAAGTTTTCAATTGCTCTTTCCATAAATAACTAGAATTTGAGCATTTATTAAAACTTATTTTTCTTATTATTTACCTCGACTATGATTTTTTTTTTTTTTTCTACATTCTCATTTATCGAATCTTTCTCGATCATATGTCTTTTCGTAATCATCAACCTTTTCGTAAATGGTACTTCTCAAAATAACCCGTGTTTATATTATAGTCTAAATATATCTTAAGCAACTCCAGATCGAATTCTAAGAAGGTGGTTGAAACATATAGAAACAAGTGTAGGTAATTTAATGCCTGAAGTTCTTAGCTACAGTTCTTTTAAAACTACACTTTCTTAAAAAAGATTAAGCTCCGATTCCACCTGAATATATATATGTATATATAGGACTGGTTGCGTATCCACTTTTGGATATGATACATACGGTAAGATCTTATATTTAAACTAATTTTATTACGACTTTTGTTTGCCTTTTTGATCTATTGAAATTTTCTGATATACGGAATTTAAGTATATTGTTGAAGTAGTGGGTAGAATTCTTGATTATTATTGTCATCACTATAATGGTTTTCACACACACAAAAAAAAGGTCATATTTTTAATTATTCTTTAGAACTATTATTATAATTACAAAAATGATATAATAAACTTATCCAGAACAAAAGCAAAATGACTGAAGAGGGTATACAAATGCTATTATGGTATAATTTTTATGTGAGATTTTTTCTTCGAATTATGAGGCTTTGAAAAAAAAATATTTTCAAAATGCTTGCCTCTGTTTTTTTTTTTTTTTTTTTTTAATATTAGATTAGTGTTTATTGCCCGTCTTGAAAGTTTTTAGTATTATATAACTAACGAAGTTTCAATACAAATTTAGAGAGAACAGTTTTTTTTTTTTTTTTTTTTTTTTTTTAAATTTAATTTAGTGTTAGCTTTTAAGAGCCACATAAGATCAGCAAGACATAGTTGCTTAATTTTTACGCTTTTTTTCAACTGGAAAAATTTACTAGAATTTGTTTCATTTAATCAATGAAAACTGTTACAAATGTATGTAAAAATTTTCCATTAAAATTTTCTCGTAATCAAAAATCGTAAAAGTTGGCAACTATGGAAAGAAAATATTTTTTTAAAATGATCTGAGCAATATTTTTTATTCATTCATTTATGTCTTTATTTTTTTTTTTTCAAAAGTTTGATTAGTTACTTCCCGTTTTACAAATACGCTATATTAGGGCTCGATAATAAAAATCCTGCGCCGATGTGAGGTAAAGACCAGAAGAAAATTACTTTGAGACAACATTAAAATCTGGAGGTTGATTGTAAAATTTCCTGCAAGATTACAAAGAAAATAAATTTAATTGTTCAACGCCTCGAAAGCTTCATGCTTATGGAAATTTCTTGAGAGAAACAATTCCGCAATATATTTCGTCTAGAGCAGCTATTTATGTCATAAAGCACAGATTAAATTCCAAGCAATATATCAAATTAGGCGTGTGCTATTTCTTTTTACTTCATATTTCATTGCTCAAGAAACTGGATGTTCAGTTATTATGACAAATCGATTACGGTTTCTTACAATTACTGTAAAAGAGATTATTAAAACAAATGTCTTAAAATGCTTTATAATACTTCTGTAAAGTATTTTTATAAGAAAAATTAGAACCTTTTGAGATAAATTTTAATGGTGACACATTTTTAATGCTTTAAAATTTAGGATTAGAAATGTTTTAAATTATTTTAAGATATTGAAAATAATTTGAAGTATTATAATTAATCTGATTAAAATATTTAAAGTGAAAGATAATTAATTTCTTAATTGAGTTCATTATTACCGCTAATATTGGGTTGAAAAAAAAATCGTCTTTATTCTTGATACAGCCTTTTATTTATTTATTTATTTATTTATATTTTTTTTTTGTAAAATACAGATGATTGTGTTTTAATTTTGACTAGGCAAGATATAATATTATTTATTAATTTCGACTGACGGGGATTATCAAAAATTACAGACTTTCATCGGAAACCTATAATTTTTCTCCAGATATAGAACTTGTAAGCCAATGAACCGATTTTTGAAACAACAGAATCACTTTATAACTGTATTTTCTCATAGACTGTATGAAACTAAATATGCCTCAGCTGTTTTTGCTTTTCAACAAAATTGAAATAATGACATATACGCCATTTCTCTCATTGGTCATCAGCTTAAAAATAGCACATAAGCTAATCTTCATTAAATTAACATAGAAAATAATAAAACCAGGTTAGGTTCAATAACAAACACTCATTTAAATGGAAATAAATTCCTTTGACTGTCATACATCTATTTATTGGTATATACATATCATACATCAGATAACTATAAATTATTAAGGAATTTTTGTTGACTTTTCTTGATCCAAGGGTTACACATGCTAGCAGTGATATTAATGAACAGTTATTACAATTTAGTTCTTTAGATTTATAGTTCTATGTAAAAAAAGAAAAAGAAAAAAGGAATATTTTAAATAAAAGCTTTAGCCTATGGCTTTTGGCATCAATGTGCAATGGAACGTTGTCATTCGCAACCAGAAAATGACATATTCGTCATACTTGGATGTAACAATTACACATTTTACAGGATATAGTCATAGTATTACACACGTACGCATGCATGCCTTCATGTACACAAACGCGGAAACTCACACTACGCACATTCACACTCTCATACGCTCGGATACATGCATAAGAACCCTCACATGCATAACCACACACGCACTCTGAAAAGCACGCATGCAGGCGCTCGCACACACAACGTGTATGAAAATGCACACTCACACGTGCACGCATTCTCATGTACTTGCACATCATATGTGTGCATTAATATCTGCATCACTCATAAAATGCATCTTTATGCCTTTTATGCATAAGAGGTCATATGCATGGGGAGGGAAAAAAAAAAAACTCAAAACAGTTTTGTCATCAAGGGTACTTATAACTTTCAGAGTGAAAAAAAAATGACTTTTTTTTTTTTTTTTTTTTTTTTTTTTTTTGTAATGGTGACTTTCAGAAAATGTTCACTATCAGTAACCGACAATGTTGTCAGATATAAACAAAAATAGATGTACTTGACGATAAAAAAGAAAATATCGCATATATAAGAAAATATAGATAAAAAAAAAAAGAAAAGAAAGCACTCGTGAATTGTGTATCAATATCTGCATCAATATCTCAATATGCATTAATAACAGCATCACTCATAAATTATAAAATATTCCCCGATATTTGTAGGGAAAGGAATGGGCATTGCGGACGAAATTTCTGAAATCTGTAGGAAAAAGATATCGATTTTGGTTTCTCACTGATTTGATTAATTAATTAATTAATATTCAATTAGTTTGAGGCCTCCAATACCACCCAAACTCATCAATGGAGGAAGGGAGTATCAAGAGAGAGGAAAACAACATTCTTCCATTCTTCTGACATAAATGTGCGAATACATCCAGTCCCAGCTTTATGACAGCTGGGTGTTGGTGTTAGGGATTAAGGCCGATTGACAACACTGAGGTCCTAGGCCTGAGGGGGAGTGCCTTCCGTGGAGGTCTTTCTAAGGGGTCCTAGCCCGTATTTACGCAAGTTTCGGAGGAAACCACGGAAAACTCCGAACGGCTAGGCCGACGAGCGCGACCGGAGATCGAACCCGGCACCTCACGTCTACCAGCTTTGAGCGCAGAACCGCTCGGCCGCTGGTGGGCTATGACAGCTGGGACTGGATATATTCCTTCACTGAGCTGTTTACTTATCCTAATATGCTTCTACTTTAAAATTACATAATTATAAATTTGTAGCTTGTTTATAAGTATGAAAGTCATATATAACATTAATAAAATTTATCTTCAAATATATATTTATATTTTTAATCTGCAGTTGAAATAACCTTCATGCTTTGTAAAAACCATACAGCGAAAGCAACATTAAAATTTTGCCCCTTTTCCTAGATAGTCAGAAAAGAAAGTATGCGGCCTGCAACGAAAGGACCTAACCAGGGTTACTTACGTTTTTTTTTTTTTTTTTTTTTTTTTTTTTTAATTGAAGAGATAGTATTTAACAGACGACAAGGGAAGTTAAACCATAGGACGGCGTTTACATTAATTAAAAGCCCAAAAGGATTTTTCCCTGTTTAGTTCCTTTTACCGCGAAAACTGATTCTATAGAGTGAATCATGCCCCTCGCTGACCACCCTTTTTATCCCGTCGTTAAAAAAAGAGAGGCATCTCATATTCCAGTAAGAAAATATAATAACCCTAAACAAAAGTTAAGAATGAATTAGAAATGTTTCTAAGATTTTAACTTTTTCAACCCTCCTAATGGTGCAGAAAATAAACAAAAGAGATTTTTGAAAATTAAGATGACAAATGGATAAATAATTAATTTAATTAAAAACAAAGAAATTTTACAATTAAACCAGTACGATTATTGAAATGATCTCTTTATGTGAGATTTTTTTTTCGAATTATGAGGCTTTGAAAAAAAAATTTTTTTTTTTTTCAAAATGCTTGCCTCTGTTTTTTTTTTTTTTTTTTAAATATTATATCAGTGTTTATTGCCCGTCTTGAAAGTTTTTGGTATTATATAACTAATGACGTTTCAATACAAATTTAGAGGGAACAGTTTTTTTTTTTTAATTTAATTTAGTATTAGCTTTTAAGCGTTTAAGAGCTACATAAGATCAGGAAGACATAGTTGCTTAATTTTTACGCTTTTTGTCAACTGGAAAAATTTACTAGAATTTATGTTTCATTTAATCAATCAAAACTGTTACAAAGGTATAAAACAATTTTACATTAAAATTTTCTCGTAATCAAAAAGCGTAAAAGTTGGCAACTATGGAAAGAAAATATTTTTTTGAAAATGATCAGAGCAATATTATTTTATTATTTATTTATTTATTTCAAAAGTTTGATTAGGTACTTCCCGTTTTACAAATACACTATATTAGCGCCCGATAATAAAAATCTTGCGCCGATGTGAGGTAAAGCCCAGAAGAAAATTACCTTGAGACAACATTAAAACCTGGAGCTTAATTGTAAAATTTCCTGCAATATTACAAAGAAAATAAATTTAATTGTTCAACGCCTCGGGAACTTCATGCTTATAAAAATTACTTGAGAGAAACGATTCAGCAATGAATTTCGTCTAGAGCAGCTATTTATGTTATAAGGCACAGAATAAATTTCAAGAAATATATCAAATTAGACGTGTGTTATTTTTTTTACTCCATTTCATTGCTCAAGAAACTGGATGTCCAGTTAATCTGACAAATCGATTACGGTTTCTTACAATTACTGTAAAAGAGATTATTTAAAAAAAAAATGTCTTAAAATACTTTATAATAATTCTGTAAAGTATTTTTATGAGAAAAATTAGAATCTTTTGAGATAAATTTCAATGGTCACACAGTTTTAATGCTTTAAAATTTAGGATTAGAAATTTTTTAAATTATTTTAAGATATTGAAAATAATTTGAAGTAATATAATTAATCTGATTAAAATATTTAAAGTGAAAGATAATTAATTTCTTAATTGAGTTTAATATTACCACTAATATTGGGTTGAAAAAAAAATCGTCTTTATTCTTGATACAGGCTTTTTTTTTTTTTTTTTTTTTTTTTTTTGTAAAATACAGATGATTGTGTTTTAATTTTGACTAGGCAAGATATAATATTATTTATTAATTTCGACTGACGGGGATTATCAAAAATTACAGACTTTCATCGGAAACCTATAATTTTTCTCCAGATATAGAACTTGTAAGCCAATGAACCGATTTTTGAAACAACAGAATCACTTTATAACTGTATTTTCTCATAGACTGTATGAAACTAAATATGCCTCAGCTGTTTTTGCTTTTCAACAAAATTGAAATAATGACATATACGCCATTTCTCTCATTGGTCATCAGCTTAAAAATAGCACATAAGCTAATCTTCATTAAATTAACATAGAAAATAATAAAACCAGGTTAGGTTCAATAACAAACACTCATTTAAATGGAAATAAATTCCTTTGACTGTCATACATCTATTTATTGGTATATACATATCATACATCAGATAACTATAAATTATTAAGGAATTTTTGTTGACTTTTCTTGATCCAAGGGTTACACATGCTAGCAGTGATATTAATGAACAGTTATTACAATTTAGTTCTTTAGATTTATAGTTCTATGTAAAAAAAGAAAAAGAAAAAAGGAATATTTTAAATAAAAGCTTTAGCCTATGGCTTTTGGCATCAATGTGCAATGGAACGTTGTCATTCGCAACCAGAAAATGACATATTCGTCATACTTGGATGTAACAATTACACATTTTACAGGATATAGTCATAGTATTACACACGTACGCATGCATGCCTTCATGTACACAAACGCGGAAACTCACACTACGCACATTCACACTCTCATACGCTCGGATACATGCATAAGAACCCTCACATGCATAACCACACACGCACTCTGAAAAGCACGCATGCAGGCGCTCGCACACACAACGTGTATGAAAATGCACACTCACACGTGCACGCATTCTCATGTACTTGCACATCATATGTGTGCATTAATATCTGCATCACTCATAAAATGCATCTTTATGCCTTTTATGCATAAGAGGTCATATGCATGGGGAGGGAAAAAAAAAAACTCAAAACAGTTTTGTCATCAAGGGTACTTATAACTTTCAGAGTGAAAAAAAAAATGACTTTTTTTTTTTTTTTTTTTTTTTTTTTTTTTTGTAATGGTGACTTTCAGAAAATGTTCACTATCAGTAACCGACAATGTTGTCAGATATAAACAAAAATAGATGTACTTGACGATAAAAAAGAAAATATCGCATATATAAGAAAATATAGATAAAAAAAAAAAGAAAAGAAAGCACTCGTGAATTGTGTATCAATATCTGCATCAATATCTCAATATGCATTAATAACAGCATCACTCATAAATTATAAAATATTCCCCGATATTTGTAGGGAAAGGAATGGGCATTGCGGACGAAATTTCTGAAATCTGTAGGAAAAAGATATCGATTTTGGTTTCTCACTGATTTGATTAATTAATTAATTAATATTCAATTAGTTTGAGGCCTCCAATACCACCCAAACTCATCAATGGAGGAAGGGAGTATCAAGAGAGAGGAAAACAACATTCTTCCATTCTTCTGACATAAATGTGCGAATACATCCAGTCCCAGCTTTATGACAGCTGGGTGTTGGTGTTAGGGATTAAGGCCGATTGACAACACTGAGGTCCTAGGCCTGAGGGGGAGTGCCTTCCGTGGAGGTCTTTCTAAGGGGTCCTAGCCCGTATTTACGCAAGTTTCGGAGGAAACCACGGAAAACTCCGAACGGCTAGGCCGACGAGCGCGACCGGAGATCGAACCCGGCACCTCACGTCTACCAGCTTTGAGCGCAGAACTGCTCGGCCGCTGGTGGGCTATGACAGCTGGGACTGGATATATTCCTTCACTGAGCTGTTTACTTATCCTAATATGCTTCTACTTTAAAATTACATAATTATAAATTTGTAGCTTGTTTATAAGTATGAAAGTCATATATAACATTAATAAAATTTATCTTCAAATATATATTTATATTTTTAATCTGCAGTTGAAATAACCTTCATGCTTTGTAAAAACCATACAGCGAAAGCAACATTAAAATTTTGCCCCTTTTCCTAGATAGTCAGAAAAGAAAGTATGCGGCCTGCAACGAAAGGACCTAACCAGGGTTACTTACGTTTTTTTTTTTTTTTTTTTTTTTTTTTTTTAATTGAAGAGATAGTATTTAACAGACGACAAGGGAAGTTAAACCATAGGACGGCGTTTACATTAATTAAAAGCCCAAAAGGATTTTTCCCTGTTTAGTTCCTTTTACCGCGAAAACTGATTCTATAGAGTGAATCATGCCCCTCGCTGACCACCCTTTTTATCCCGTCGTTAAAAAAAGAGAGGCATCTCATATTCCAGTAAGAAAATATAATAACCCTAAACAAAAGTTAAGAATGAATTAGAAATGTTTCTAAGATTTTAACTTTTTCAACCCTCCTAATGGTGCAGAAAATAAACAAAAGAGATTTTTGAAAATTAAGATGACAAATGGATAAATAATTAATTTAATTAAAAACAAAGAAATTTTACAATTAAACCCGTACGATTATTGAAATGATCTCTTTATGTGAGATTTTTTTTTCGAATTATGAGGCTTTAAAAAAAAATTTTTTTTTTTTTCAAAATGCTTGCCTCTGTTTTTTTTTTTTTTTTTTTAAATATTATATCAGTGTTTATTGCCCGTCTTGAAAGTTTTTGGTATTATATAACTAATGACGTTTCAATACAAATTTAGAGGGAACAGTTTTTTTTTTTTAATTTAATTTAGTATTAGCTTTTAAGCGTTTAAGAGCTACATAAGATCAGGAAGACATAGTTGCTTAATTTTTACGCTTTTTGTCAACTGGAAAAATTTACTAGAATTTATGTTTCATTTAATCAATCAAAACTGTTACAAAGGTATAAAACAATTTTACATTAAAATTTTCTCGTAATCAAAAAGCGTAAAAGTTGGCAACTATGGAAAGAAAATATTTTTTTGAAAATGATCAGAGCAATATTATTTTATTATTTATTTATTTATTTCAAAAGTTTGATTAGGTACTTCCCGTTTTACAAATACACTATATTAGCGCCCGATAATAAAAATCTTGCGCCGATGTGAGGTAAAGCCCAGAAGAAAATTACCTTGAGACAACATTAAAACCTGGAGCTTAATTGTAAAATTTCCTGCAATATTACAAAGAAAATAAATTTAATTGTTCAACGCCTCGGGAACTTCATGCTTATAAAAATTACTTGAGAGAAACGATTCAGCAATGAATTTCGTCTAGAGCAGCTATTTATGTTATAAGGCACAGAATAAATTTCAAGAAATATATCAAATTAGACGTGTGTTATTTTTTTTACTCCATTTCATTGCTCAAGAAACTGGATGTCCAGTTAATCTGACAAATCGATTACGGTTTCTTACAATTACTGTAAAAGAGATTATTTAAAAAAAAAATGTCTTAAAATACTTTATAATAATTCTGTAAAGTATTTTTATGAGAAAAATTAGAATCTTTTGAGATAAATTTCAATGGTCACACAGTTTTAATGCTTTAAAATTTAGGATTAGAAATTTTTTAAATTATTTTAAGATATTGAAAATAATTTGAAGTAATATAATTAATCTGATTAAAATATTTAAAGTGAAAGATAATTAATTTCTTAATTGAGTTTAATATTACCACTAATATTGGGTTGAAAAAAAAATCGTCTTTATTCTTGATACAGGCTTTTTTTTTTTTTTTTTTTTTTTTTTTTTGTAAAATACAGATGATTGTGTTTTAATTTTGACTAGGCAAGATATAATATTATTTATTAATTTCGACTGACGGGGATTATCAAAAATTACAGACTTTCATCGGAAACCTATAATTTTTCTCCAGATATAGAACTTGTAAGCCAATGAACCGATTTTTGAAACAACAGAATCACTTTATAACTGTATTTTCTCATAGACTGTATGAAACTAAATATGCCTCAGCTGTTTTTGCTTTTCAACAAAATTGAAATAATGACATATACGCCATTTCTCTCATTGGTCATCAGCTTAAAAATAGCACATAAGCTAATCTTCATTAAATTAACATAGAAAATAATAAAACCAGGTTAGGTTCAATAACAAACACTCATTTAAATGGAAATAAATTCCTTTGACTGTCATACATCTATTTATTGGTATATACATATCATACATCAGATAACTATAAATTATTAAGGAATTTTTGTTGACTTTTCTTGATCCAAGGGTTACACATGCTAGCAGTGATATTAATGAACAGTTATTACAATTTAGTTCTTTAGATTTATAGTTCTATGTAAAAAAAGAAAAAGAAAAAAGGAATATTTTAAATAAAAGCTTTAGCCTATGGCTATTGGCATCAATGTGCAATGGAACGTTGTCATTCGCAACCAGAAAATGACATATTCGTCATACTTGGATGTAACAATTACACATTTTACAGGATATAGTCATAGTATTACACACGTACGCATGCATGCCTTCATGTACACAAACGCGGAAACTCACACTACGCACATTCACACTCTCATACGCTCGGATACATGCATAAGAACCCTCACATGCATAACCACACACGCACACTGAAAAGCACGCATGCAGGCGCTCGCACACACAACATGTATGAAAATGCACACGCACACGTGCACGCATTCTCATGTAATTGCACATGATATGTGTGCATTAATATCTGCATCACTCATAAAATGCATCTTTATGCCTTTTATGCATAAGAGGTCATATGCATGGGGAGGGGAAAAAAAAAAAAAAAACTCAAAACAGTTTTGTCATCAAGGGTACTTATAATTTTCAGAGTGAAAAAAAAAATGACTTTTTTTTTGTAATGGTGACTTTTAGAAAATGTTCACTATCAGTAACCGACAATGTTGTCAAGTATAAACAAAAATGAATGTACTTGACGATAAAAAAGAAAATATAGATAAAAAAAAGAAAAGAAAGCACTCGTGAATTGTGTATCAATATCTGCATCAATATCTCAATATGCATTAATAATAGCATCACTCATAAATTATAAAATATTCCCCGATATTTGTAGGGAAAGGAATCTGCATGGAAACAGATATTGATTTTGGTTTCTCACTGATTTCATTAATTAATTAATTAATATTAATATTCAATTAGTTTGAGGCCTCCAATACCACCCAAACTCATCAATGGAGGAAGGGAGTATCAAGAGAGAGGGAAACAACATTCTTCCATTCTTCTGACATAAATGTGCGAATACATCCAGTCCCAGCTTTATGACAGCTGGGACTGGATATATTCCTTCATTGAGCTGTTTCTTTATCATAATAGGCTTCTACTTTAAAATTACATAATTATAAATTTGTAGCTTGTTTATAAGTATGAAAGTCATATATAACATTAATAAAATTTATCTTCAAATATATATTTATATTTTTAATCTGCAGTTGAAATAACCTTCATGCTTTGCAAAAACCATACAGCGAAAGCAACATTAAAATTTTGCCCCTTTTCCTAGATAGTCAGAAAAGAAAGTATGCGGCCTGCAACAAAAGGACCTAACCAGGGTTACTTACGTTTTTTTTTTTTTTTTTTTTTTTTTTTTTTAATTGAAGAGATAGTATTTAACAGACGACAAGGGAAGTTAAACCATAGGACGGCGTTTACATTAATTAAGAGCCCAATAGGATTTTTCCCTGTTTAGTTCCTTTTACCGCGAAAACTGATTCTAGAGTGAATCATGCCCCTCGCTGACCACCCTTTTTATCCCGTCGTTAAAAAAAGAGAGGCATCTCATATTCCAGTAAGAAAATATAATAACCCTAAACAAAAGTTAAGAATGAATTAGAAATGTTTCTAAGATTTTAACCTTTTCAACCCTCCTAATGGTGCAGAAAATAAACAAAAGAGATTTTTGAAAATTAAGATGACAAATGGATAAATAATTAATTTAATTAAAAACAAAGAAATTTTACAATTAAACCCGTACGATTATTGAAATGATCTCTTTAGTAAAAGCTTTAAAATCAACGCAATTTAATAAATATATTTCATTCAATTCAAAATTAATAATTAAAAAAAAATTAAACTTTTTAAAATTAATAAATAAGTTAATTTCAACATCACAATACTACAGCTATCTGTATAATATACGACCTGCTTGAAATGATAAAGTTCTGCAATTTTTGTTTTTAGAATTTCTATATTAAAAATACACAATGTATCAATCTAATATAATGTGTTAATGCATAATTTGATGAAATTTTTGTAAAAAAAAAAAAAAAAAAAAACACCTTTTTAATGCCCTCTGTTAACACAACTGCGGGGAAAAACTTGATCAATGTATAATAGCATTTTTATGTCAATTAATTTTTTTGTCCATCAAAAATATTTTTGAAATATTTTTTTGTAAGTAAAAGGAAATAGCGAACGGCGGAATAAAACACAAGAATATTATGCTATTTTTGTTCCATATTTTGTAAGAACGTGTAAAATTGTAACAGTAAACTATCAGTGATGTCTTTATTTTTTTATAGTGGGTACCTATAGATTACCTAAATAGCCTACAGGTAACTAGGGTATAGATACTGGTGTAGGTGCCAAACTATCTATTCTAGATACCAATTAAAGAATTGTAATTGAATACTGGTGGAGTTACTAAACTTTTAAATCCGAAGAAAAAATAAAACTACAACATAAAATTAGGTGATATGAAAATCGCAACCACTTTCGAAATCTTTTGCTTTGAATCTGATAGAAAGACCACCATGGAAGGCATTCTACCCAGGGTATCTATTCTCCGATCCGACTGCCATAGCGACCGTCCTTAAACAACGACAGTCGTCAAACCAAAAGTCGGAATGTGACGTCACGTGATCAAAATAACGACTGCTACAGTCGGAATTGAAGTATAGTCTGGTCGGAGAATAGATGCCCAGGTGTAATCCATCGACTTTAACTCACTACACTATACAAACTACATACTGATTTGAATCCGAATTGTAAAAAAAAAAAAAAAAAAAACACCGCAACCAGTCATTTGAGTAATTCGAATTGGACGTCATACACAAGCAATTTTCTTTTAGAATTTCTCTTTCATCTTCTAACTTTCCCTAACTTTATATCTGCTTTATAGCCCAAACATACTTTTGTACTTTCTCCCTTACATAATTAGTTTAATATCTTGAAATATACATGAAATAATTGTTATTTGGTGAATTGAATCAAAATACTATTTGATTTATTTCAAAGGACATATTTTAAAGATAAATAAATGCGCTTTTCCTTGAATATTGAGAAACATTTTAATTATACAGAATCCTTATAAGTTTTCTTTCATTATTTTTCGAAACATTCTTATAAGAAGTAGTTACATAGACAAACGCCTAATCAATTAGAGGAATTCAAAATTTATTAAAACCTGCGTCAGTTTTTATTTAAAAAATAATAGTTAAAAAAAAAAAGAAAGAAAAAACTTATCTACTCCTATAATAATGACGCAGTTAAAAATTCTCTTCAGTATATATATATATATTTAAACCCTTATATTTCTTGACAAATTTCCTTCGAACTCTATTCAATTACAACCCATTTTATGTTTTTTAGTGCTTTTCTAAGCCCAAACAAAACTCTATTCTGCAAACAAAAATATGATTTAAAGCTGAGGAAAATTAAATAGGGGATTAAAAAGTAAAATTCCGGGAAAACAACTTACGCGTGGGCTTGTACTATTTACTTTGGTCTTATTCAGAAGAGGTCAACGATGACGTTTTCTGTCTCTAAATATATAACTTTAAACTAAAAACTAAACACATATATATCTATATATATATTTAATTCAAGGAAATAAGCAACAATACATCAAATTAAAGGAAAAATATTTAAATGACTAATATTCAGAATTCTATGAATGATGAGAGATTTTTATGAATATATGTTACTTTTATCAACATTTTTATCCTATAAGAAAAAGTGTTTATATTATATAACTGAATAACACTAGAGCGAAATAGATATTATAAGATGATAAGTATTAGAATTTAAAAAAAAATAATTCTATAACAATATTTTGTAAATGTAAACAATTTAAAACCAATAGCTTTTACAAGGTTTATGGCTCTTACAAGGGAAGTAAGATTCAGTAAAATTGCTATTGAAACCAAACCAAGTTTAAAGAACATGGTCGAAAACAGAATATAAAATTTGCGCAATAAACTCCCCCCCCCATCCCCCCCAATGGATCCAGATATGACCATAGCTGTTTCTATAAAAACAGACGTAACACAAAGCGTAGCAAGGAAAGGTGGAACAGTGGTATTGTGTTTGACGCGCGTGTAGGAAGTTCTGAGATCGCGACCCGAGAAAGGTGCTTTACATTTTTATATGAACTTTCTTTTAAACATTTTTAATTAAATTAAATTAAATTATTAATTTAAGAAAAAATATTTATTATATTAAAAATGTTTTTTTTTTTTTTTTTTTATGGAATATAACAATTAATGAAATATTAACTAGGAATTAACATTATATACATTTTTTAATTAATTCATTTCGATTTATCGCATTCTGAAAATATTTACAATTTACTTTTGTGTTGCTTTTTTTCAGATTTTTTTTTTTCGATGCTTGAACTTACTAAGCGAATGCGTCTATTCACTTCGGTGTTACGACAAAAACTGCGTACTGTCACAATATAAGTTTGACAGTACTCAAATCCACCACATTTACTTTCTGTTAAAAGATATGGTGGGGTGTCCATAACCAAAGAATGCCCATAACAAGAGACATTCCCTCAGAAAAGGATGTTTAGCATTAAGCAGGTTTATTATCATTAAATGTAATTTATTTGCAAAATTTAAGACGTTATAACCAAAATAAAAATTTTAGTCTTATAAGAGTTTTCTCTTCTTCTTCATCTTCTTCTTTTCTTTTCTTTTTTTTTTTTTTTTTTTTTTTTCCCTATAAATATCAGAATTTTATTTTTTAAAATTGAATTAAAAAAATTCTAAAACAAATAATGAAATTTTCATAAGCACTCATAGAGTGTTATAGTGTCCCACATTTTTAATACCACTATCTTTTTAACAATAAACGTTAATTTGGTTAATCGTCGAATTTTTGAGATTAAAAAAAAAATATTATGAAAAAATAGTGGTATTTAAAATGTGAAACTTTATTGACCTTATCACAACCTGTAAAAATTTGTATATTTAAAATACAGGCCTGCAACTATATAGCTGCTAAAGGTGTTTTAATTGTTTCTTATTGATTTTTATTCTCTAAAGCAGAAAATAATAATAAAAATGTTCCACCCCGTCATTATTATTATTATTATTATTATTATTATTAGTATGCAACATTCATATTTATAGTTTATTTTTGTGTGAAAACATAAAGTCTGGTATCTAATTGCTGATTATAACAAGAAAGAAAAATCATGCAGTACGCATTGCTTAGTAACACTTTCCAACTGTACGTAATTGTTGTATAGAATAACTTTTAATAGTCTTTCCCTACGTTATCACACAACAGATAGAAGGACTGAGAAATATACAGATAGATTAATTGATTTTAAAATTACTCTTAGGCATTTTGGAAAGTGTTAAGAAGGCTTAACACTGCGAGGTCGAGACTATAGACCGTCACCAAAGTTGGGACGGTTAATTCACTTCGTCGCCAGTGACTCGGCGAAAGAGGATGAGATATGGCAACTAGATATGTCTACAGAAAAGGTATGAAAATATGGTTTATAGAAATAAATCTCATAGAACACAATGCTTTGAAATACTTTCGGGTGTCCGTGTACACAAACCAGGTGAGGTAGAAACTCCATTTTCAATAGGGAACGTCCGATAGTGAACTGGAATAACATATTTCAATTTCATTAAGATATGTCGACAGTAAAGGTATGAAAATATGGTTTATAGAAATACCTCTGATTGAACACAAAGCTTTGAAATATTTTCGGGTGTCCGTGTACACAAACCAGTAGAGGTATAAACTCTATTTTCAATAGGAAATATCCGATTTTGAACTTGAATAATATATTTCAATTTCATTAAGATATATCTACAGTAACGTTATGAAAATATGGTTTATAGAAATACCTCTCAAAGTACACAATGCTTTGAAATACTTTCGGGTGTCCCTGTACACAATCCAGTAGAGGTATATGCTCCATTTTGAATAGGGAACGTCCGATAGTGAACTTGAATAACATATTTTAATTTCATTAAGATATGCCTTCAGTAAAGGTATGAAAATATGGTTTATAGAAATACCTCTCATAGAACACAATGCTTTGAAATTCTTTCGGATGTCCTTGTACACAAACCAGTAGAGGTATAAACTCCATTTTCAATAAGGAACGTCCGATAGTGAACTTGAATAACATATTTCAATTTCATTCAGATATGTCCATAGTAAAGATATGAAAATATGGTTTATAGATGTACCTTTCATAGAACACAATGCTCTGAAATACTTTCGGGTGTCCCTGTACAGAAACCAGTAGAGGTATAAACTCCATTTTCAATAGGGGCCGTCCGATAGTGAACTTGAATAACATATATTAGTTTCAAGAAATTCCATAAATATTTACGGGAGTTAGAGCGCGGACAGACAGACAGACATACCGAAGTCATAAATATTTTTCAACCTAGTTGGAAAGTGTTAAAAATCATCAAATAATTATGTCTTATTTTAAAACATTTATACGAGTCAATCTAAAGAATAATACAAAAAGAAGGGATAGAGGGGCAGTGGATGGAATGAAAGTGAAAACGTGCTTTAGGGGCATCAAAAATAAGAAAATGATGATTCACAAGCAAAAAAAGTGAACGCATAATGTTAAATATATCATGAAGGAACAGTTTTTTAATTATGAGAAAAAAATACGTTTAGTTTAGTGTAATAAAACTAGTGATTTTTTTTATTGGAAACCCCTATTATTTTGCATAAAACCCGCAGGCACAGGAAGATGACATTTCCTTTTCCTTTTCTTTCTTTCTTTCATTCTTTCATTCTTTCATTTTCTTCTTTTTCTACCACTATTACTGTACAGAAATCCTTATCGTATATTTACAATAGCTTTATATATATATATATATATATATATATATATATAGCGAGAGAGAGAGAAAGATTAAATACGATAGTTATTATTGTTGAAAATAGATCGTGGAAACGGAAATATCTCTGTGTGTAATTGATCCTATATTTGCCGTAGAAGTGATCATTTATTAATTTATTTTTGTGTAGCATTTTTAAAGCACGCATAATTTTCATTCGGAAATTGAATCACATTTACATTTTTTTTTTTTTTTTTTTTTTGTATTTCGTATTTTAACATTTAATTTTTGAAGAAAAACTATAGAAATACTACTAGAAAAAATATTTTTTCTCAAAGCTCGAAAAATTCCTAAATCGCACGGCGAGAAATTAATCTCGAGACAGTATCATGATTCCCAATTACCACTTACATGTTTTTCTTAAAAAAGAAAAAGTGTTGTATTCTTAAACAACACCAGTTTTAAATTAATATTTTTATCTATCTATGTGTATTTTTTTCTTAGTTCTTATTATTTTTGTTGTGATTGCGGGGCTTAAAGCTGACTGAGTAACTGAGTACACTAGGGTCCAAGACCTACAGGTGAAATGTTTCTAAGAGGTCTTATCCCGTATTTGCGCGAGTTTCGGAGAAAACCACGAAAAACTCTGAACTGGTAGGTTGATGAGCGATACCTGGGTTAAAAACCGGCACTTCTTATCTACCAATTTTGAGCACAATCTTATTATTTTAGAACTGGTTTTTATGCTAAGTTGAATATATTCTGTAATATATTCTGTAACATAAATTCGTGGAATGATGATACAAGAAAAAAAAAATAATAATTAAGAACACGAATGAAACTACAAAACTTGATGAATAATTAATTTTACTTGCAAGATTAAAAATTATGTAGCTATTTACTGGGTGGCTGCAGAAGTTAATAAATTTGAGAAAATTCTGCAAAAAGTGAATATAAGATCAAAATTCAGTCAATTTTTAAGAAAAAGTTTATTTATTAATATCTCTTTATAAAATTTCTAGTTGAAAAATATTTATGATTGCCAGTACTTATGTGTTTACTTATTTTTTTTTTTCTTGGAATGAATTCTAGGTCTTCTAGGATTCCTTTGGATTTTTGAGAGCAATATTTTTCTATTTACTTCCTTGATACTATCATTATTTACATTAGCAATGTTGAAAATAATTAGTTTAAATATCTTCGGATAACATTCTTGTATTACAGTGTAACGAACAACTCATCCTTTTTTTTTTTTTTTTTTTTTTTTAATTTGAATTTTTTTGCCGTCGTTTTCAGTTATTTATTTATTTTTCCAGTTGTCTCGCGCGATTTGTTTTCAGAAGCCATGTGTATAAGACGGTAGTCTTATTTCGTTTCAGTGCAGAAGTACAAAGATTTAGAGAAGCTCTCATACTAGTTATTCATTTTTACTCGTAACGAGGACATCATTAGATGAAAGCAATAATTTTTTTAAAAAATAGACAAAAGAAGACCTTAGAAGGTATAATTTCTAATTTATTTGTTATCTAATATAGTTATTTTAAAATATTTTAGCATTTAATTTTATGCGTCGGCATTTAAATTTTCATCCAATCCATTCAAAGTAAAATAGATATCTAAATAATTTTAAATAAGTAGATTTGATTCTTTCTTGAAATTTCTACTCCTTATTAATTATAACTATTTATTTATTTATTTATTTCAAAGTAGTTTTTTTTTTTTTTTTTTTTTATTTTTTTTTTTATGTCACTGCTTGGCATGAAAATTGCCTTTGACACTATTTCAGCATATTATTATGTAAAATGACCTCCTGAATCCGAATATGACTCCCATTTTGCCCTATCATCCACCATTTTGTAGGAATGACCCCCTATTTTTATCTTTTTTCGGTGATTTTATGGCTGTAAATTTGGTTTTTAGGAAGGGGGAGGTTTATTTTAAGCGTTAAATATCTTCTGAGGGGCTACAGAGTTGGGGAAGTTCTAAAACATGGACATTTGCGACAAGGGATTTTTTTTTTTTTTTTTTTTTTTTTTTTTTTTTTTTTGGGGGGGGGGGGGGGGGGAGGGGATTTGCCACTGAAAGTATGCATTACATACCTTATATTTTTTTAATCTGTTATAAATGTTACTTTTTAAACTTTATATATTTTTATTTTTAGGTGTTAAATTAATTATTTTTCATTCTTCAAATCAAATTCATGGTCATAAAATTATCAAACAGGGAAAGAAATTGAGGGAGGGGGTGGTGTATTTAGAAAACTGTGGGTGACTGGGCAAAATGGAAGTTATATTCGTATTCAGGAGGTAATTTTACATAAGAATCAGCAATAATGGTATCAGATCTTGAAAAAAAATTGTTTTTTTTGCAGAGCAGTGTATTTAGTTCAGCCGCGAATACATCTGTTATGCTTGTTAAAGGTAGAATTTACGTCGTTTGCACATTTACTATGATTATCTCAATTTCCTATCTATAATCCGCGGCAGCGTATAACCCGCTGATAGAAATTTCATGCTATTTAAAAAAATATATATCGTATAATCCGCTAGTGAAAATTCTCTCACAAAAGAAATTCATATGATCATCGGGAACTTGAAAGTACAATCTCTTTTTCTTTTCGGCTCTGGAAAAAAAAAAAAAAAAAAAAACTGTATTATATGCAAATGTAAAAGCGATATAGTGTTTTAAAAGAAAATAATAATAATAACTTCTGTATTATAACAATAATACCTGCTATAATAATTATGTTTATTTTGGAAAAATAAAGTATATAAAATATTGAAAATATGCAACTAATAGGTATAATGACATAATAGCAAGTATAAATTCCGAATGCAGGTAAAATTAACAATTTATTCAATAAGTATACAATAAAAATAATCATTTTAATTAATTTATTAAAACTTATGTTTAAATAAAATTTATTGAAATTCTGAATTCTTAAATATATATCCCTGCTAGTGTTGCCAGATCTGGTGGATTTTTTTCAATAATCACCAATAATTTTTAATTGTAACGTTTGCCTAATCACTTGGAAGATTAATCGTATATTATGTATATATCAAATATCACCTTTTAAAATTATTGGCGATTGTTGAATAAAAAATTCACCAGATCTGGCAATACTGATCCCTACTAACATTTTAATTAACAATCCATAGTATTGTTTGTACCCGCCTTTTTTTTTTTTTTTTTTTTTTTTTTTTTTTCCACACCGGTATTTCTGGAGAGTATTTTTCGTTTTGTTTAATCGTAATTACACTTGGAGAAAATTACTATACAAAAATAAATAAATAAATAAATAAATAATGAAAAATAGAAAAAAAAAGTGTGGCAAAAAAGGGAAAGGGTACTAACAATCCTATGGAATATTAATTAGAATGTTGACAGGTATGTTAAAATTGCAGATTTCTTTTTTTTTCTTTTTTTTTCTTTTTCTTTTTTTTTTTTTTTTTTTTTTTTTAACCGTTTGGAGCTACCAAGCTTTCGTTATTTGCAGTGAGGACGAAATCAAGTAAACCAAAATAATAAAAATGCGACATTCCAAATGATACAAGTGAATATATTTCTTTGTAAGAATAATGATATTTGCTCTTAAAACATTATTATTGACATTTTCAAAATGGTGAATGAAAATTTGAAGATAATACGCGGCATTGTACAATCCGCATTACAAAATAAATAAATTAATTAATTAAAAAAAAAAAATAAAAAAAACTATACAATACACGGATTATAGACAGGATACTAGGATAGTTAAAACCACTCAGTTGTTTTGTACTTTTTGCACTAAACTTATATTAGATATTATTTTAGCTTTATCAATCGAATGTAGATGATGTGTTTAGTATGCGTATATATGCATATAAGTATTTAATTTTGCTAGATTAATTTTATGTGAGGTATCTGCGAAGTTAGAAAACACTATTAACAATAGAAGACACCTCTCCATTTTTTGCGTGTATGTGTATTTAAAGTATCACACGTAGTTGCAACAACTAAAGCTTGAAGACTATTTTGGCCTTTTAAAGTGAAATAAATAACAAAAAACTTCAAACAATTGCATCCATTTTAAAATTAAATTTCCTTTCATGATACTTTGCGATAGTTACTTGCCAGTCAGATTTTAATATCTTAATTCTGCGCTGTAAAAAATTGAAATTAAATTTTTATTTCCATTAAAACAATGATTTTTTTTATCATAAAAATAAAGTAATTTTCTAAATGCTAAATAAAAGTATAAGAAATAAAATACTGAACTCGGTGTTTTGGTTGTAAGAAGACAACATAAAAATATGTTTGGTCAATAAATAAATAAATAATAATAAACAAATAAATAAAAATTAATATTATTTAAAAATTTAAATGATACTTATTTTTAAGTAATATTTTTCTAATACTATAAATTCACATTTATTTTTATAATTATTTTTATTTAGAATATTATATTTTAAATAATATTTAAATAAGAATAAATTAATTTATTTAAATTAATAAATTAATTTTTTATTAGAAGATTTTTATTGAAATTGGATTTTTACATCGTGTCTTGGCGTCGCGCAAAAAATAAGGCGCCTCCACTTTCGTGTAAATGTAAACAACTTACTCGTCACTCGATAGTTAGTTGATTAGAGCGTCATGTTGATAGCACGATGGTCGTGGGTTCGGTCCACGAAGGGCCAATGTGTTGATTTTTGCAGATAATTAATAGAAAAGATGTCAATTGATAAAAGAAAATCTGTCATTACCTACACAGTATCCTAAGAAATTTTCATTAGTTTTTTTAATAAACTTTTTTTTTTTTAGTTACTCAAAAGCACAAAATAAAAATTTAAATTAAAAAAAAAAAAAAAAAAAAAAAAAAGTTTCAACACTAAGAAAATGTTAGAGACAAATATAGATATTTCACTTTTACAAGACATGAAAATTTTTAAATATTCAAAATATTTTAAAAAAGCATTCGAGAACAATAATATTAGTCACTAGTTTTTATATAAATATTTGTTAGGTTTTTCTAGCATGTTCTTCATGACTTCCTTGACTATTATTTGACTTTTGGTTAGAGCGTCATGTTGATAACACAATGGTCGTGGTTTTTAATTCTACAAGGGCCGATGTGTTAATTTTCGCAGATAATTAATAGAAAAGATGTGAATTGATAAAAGAGAATCTTTCAATATCTACAGTCGGCAGCAAAATTATCGAATCGCTAGCAATAATTCCTATTTAAAAGGTGTGCACCTAATACTGGTTTGTTAAATAAATATTTATCAAGTCATGATCTTAGTCTTATGCTGTTTACAAAAAAAAAATGATAAAAATTAGCGATCAAACTAAAGAAAAGTTTAGAAAAAGTGTGGAGCTGTGCTTCAATAATTTTGTAGCAAACTGTATACAGTATCCTAAGAATTTTTGATTAGTTTCTTTAGAAGCTTTCTTTTCTTTTGACTAACAAGTACAAAATAAAAATTTTAGTAATAATAATAATAATAATAATAATAATAATAATAATAACAGTAGAAGTTTTTTATTGTGGAGCCCTAAAAAGTATAAAATAAAAATTTATTCTTGCAAAAACATGCTATGAAGAAATGAAAGTTTGAACACCAAGAAAATTTTAGAGAAAAATATAGATATTTCACTTTTGCAAGAGATGAAAAAATTTAAATTTTTAAAAAAATTTAAAAAGCTTTCCACACCTTATAAATTTATGGCTTAACGAATACTTAATAACTAAGAATGTTGTTCTCGAATATTTTATAAAAATATTTTGAATATTTAAAAATTTTCATCTCTTGCAAAAGTGAAATATCTTCATTCTTCTCTAAAATTTTCTTAGTGTTGAAACTTTTTTTTTTAATAGCATGTCTTTGCAAGAATAAATTTTCATTTTATGCTTTCTAGGACTCCATAATAAAAAGCTTCTTCTATTAAAAAATGTTTTTTTTTTTTTTTTTTTTTTTTACTTAAATTTTTATTTTGATAAATAAATAATGTTATAACTTTAATGCTAATTAAACGGTCTTACTGGATTTTAATCGACTAACACTTATTACTAGCAATCTTTACTTCTTCGTTAACAAGAGGCTAACAGAACAAACAATAATATGATTGATTAACATAAAATTTAGTAGAATAAAGTTTGAAACATATTCAAAGAAATATAATAAAAAAATCGCAAAACGATTTGAAAATGAAATAGCATTGTTTTTTTAATCATGCATTCGTATGTTGTATGCATGATTGTTTATAGTTAACAATATATATATATATATTAATCACGTTAATTAAACACGTTAATATAGCAAGAAATTGTCCAAAATTGCCAAATAATTCCCCCTTAGCTAAGTTATTAAAAGTGGTTGTTAATTTATTTGGTATACAAAGTAAAAAGATAAAGGATTCTTAGAGATAGGTATTTATTTACTGTATTGGCATTTATTAGACGTTAGTTTTTATATAGGTTGTTATTTCTTTCCGCAATTTTAGTAACTCTGTGACTTTCATTTCACCTATGTTTTATATGAGTATTTAGTTCTTTTTCAATTTCACTAACCCTTTGACTCTCATTTGACCTTTGTTTATATAAGTAATATATATATATATTTTAAATAAATTTTGGTTAAATGTTTTCGGAGTTTCCATAATTTTTTATATTTTAGTTATTTATTTATTTTAAATTGTCAATCGTTATTTCAACATTTTCCCCTTGTCTGCAAGATTAATCGGTGGTTGGTGGGTTATTCGATACTTTTAGACCAATTATTTTTTCCAGTCCTTACATGGACGTTTACTTTTTCTCTACATACAATGAGGGATATTTTTATTGATTTTTTTTCTGGCAAAATTCTTCCATATTTTATTAATAATTTACTTTAGTAAGAGTAATATTATTTTATTGTACAAAAAAAAGAATAAAAATATTACGAAACTGAATAGCGCTTACTGGTTTATCATCTATATTTTCAAAAAATAAAATTAATACATATACGTATCAGAAAGTATTTTATTTACTCGCAGAAATAATTAAAAATGATAAACACTTATTAATTTTATTTTTAAAACGTAGCATTTGTCCATTGGTGCGTCAAGAAAATTTGAAGCAGAATTTCATGTTTTCAATCAACAACCGCTTTCGTTTTTTTTTTTTTTTTTTTTTTTAAGATAATAAATTATTATTATTATTATCGAAAATTTTATTTTTAAATAGATAGACCTATTGAGTTTCTTTCATGCAACACTAAACGGAAAACTACACGGAGACAGAACAATAATTACTTAGTTTATGATTAAAACAATAATTACTCAATTATTTAGTAAAAATGGTAATATTTCATTATATATTTAATATTTTTGTATTCTGATTGCAGTATGCTATAATAAAGTAAACATATTTGAATAAGCACCATAAAGTGAAAAAAAAAAAAACCTCGCAACAGTTGTTTCGAGTCGAAATAAAATATGAACTTTCACCAAGCGAAGAAAGTAGCACTCGTGACTACTTTTTTGCGCCTAAAGAAGGGTCACATTTTATTTCAAACCGAAACAGTTGTTGCGAGTTCTTTTTCTACTCCTCTACTTCTTCTACTTCTACTTCTCTTCTTCTTCTTCTTCTTCTTCTTCTTTTTTTTTTTTTTTTTCATTTTATGGTGTTTATTCAAAGATTTTTACTTATTAATTTTCGACGCCAGACCATTTGGTGCTTCTTTATTATACAAGTATGCTGTGTCTAATGCAGTATGTAAAGATTCCTAAAAATGTCTTTGTACTGGGTTTAATACCCTGCGTGTCACACTGTAAATAAAGCCCCGTTGGCTGCCAGAAATTTTCTGTAATGACTGAAAATATTCGTCAGCTACAGAAAAAGTATGTTTACAGAAATTTTCTGTAACAGAACAGTACAGAAAATATTAGTAGATAGGTGTTTTATGAATGTACCAAGTGACTTGGTGCTTCTTTAACACCAAGTTTTCTTTAGACAAAACACCTATCCACTATTATTTTCTGTATTGTTCTGTTACAGAAAATTTCTGTCGACATATTTGTTCTGTAGCTTACGAATATTTTCTGTCATTACAGAAAATTTGTGGCAGGAAACTGGATTTTTTTTTTTTTTTTTTTTTTACAGTGTATAATTTAAAAAATGGAAATTTTTATTTGCAATTTTTTAAATAAACCATTATAACTTCATGAATATATCGGGTAGCCTCTCAGAAATTTATCAGATAATAAGAAGCCTCATAATCGTATGATACTGCCAGAACGCATTTCAATTATTACTTTTTACAGTGTGATCCCAAACATTATATTTAAAAAAAAAAAAAAAAAAAAAAAAAAAAAAAAATTACTGGTCTTCCTTTGCTTTCAGGTGTTCACAATTATAAGGACAGCTCAAATCTTAGTAATTTTTTTTTTCAGTTATTCTTTAAATTAATATTTAACAGGGGTCTCTTTTTAGGGTGAAACAGTCAGACATTCTCTCTGGTATATATATATACTATATATATACATTTTTTTTAAATATTCAGTTTCAATACCATATCATACAGCATAGATGATAGTCTGAATATATTTAAACTATTTAAAATTGCTTTCCACTTGCATGCACTTTTCTGATATGATAAGTTAAGGAGGCCACGGGAAAGGCAATAATACAGAAGTTTCTTTCTTCAAACTATTTCCTATTGCTCTAGAAGTAGAGCAAAAATGTAAGTCTTGTTGAAAAAAATATTATTACCCCCCAAAATCTAACAAAAATCTGAGAATTCCACGTTTAAAATTTGCGGATATTCTCTTGAGGTTCATAATAATAGAAAAAAATACTAAATTCATTCTACCTTCAGTAGAAACAGCTTCCCAGAGCACCATAGATCCACCTTTAAAATGCCCGATCCATACCTGCCTTTAAAAAACCTGCTCTGTCTTTCGCTATCTTCAGAACGTACCAGTAACTGTTAAAATCATTTGTTTAATCAAGAATAAAATGTTTTTCATCCGAAAATGCAACATTTTGCCATTTAATACTGTCTTTATTCAACTTTAACACAGACGTTCTTTTCCCCATTAAATGCTTATTGATTATTACAGTTTTTTTTTTTTTTTTTTTTTTTTTTTTTTCCATCTTAACATATTATTTATTATTTTAAACATGCATAAATGTGGACCCCAACCTTTCGTTAAAAATTACGAGCAAATTCAGTAGCAGTCATTATGAGTAGAACAGTAAGAGGAATTATGAGCCTTCGATCTCTGTAAAACAACTCTGATTTTGCATCCGATCTCTCTCCTATCGAACCAGCAGTTCAACGTTTGATCGCATTTTCTTCAGCAATTTTAGATCTTCGAATTTCATTAGAAATTCGGCGGATTGGAATTATCCTTCCACTTAAAAAATACATTTATCATACTTCACTACATGGACGTTCTTTTTTTCGAGGAATTATCAGTAATGTCTGTCCAAGAAAAATTGAAGGCTTATATATGAATTAATCTAGCCCAGTAGTTAACAAATTCGCATGTCAACTGTAATGTATCCGCAAAACGAAAAAATCTTGATTGCCTCTATAATTATGAACATCTAAAAACGTGGAGAAAAAAATATTTTGCATTATTTTATATTAATTTTGTTTCATATTAAAAAAATTATAACAGTTTTTGTTTTTAGAATACTAGATAAGTGTACTTAGTATATCTTGTTCACAATTATTTTTACATTAGTTATTTCAAAACATAAAGTGTCCTTATAAATATGAGAAGGAATGTATATTAAAATTAAAATATGGATAGAAAATAAATATATCATTCATCATATCTATATATCTATATATCTATATATATACACAATCGAACTTCGTTAACATGAACACTGCACTGAGAAAAAATAATATACTGCCTTCATCTGGAATGAATATGTGGCCATTTTCTAAATCGCTTAACTAGAAATATAGATATCCGAGCTATGCGCATAAGGCACGCCAATAAACTAAATAGACGAAATTATCGAGAATTTCTAGTTTACACATTTCTAGATGGTGAAACAATAGTCTGAACATTCTAAATATTCTGAATCATTTGTATTGCCAGAAATTCTCGCTTGATTTCCTAGAAACGGGCAATAAACCAAGATTATAGATGCTGAAACCCGCCTCTTGTATTCTCATTTACTTCCAGAGATTTTTAAATAACTTTGCCCTCAAGAATGTAGACAAACGCTCTAGAATTCTAATAGGGGTTTCTAGAACTCGCTTTCAAAGGGGACTAGAATCTATAAGGGTGACATGGAACTATTTTTTCTGGAGCCACAATTTAGATTTTAGATGTGAGTTACAGAATTTTTTCTCAGTGTGTTAACGTGAATTACTTTTAACAGGAACTGTTTCCACAATCCTGTCAAAAGGAAGATTAGTTTAGTTATATGAAGATTAGTTACTGATAGCATGAACTACTGATAACATGAACAAATATTTTATTCCCCTTGATATTCACGTTTACGAGGTTCGACTGTATATATATATATATATATATATATATATATATATATATATATATATGTATATTTGCTCATCATGTGTTCCAATTAAGATTGGGATAGGATTATTCCGTCTGATTAATCTATCATTTCAAAATTTCTAGAAATGGTGAAAAACTATATCATTAAAAATATATATAATTGATTTGACTTTAATTAATACATCATTAGAAAATAAAATCACAAAAAGTTTTGTCAAACACATAAATTTTAGTTAATTTTTCATTTGTTTTTAATTATCTTTTGTAAATTTCAATTTGTTTTTCCGAAAACTAGAAAAATCATGAGTTCCAATTAATATTATGTTCATATTATTTCGTCTAATAAATCTACCTATATGCATAAAATTTTACAAATCATAAAAAATCTATCTGACGGAAAAAAAAAAAAAATAACTTTCATTAAAACATCATAAAAGTCCTAAAAACAACACTCATAAAAAAAAAAAAAATCTGACAAACACAAATTTTAACTTAAATATCTTTGAAATTTTAAAAAATTTATACAAAATTTTCTAGATATGAGGGAAAATTTTATATGGATAGCAATTAAACATTTATTTAACAGTTTTTTTTTTTTTTTTTTAATCATGAGATCTAATTAAAAGTATAAGATTCATATTTCGTCAAACCAATGTATTCTTCAAAAAATTTTAAAATATTAAAAATTTATCTGAGTGGAAAGAAATAAAATTATTTTTTTTACGGAGAGCAACTGAAAGGATTTATTGACGGGATAACAACATATAAAAATGAATAGTTTTATTTTACTAAAAAATATATTAAATGGCAAAGAATGTTCGGCAAACTTCATTTTTCTGTCAGTTTTTAAACTTGCGCAAGACTTTCTATCTATTTTGCTGCTTAACGTGATTTGAGATTCTAGTTTTAAACAAACAAAAGAACTTTCTAGAGATTTAACGATGTCTTAGCCTGCAGTAACTTGATATGTACATCTACAATTTCCTAAGTACTATTTATACATTTGCCGCAAGTGTACTATACTTATACCGCATCGACACATAAAACAACAAAACGTATAAATAATTTTAAATTTAGATAAACAGATGCATCTTGAAAGAACGCGTAAATATAATTATAGTAGTTCTGAATTATTTCTTTTAATCAAAATAAATGTTTTTTTTTTTTTTTTGTTTTTGTTTTTTTAAGCAATTTAATATTTTAACTCTTTGTATCCCACCAGGACTTTAAAGTCACATAAAAAAAAAATTCCTCAATATAGCATAAATTTACTACAGGATTTCATTGGAACTTCAAAGTCCCTATAGTTTAAGCTTTCCCTATAGTTAAGCTATAGTTTAAGCCAAATTTAATATGAGATGTTTCTCATGCAGCAAAGAAATATGATAAAAAAAGTTTCAAACTACTTTTCCAAAAATAAGGTAATTTGGGATATAAAGGGTTAAGTAAATTAACTGTTTGAAATATTTTTTATTTTATTTTTAACGTTTATAATTTGTATTTTAATTAATTACAATATGTATTTCTTCCAAAATTTTGATATTTTTATTTATTGAAAAGTTATGATTTTTAATGGCATCAGTGGTTATATTAAACATAAATAAATACCTCTCAAGTGCTTTGTTAGCTATAGTAATACGTACTCTGCTATTACTCTTATTTAAAAAAAAAATATATATATATATATATATATATATATATTATCTTTGAAATAAATTTATGACTGAATATAAGATTTATTGTTTTATGGAGGGAAAAATTTGGGAATGAAAGAGTTAATAAACCTTATAAAAGTTAATTATCCAGATAATTATATATGCATTTTTAAATGAAATACTAACACTTTATGACAATACTTTAATAGCTATGATGGGGATGTTGGTGTTAGTAGTGGTGGTGGTGGTTTTGATGGTGGTAATGATGCAATTACTTCTATTATAAATAATTATTATGCATACCTTAAAAATTAAAATGCACATGACAAAATAATCACATTAAAAAAATTTCACTCTTAGATTTTTCTCAAAGTTTTTATGACTGTCATTTTCGTATTCTTAGAATACATATATACTATGACACGCTATTATTTATGAAGTATTCTTTTAACAATCATTACAAGATTAACTATTTCGACCATGACAACAACTTACGCAATAGTAAAATTTATTGAGAAGAAACTAATTTTTTATCGAGGAGAAAAAACGAGTAATATTAATCAAATATACCAATAAATTGAATATGGAGCTATAAAATTTGATGTATACTACACTAAGTAAACAAGTATCATTTTCATTCAATTAAATTATAAGAATATTTTCGCGAACGAATGGATCGATACTGCGTCGAGTAAGGAAATGTCTCAGGTCTCCCAAAAGCAGTTTATTACAAAAATCAGACCAACTTAATAGTTTGCAGATGCTTGTGCATTTAACAGTCTGCAATAAAACAAAAGTTTTTACGTAAATAATATAACTGAATGAGCACTATACTGTTTGAAAAAAAAAAAAATATATATATATATATATATATTTCTTTCAAATAGTAATAATAATAATAATTAGATATTATATTTTACAGATAATTTTTTACTTTAAACAAACTTTCAGATTTTTTTTTTTTAGTTTCACTATTGTGTAAATAATCCAATGTGACTGTCGCAAAGGATTTTTATACATAATATGAAAAGAGAAAAAAAGTTTGTGAGAAGAGTGTATTTAAAAAAGTTTTTAGATTGTATATGATTGCGAATAATATATGGCCGCTAGAAACATTTAAAACCACATTTGATTTGCGAATATCATACTGAAAATTTCATTTTTGAAAAAATTAAACAAATTTAAAAATAAAGTCAGGAATTTTTACTGTACCGATAAAGAAAATCTTCCCTTAAAAAAGAGAATTTTTGTTTAATTAATTAATTTTTTAAGTAAATTATGAAAAAAAAAACTTGTGTAATATGGACGAAATTTCTTATCAATTATTTAAATTTATTTATTTTAATGGATGAAAATTTCTTGTCTAGAGGAACGGACATTTGTGCATACTAAAAAGAGATTTATGTTAATAATATTCATTAAGAGAATGTTAATAATATTTTTTGCTTGTAAAAGTGCTGATAAAATATGGCATTAATAAAGATATATGGCATTAATAAAGTATGTTATGTATGAGGACGCAAGTGTTTCAACAGCAATTAAATTTCTTCATTATGGAATGGATAGAATGCTTTTAAATAAAAGTTTGAAGAAAGAAATAAACGATTATTTGTTTTCGAGAAGTAATAAAAAAGTGAAATAATTTGTGAAGAAAAGAAAATACATAAAATAACATTTGAAAAGGATAAATTAAAAAAATAATAATAATTAATAAAAAACTATCTTACTTTCGACTTAAAGTGTAACTTTCGTTGCTCCCATATACACTATTTAGATTGAGATATTCGTTTCTATTGTAGTAGAGTACAGGTTACATACATTTTGCACAAAATTTTATAAGGAGTCATACTTTAAATATTTCACAATTGTAGGCACTTAATAAAAATTAAATTCTATCGATAATTTCAATATTTATGAAATATTTGCATTTTTTTTTAAATAAATAAATTCTTTTAAAAAAATACTTTTTTCCCCTCACTAGAAATATTTAAAAACACACACACACACACACACAAAAAAAAAACTCCAATAGTGCAATATTTTTGCTGTATCAGGAAGGTTGCCACACAACTCATTGTTATAGCATAAGCTACTACAAAAATCAAGCTATTCATATTTAAAATGAATATTTTCATAGTATCACCTCATTTATTTTATAGCATGATTTTCACGTAACTTTGTGTAACTTGTGTAACTGTGTGTAACTGTGTGTAACTTTTTTACTCCGTAAAAAAAAGAAAAAAGAAAAAAAAATCATTTAATATGTAGGACGAATATATATATATATATATATATATATATATATATATATAGAGAGAGAGAGAGAGAGAGAGAGAGAGAGATTTACCATACTTGTAAAATAAAGAATACACTGAGAAAAAAAAATTGTGAATGATATCTAGAAACTGAATTGTAGCTCTAATGAAAAGTGTTCCATGTCATCCTTATAATTTCTAGTCCCTCTTGAAAGCGAATTCTGGAAACCTTTATTAGAATTTTAGTGCGTTTTCCTATATTAACAAAGAGAGGCCAAACTTATTTAAAAATCTCTGCAAATAAATTTGAACACAATAGGCGAGTTTTAGCAACTATAATTCGAGTTTATATCCCACAATTCTAGGAAATTAAACGATAATTTCTTGCAGTACAAAAAATTCGTAATATACATAATATTCATGATGTTGTGTCACCATCTAGAAATGTATAAATTACAAATTCTCGATCGTTTTGTCTGTTCAGTTTATTGGTTTACCTTTTACGCACAGCTCGTAAATCTATATTTCTAGTCTAGGGATTCAGAAAATGACTACTTTTTTGTTCTGGATGAAGGTGGTATATATTTTTTCCCTTAGTGTAGAGTTGTCACGTAGCCGTAACTAAAAACTTACGAATAACAAAAAACAAGATTTTAAGTAACATCAACAATTCGCATTTCTTCCATCTTTAGTCTAGTGATTGTTTTCTAAAGGCCACTACCTAGAATTGCACCGAGAAAAGTACGAAAAAATTTATAAATGTGTAAGGGGGAAAATAAACACAATTAATAGTATGAGGGAAAAAAAAAAAGAAAAGAAAAGAGAAACTAACTTCAATAAATTTAGGCAGAAAAATAAGGTGAATGCGTCGAAGAACGTGAAGTATAGCCGGCAGATAAACATTTCAAAAGCTGAATTGGGTTTGCAGCTTTCCACCTATCATGTGAGCATCGCACTCGCACTATATAGTTATTAAAAAAAAAAAAAAAGCGTGTGGAGACGCAAAAGAAATTGACACCAATAAAATAACGCTGCAAATTAAGATAAATGCATAGAAGAGTAGGAAGGGGGATCAGTAAGTGAAGCATTTTAGTTAGTACTTGTTATGCTATGATACGAATTAATAAGGTCAAATTAATGTAAGAAACTTTTTTCTTATTTAAGATACAGACAATTTATGCACTCTCATTTTCCGTTTTCTTTCTTCTTTTTTCTTTCCATCTTTATTTTCTTTTTCTTTCTTTCTTTCTTTCTTTTTTTTTTCCCCACTAGTGGCTGAGAGATTATGATCTCCAAGCTGATAGGCAAGAGGAGCCGGGTTTAAAGTAAAAGCGCGCTCATCGGGATTGTCGTTCTGTGCTTTCCGTTATTTTCTCTGAAACTTGCTTGAATACTGGGAAGGATGTCTTAGAAAGATCACCACGAAGGGCATCGAACCCAGGCTTACGTCTCTCGAGTATCGGACTTAAACACTAAACCCCACACCATTTTCTCTAGTCGTCGCTCTCATAATAAAGAGGGGCAACTCAAAAAATTGGGATTTTTAGTAAAACCTTTGAGGTAAAATTTTGAGCAACTCAAAAAATCGTAATTTTGAGCTAAGCTTTTATTTATTTATTTATTTATTTATTTTTGAAAGGCCCAAAGTTGTACCTTTGGCATGCCAAAGTGGCGTAACTCAATTCTTATTGGTTGCCTGCTTATAATGGATTTATTGAGTTGTATCTGAGAAGTTAGTAAGTTTTAGTTACGTCTGTTTTCAGCTTGTTTTCAGTTACGTTTCATAAGAGCGACATAATTTCGTCCATCAAAAATTCGAAAATCAAACATTTCTGTATGTTATGTATCAATCAAGAAAAATGTATAATAAAAATTGTGATTATATTTAATTGTAACGCTAAAAGAAAAATATTCATTATGTATAAATAAACGGTCTATATTAAACAAAATTTAGAAATTCCATTTTTAGCTTCTATATACACAGTTTTCCTATGTATTTAGAGGTCGTGGTAGACCAGTCGATAGGCGCGGTCTCGTAATTGGAAGATTGCGGGTTCGGTACTCGAGCCGGCTAAAGACCGTCGTGTACATTAATGGTGGCTGGTGCACGTAAAATCTGTCGTGGTCGCAATGTCCTCCATGTTTCCATCAAAATTATACCTCTGGAAGTCACCGAAGTAGGAGATTCATCCCTTCTGTGGAGGATCAAAATTGTGATGGCGGTTCTTCAGACCACCTCTAGGGGTGAGTCCCAGACCATCGCCAATTGCCCATTGCGTAACACTAGTGCGACGTAAGGAACCAACCAACCAGCCTATGTATATAGAAGTTTCCTTTTTTTTTTCTATATATATCTTCTCGTTCAATAATACTTGTTTTTTATATTCATGTCGGAAATAAATTAAAATATATTACTACTCATATAAAATTTAATCTTAAATATTGAGTAAGGGACGAAAATGGTTAACAAAAAATAAGGTACACTATTTTAGTTTTTTTTTTTTAAATACATTGCTAATACATTGTTTTATAAGATCTTTTACGTAAAAGATAAGAAAACTTAGAAACGTTGTATATATTAAAACACAAGGCTATTTTTTAAGACCAATTTGAGCATGCAAGAGAATCATTGAGCAATTTCTAAAAGCTTTTTTCGTAATTATTAAATGAAACAAGAAACCAGAAAAGAGAGAAGTGTGACGTCAAGACTATTCATACATGCCAGTTAAGTTTTCTCTTACATAAAATCCCATATTCAAATAACTTTTTAAAGCTAATATCAATGTAAATACATATACATGCTTTTCTCCCAAGGAATATGAAATGCAATATAATTAAATAAATAATAATAATTAAGCAGTTTGAGTCTGGTTAAAATTTGCAAATTTAACCAGATGAAACGGAGCAGACTTGTTCCATCTGAACCCAGGCAAGCAGCAACAGAATGTGTCAGTTGGTTATTTTATTGTAATTCGTTACTTTAATTTATTAATTTATTAATTTATTCATTATTATTTTTATTATCATTATTATCGTACAATTAGCTGTTATACTGAATTTAAATTTAGCTTAGTTTTGAAAAATCTAACTTATGAATGAAAGGGGAAAAAAAAATTCATGCTAATTTTGTTTTTTAATACTGATTTTTGGATTATTTTCTAAATTAATAATTATTTTTTTAACTAAACAAGATTGGCAATCTGAAGATCTTTTATGATAACTATAGCAGAACTTCCAAACCTCCGGATGTCACTATTTCTGCAAAGTTTTCTTCCTCTCATTTAATTATAGAATTTTCGATAAAAAATAAAATGAATGTTTCTATAAAAAGGTATTTGTATTTAAAAATACGGAGTGCTGGAAACTATACAATAGTTAATTTTATTTTAAGCGTATAATAAATTCAATCTTTGGAATTAAGTTTTTAATACAGTAATTTTTTTTTCTATTTCAACCCCCCCCCCCCCCTTTCTTTTGTATAGCTGAAAATTTGTTTGTTTGAAGCCCTATCTAAACTTGATAAATATATTCTAACTCAATAAATTTGTTTTTGCTTAGAAGATTTTACGTGATTTTTTAAACGTAACATGCCTTGTACGTTTTTCACAAGACTGGCAAATCAAATTTCTTCTATTTTCAATGAATACTGTACACAAGGAAATTAATTTTTACTTTAAAACAAAATATACAATACTAGTGTGTAATTATTACATTTTAAAAATATTTAGTCTTAAATAATAATTATAGATAATTAAAAAAAAAAAAAAAAAAAAAACCACACACACACACACACACACACAAAAAAAAAAAAAAAAAAAAAAAACTAGTGTGAAACAACCACATAACTTCCATTACCCAGTATTACACGTATTCCATGCATTGTTTCTGGAGATAATGTGATCAGAAGACATAAAATTGACCTAACGAAGTAGACATCTAAAAATTTTCCGATACGAGAAACTTGATACACGTGTAAAGACATATAAAATAGAGTTTACATAGCGAGTTAAAAAATAAGAAAAAAAATCGTAGAGTTATTTTTTGAAACACCAATTTCAGAGACCTAAAACTGACCTACCTAATCAGGATGACTGTTAATTTTCTTGTAATAACCACGTAATACATTAGAAATGATATCTAAAATGTATTTATGTAACAATTTTCAAGAAAATCATTAGAGCTGTTTTTGAGATACCAACTTTTATCACAACTTGGCATACTTAATTATTAATTGGAAAACAATAATTGCATACAAAAGGATATTTAAAAGGGAGTTAATAGACGAGTTTGAAAAAAATCCGTACACCGTAGAGCCTTTTTTAAAGGAACGCACTTGTGAGACCTGCAATTGAGCTATTTATATATAAATTTGCCTGAACTAACAAACTATATCTTTGAAAGGACGTCTAATTGAGCGTTTATTTAGCAGCTTTGAAGAAAATCACGAGAGCCAGTCTTGAGTTACGGACTTACGGTTCCACTTCCGGTTTTCCAATTTTCACCAAAATTTGGAAACATTATCTGTACACTAGACTTGTCTCAATTCTGAAGTTTCGTAGTTCTATCTTTATTAGTTTCGGAGATATATTAGGCAGAAGATTCTCCACATTCACACATACACACACGCACTCTGACCAATTGACAAAAACTACTTTTTTGGACTCAGGAGACCTTAAAACATGTAAATAAGGAAAAAACTCGATATAGAATTTTTTGACCGAATACAATACTTCCATTACTTACGGTAATCGGGTAATGGAAGTGAAAGTTTAAGAAAAGAATTATAGCATTGGCAGAATTGAGATTAAAACATCCCACTCTGCTCAGTCCAATAAGTAATTTTTAAATTCACATAAAATAAACTTTTTGAAAAGTAATTTTCTTCTTATTTAAATGTAATTACACTTTGACGAAAATTACTCTGCAAAAAATGCGGTAAGACAAAAAGGCGTGTTCTGACAATGATCCAGAATTCATCATATATTCTGGCAGTGTCCGATTAAACATTTTGTACATAGAACACATTTATAAAATTTTTAGAAAGAAGGTATTTAAAAATAAACAATAGTTAAAGTTTTGTATTTTCATAAGAAAATACCAAATAGTAATATTTTATTTAGATGTAAATTATAATATTTTAAACTTTTTTTTATTAGTCGATTTAAAGTAACTGTAATTCAAAATAAACTCAAAAATTTCTTCGTCATAAAAATAGATTTGGAGAAGAAATATAATCAGAGAAAATTCAGCGATTAACACGCTAAAATGCCAGTTCTAAACATTTTAAACAGTGCAATTTTAATCAATCGTTATTTCTTAGAGTTTTCCTTGAAACGTCTTTTATACACCTCTAGTCCATAATTCCTATTTCTTTACATTTAATTAATGCAAAATCAACATTAATCGTGCAGGAAAAAACAAAACTTGCTAGATTGAAAAAAAACATAATAATAAAAAAAATAATAATCTGGATTTTCTACCGAGTACAGTTTAGTTGAAAGATTGATCTGAATTTATTAACACTTAAACGTCGGCTAACGAACATATAGTTTTTAAGAACTTTTAAGTACGCTTTCTTGATAATTAACTTCCCGAAACACAATTTTAAGGTCTAAATTATCCAGTGAAATGGATTTTGAATTTCTTATTCGGATTCTAACTCATCATTAATGAAGAATTTATACAATCTAATAAATAGATAGGGTAAGAAAATTAAAATTTTAAGAGTTTTAATTATTAAATAATTGTGGGTATTTATAAAACCATACTTTAAATTGTTCATTTTGGGTGCATTTGTATTGTTACTATACAAAGTCAATATAAAAATTAACGTATGTATATATTTTTATTTATTTATAAGAAGAATATGATTCGTAAAATATATATAGTTTTTTTTTTTTTTTTTTTCGACGGATTTACATATTTTGAGAGATCCAAGATACAATTTGACTATTTTCAGAAAATGTTTACCTATATGCTTGCAACAAAATTTGTGACAATTTTAAATGAAAAGCTTTGCGCAGAATCTCCTTAAAATGATTTCAGCTGCATCTTAACATAAATTAGTGTCGATAAAGGTTTGGTGCATATCAGTCAACGTGCGGTGGCGTAGTCTTGTTTTCTTATTTTTCGGGATTGCAATATAAAGCAAAATTTCGTATAAATGTACGCAGTAAGGATTATTTTTAACCAATTATCGGAAAATTTAAAAACAACTTGTAATAGTAATAGTAAATCAGGATGATATTTGTGTATACATAGGAGCAACCCCCCCCCTTCCAAGGTGTACATTTTCAGTATTTAGTATTTTCAAAAGAACTAGTATCAGGAATCAGGATTAGTATTTTTCAAAAGGATTCTACAATATATTTAAAACGAGTGACTGAACCATATATCTGTGGTAATTTGTAAAAAAAAAAAAAAAAAAAAAAAAAAAAAAAAAAAAAAAAATCATATGTTTTTTATCTTTAAGGGAAAAAATAAATAAATAAAATAATAATAATAATAATAAACTGACAAAATGAACTCTCTAAGATGCCGTCTGTAGATTACAAAACTGGTTTTCTTTCAATATTTAGGGTTATAATTTAATGAGATGAAAGTTGTCTGTATTCACCGTTTAATTTCGATAAATTGTAATTTTAATAGATGATTTGTATTGTATATAGTTATAAAGGAAAATATGGAAGAAAGTTTTGTGATGGCCATAATATACTAGTTTTCTCTTGTAAAAAACTTAGTCAGTACAAACAAATTGATATGCCAACATTTCTAATTTATTCTGGAGCTTTATTCTCCACAAACAAAATTTATATGGGCCACCATTGAAACAACGGTGAGTTTTTTGTTGGCTAACGGTTATAAATGGCCGTTGGCTAGATTTATCTCCCAATCGTTGGCAAACCACTGGCCTATATGCAGTTTTTTATTTTGTCAATATATTCTGATATTTATTATTTGCTATTTTTATATTTTCTTGCGAATAATCAACATCTTCTACGTTACTTAATGCGTGGAATAAAATTATATATTTTCTTTGAAATTGCGAAATGGTTTGAAGCGTGTCGTTATATGCAATTTTAACACATCATTATTTGTTGGACTCATAACGTTGTCCATTATGGTGAACCAACCAACTATAGCTACCCCAACAAATAAAATGGCAAATGAGGGGTAAAAAAAACCGCTGGGCCAACTGTAACATCCAAACTAACCAAGTGCCAACCGCGTGAACCATTAGGTGCTGATGGGCTAACTACTAACGTTTGTAGGGTTAATACCTGGCTTTTTTACACCTTTTTTGAAGTGAAAACTTCTTTAGGCGCGTTGAGCACTTTTGAGTGAATAAAAATCATTGAACTCCCGTCATCGTCAGCTAACGCTTTCCATTTGAAGTGAAAACTTTTGGGTGAACAAAAATCATTGAATTCGCGTCATCGTCAGCAAACGCTTTCCATCCTTGTATGATACAAATAATGTATCATACAATTAACTTGCTTGAAGTGTTAATAATTATATACTGTATATTGTTTTAAAATCTGGTGCGGCTCTATACACGACTTCTCTCATCTCCGGGCACTGTCTCTATTGCAGTTAGACCTCACAAAACCGTGAGAAAGCCCAAAGCTGCCATTTTTCTCACGTTTTTACAATCTGGTGTGGCTCTACATGACTTCTCTCATCTCCGAACACTGTCTCTTAAAGATTGCAGCCGGAAACGTTGCAGTTAGACCTCACAAAACCATGAGAAAGGCCAAAGCTGCAATTTTTCTCACGTTTATACAATCTGGTGCGGCTCTTCACGACTTCTCTCATCTCCGGTCACTGTCTCTATTGCAGTTAGACCTCACAAAACAGTGAGAAAGGCCAAAGCCGCCATTTTTCTCACGTTTTTACAATCTGGCGCCGCTTTACACGACTTCTCTCATCTCCAGCCACTGTCTTTTAAAGATTGCAGCCGGAAACGTTGCAGTTAGACCTCACAAAACCGTGAGAAAGGCCAAAGCCGCCATTTTTCTCAGGTTTTTACAATCTGGTGAGGCTCTACACGACCTGCCTCATCTCCGGACACTGTCTCTATTGCAGTTAGCGCATTAAATAAAATTGTAATATAATTTTTGTAGTAGTAGTTTATATTAATGAATAAAAAAAAACACTTCATTTAAAAGTATTTCCTACACAATAAAATATTTCCTGACGATTCAAGAAATACACACGTAATTGTTCACGTTTTCACTTCTGCCGGCACTCCCGAAGTGCAACGTTTTTTTTTTTTTTTTTTTTTTTTCGAAGAGTAATTTTCCACGTATTAGAAAAAAATATTTTACAAAAGAAATGATATTTAAAAAAAAAAAGGCTGCAATGCTCCGTAATAAATTAAAAAACGTTGGCATATCTGAACATGAATGACAGTTGAGAAAAGTTAAATTCAATCACTAAAATTAATTATTATTTTTTTTTTAATGGGAACCAAAAAGGATTTCATCTCTTTAAATTTTTAAATGTTTCTCCCTGGAAGCTGTTAATTGATGTTAATCATTTAATAAGCTCAAAGACAGACGAATTACACAGGCCTCCAAAAATTAAGAAATAAACGATTTTTTGAGGTAAACTTTTGAAACAATTTAAATAAATTCAAGAAAATTAAACAATGTAATGTTTATAAATTTAATTATTGAATATTATTTTTAACGAGCTTTACAAATGACTTACAAATTAAATAATAATTTAAACAGTACAGCCTAACGCTCATCCTTTGTCCAAACAACATGCTGTCTAGCCCAATTTAATTCATCCTTTTTTTTTTTTTTTTTAATTTATCTTAATGGGACACATTGAATTGCTTTCTTTCGCTTACATACAATGCATCATTGTGAAGATATCTTTAGGTCATGGTAGTCAAAATTCTTCTTTCAGTTGTCACAAAATGCTCTACAAGGAGTTGAGATAGAGCAACGTTCCTATTTTTTCGCGCATAAAATAGCTGGGAAAATTGTTGCAATACATGGGCGATTTAAAACCGAATCTTTAAACTGGATTTTTAAGATGCGATCTGATTGTAAAATCCCTGGACCAGGCTGGCACTCTCACCTCTTGACAGCGATATTCCCTTCTATCCGTTGAGCCTTCATCTTAATAAATGAGATAAAGGTACCCTGTTTGACGTACCAAGCAAAAAGTTTTAGAATAATAAAACTATTAAAATAAATAAATAAACCTTTGATTTTTTTAAATTATTTTTTAGGAAATGTATGTTTACACACACACACACACACATATATATATATGCACATATATATATATATATATATATATATAAAATTTGAATAATTTTATACCAGTATAATACTCAGTAATCAAAAGATAAATAAAAATACCAACATTACAAAATTAAAAGGGATTAGTAGTTCATTTTAAATGTTTTCATAGATTTTTAAAATTTTAATTACAATACCAATTAATAGTTAAATCATTTTAAATTACTTACGCAGAAGGGAACTTCTATAACCATAACACTAAGCCTAACGATGAGAGATATGTTTGCATATTCCATTAAAGTTATCATACTTAAACCATCAACTTTATGAAAAAGGTAATCGAAAATGAGAAAAAATTAAATATATATATATATATATATATAATCACTTTTTTCTAAATATATTTTATATAATAGCAACAATAAAACTTTTACATTTAAATTTTAATATGTCATATTAATTTAAGAATAAAAATTAAAAAAATTATCGAGGACTACAAAAGCACGACCAAAAGACACACGTTGTACGTTAACTTTTGTTGTCCTATTTATATTACTAAAACCCAATTTACATAATAACAGTTTATACATGATGAATAAGTATTTACGAAGTATTCTGTTTTTACACGCGTCCCCCCCCTAGTTTTCGTAATATATTTAAGAAATTTAAACTTCAAAAAGTAAAATGTAAATACTAAAAATTCACAAAATTTAAATTTGCGTCAATATTTTCTTGTTAGATTTCTCTTAAAAGATCATTAAAAATGGTTTTATTGAAAACGTTAACTTTTAACTTTTAACTTTTAACTTTTTTAGTACTTATATAATTTATAATTTGATTACATTGAATAAATTCATTATTGTAGTACATATACAAAAACAATATATTATTTTATTATAACCAATTCAAATATTTCACATTACAACTGTAAAAAGTCTTTATAAATTCTAAAAATTTCACAAAAATGTTCTCAGTGCATACATTAAAACATTCCAATTAGTTATATATTTCATCTTAGCTTTAGACTTTTTATCGTTGAGTCTTCATCAGAGTTATAGATATAATAATAATAAAAATAAAAATAAAATCTGTTAAAATATACAAGTTCAAAGATATATAATCAAACATAAGTAAATTAATATAAAATCCAGTAAAGTCAATTCGTTATAAAAGGATAAAATCCATATGCCGTGTTTTACAATTCTAAAAAATCACATCCACAATTTAGTACTTCTCCGTAGTGACAATTTCGTAGAATTTTTTCGCTAAACACTTGAATAAATTCATAAAAACTACATGTGCAAACACAATATTCATCAAAACAATTACAAACGCAGAATTGGATAACATATTTAACTCTATTAACACGCAGTTCATATTTCAAGCTATAATTATCGTTTAAAATATTCCTTAAGGATTTTTTGAAAAATATTAGCTTATTGCACCCCCTAGAAGAAAAGTAATAGAGTATTAATAGACTTAAATATGTTATCATTATTGTGCGTTTGTAATTGTTTTGATGAATATTGTGTTTGCACATGTAGTTTTTATGAATTTATTCAAGTGTTTAGCGAAAAAATTCGATGAAATTGTTACTCCGCTGAAGTATTAAATTGTGGATGCGGTTTTTTAGAATAGTAAAACACGGCATATGAATTTTCTCCTTTTATAACGAATTGACTTTAATGGATTTCATATTAATGAACTTATGTTTGATTATATATTTTTGAACTTGTATATTTTTAACAGATTTTTTTTTTAAATTATATCTACAACTCTGGTAAAGACTGAACGGTAAAGAGTCGAAAGCTAAGATGAAATATATAACTAATTGGAATGCTTTAATATATATATACTGAGAATGTTTTTGTGAAATTTTTAGACTTTATAAAGACTTTTACAGTTGTAATGTGAGATATTTGAATTGGTTATAATAAAACGATACATTGTTTTAGTATATGTACTACAATAATTATATAATTTAACTATTTATTTTAGTACGACAGGACTACTGTTTTCAGACAGCGATTTTATCGTTGAGGAAATTTGCAATAGCTCATTTTGAGTCAAGTATATATATATATATATACATATATATACACTCCTTCTCATAATTATAAGGACACCCGTTTTTCTATATTAACTAAACACTGAACACTATTATTTAAACAAATATGTTTTTAATTATATTAAATTTCATTAATAGACTATACTTAAAAAGTTTTATCGTTTTTCTATCTTAAAAAACTTTAAATATGGTAAAAAGATGATTTTTCAGGTGTTCACAATTATAAGGACAGCTCGAATTTAGTAATTCTTTTCAGTTATTCTTTAAATTAATGTTTTATGGGGTCCCTTTTTAGGGTTAAAGAGTCAGACATTCTCTCTGGTATATATATATATATACACATTTTTTTTTTTTAAATATTCAGTTTCAATACCATTTCAAATAGCATATATGTATTCTTAATACATTTAAACTATTTAAAATTGCTTTTCACTTGCATGCACTTTTCTAATATCATAAGTTAAGGCTTTTTCAACTTCTAGGCCAGGAGAAAAGCAACAATACAGAAGTTTCTTTCTTCAAACTATTTCCTATTGCTCTAAAAGTAGTACAAAAATGTAAGTCTTGCTGAAAAAAATATTATTACCCCCCAAAATCTAACAAAAATCTGATAATTCCACGTTTAAAATTTGCGGATTATCTCTTGATGTTCATAATAATAGAAAAAATTACTAAATTCGTTCTGCCTTCAGTAGAAGTAGCTCTCCAGAGCACCATAGATCCACGTTTAAAATGCCCTATTCATATCAGCCATTAAAAAATCTGCTCTGTCTTTCGCAATCTTCAGATCGTGCCAGTAACTGTTAAAACCATTTGGTTAATCAAGAATAAAATGTTTTTCATCCGAAAATGCAACATTTTACCATTTAATATTGTTTTTATTCAACTTTAACACAGACGTTCTTTCCTCCATTAAATGGTGATTGATTATTATAGGTTTTTTATTCATTTTAACATAGTATTAATTATTTTAAACATGCATAAATGTGGACCCTAACCTTTCGTTAAAAATTACGAGCAAAGTCAGCAGCAGTCATTATGAGTAGAACAGTAAGAGGAATTATGAGCCTTCGATCTCTGTAAAACAACTCTAATTTTGCATCAGATCTCTCTCCTATCGAACCAGCAGTTCAACGTTTGATCACATTTCCTTCAGCAATTTTAGACCTTCGAAATGCATTAGAAATTTGGCGGATTGAAATTATCCTTCCACTTAAAAAACACATTTATCATACTTCACTACTTAAACGTTCTTTTTTTCGAAGAATTATCAGTAATGTCCGTCCAAGAAAAATTGAAGGCTTATATATGAATTAATCTAGCCCAGTAGTTAACAAATTCGCATGCCAACAGTAATTTTTCCGCTAGTAAGTTAAATAAAACGAAAAAAATCTGGATTGTCCCTATAATTATGAACATCTAAAAACGTGGAGAAAAACACATTTTGCATTATTTTTTATTAATTTTTTTTTTATATTAAAAAAATTATAACAGTTTTGGTTTTTAGAATACTAGATATATTAAGTGCACATAGTATATAATCTTGTTTACAATTATTTTTACATTAGTTATTTCAAAATATAAAGTGTCCTTATAAATATGAGAAGGAGTGTATATGTATATAATATGTCACGTTTTAATCCGCTATACGAAGCTACATCGTTCAGATGATCGCCACGTAAATTGGCACACTTATTAATCAGGACAAAATCTAGCTAACGCTGTATTCTTTTTTAGTTCATAAAAAAAAAAAAAAAATGCGTTTTCTTTTTTTCTGATATAAAAAGAAATATTTATTTTTATGACCGAAAAAAATGAACGTATGATAATTTTCTTTTATTTAAATTAAAGAACATGATATTTTCTTAAAATACTCTTTTTGTACAGTCGGTAACAAAAGTGTCCGAACACTAGCAAAAATTCTTATGTAAAAAAGTTACACTTCATACGGTTTTGTTAAATAAATCCTTGTCGATTCCTGTATTTAGTCAGTGTAAGAATAGGATTCGATAAGGATTTATTTAACAAACCCGTATGAAGTGTACTTTTTTTAGATAGGAATTTTTACTAGTGTTCGGACACTTTTGTTACTGACTGTATATTTAGACCAATTAAAAAATGTTTTTCCAATTTTTTTCCTCTTGTACCAAGTTAACAAATACTGTAACTAAAGTTAAGAAAAGTCGTGCCAGAGAAATGGAGCCGCTTTAGTATGGCTCCCTTTGGCACAATTTAAAATTTTGCACCGAAGTAGCTCGGCGTTTCTCGCCAAAATGTTTACTTTCGCAATTGCGATAGCCATTTTAATTCATCGCCAAAATGACAAAATAAATAAATAAATAAATAAATAAAAAATAAAGTATCCAAGGGCTCTATACTAAAACTGCATCAAAAAAATTTAATAAATTAATTCAGTAACCCTTGCTAAAGAACGAAACACAGTTACCGCATGACTTTATTTGAAAGAATACATTTTTTAAAAAGTCCCGACGTACTATATTAAATTTTGCTTTGTACAGAATTTTACATGTGTTACTTAGAAAACAAATATAGGCTACTTTTTTTTCATTATTTTAATTTAAGTGTTGATGCTTAAATTAGAATCTTTTGATATATTTTTTTTATATAATATTTAACGAGATTAAAAAAATGCTTCTTCTAAATCCATTAAATTGATAGTTTTTTTTTTCTTTTCCCTTAACCCGTAAGGCGCCAAAGTTCCCGCAGTGGGAACAATTCTTTCAGAATTTTTTTCTCTGCAAGTAATTAAGATAAATTTTTTTTTTTTTTTTTTTTTTTTTTTTTTTTGTACATTAAATATTGAAAGTCCTAGCTTCGTTAGTAATTTTTTCAAAAAAAAAAAAAAAAAAATGTAATGCAAATTATTTTTATTTTTATTATTATTTTTATATTTTTATTCAAACAAAAATGCGTTTTTCTGCAAGAAAAAAAAAATCAACAAAGTAAAAAAAAAAAAAAAATCAGCACAAATAACTCATTTGAGTGCAGGGGTTTAAAACAATGGATATGAAATAAAACCGTTCTTTTTTTAAATTATAACAAACAAGAATCAAGAAAACTAATTTACATGGGTTTTACAGTTTTTCAACATCTATTCTAGCCCAACTAGGTGCAAATCTCCCATTTTGGAACCATATCATACCTTCTAACAAAATAACTTTTTTTTTTTTAATTATTTCAACTACAGTCGGTAACAAAAGTGTCCGAACACTAGCAAAAATTCCTATGTAAAAAAAAGTACACTTCATACGGTTTTGTTAAATAAATCCTTGCAGAATCCTGTTCTTAGTCAGTGTAAGAACATGATTCGATAAGGATTTATTTAACAAAACCGTATGAAGTGTACTTTTTTTACATAGGAATTTTTGCTAGTATTCGGACTCCTTTGTTACCAACTGTATATATGATTAGAAATTCACATTGAAAACCAAAACATACGTAAATTGCACAATTTTTGGTGGGGGTTCATATAGCGGCGTTTAATGGGTTAATACATTCTACAACATGGAAAGAGAAATCTGTGATATTTTCCTTCTTCCACGTGACTATTTTCAATTTTTATTATTATTACTGTTTTCTATGTTTAAATTTAAAAAGTACTTTTTATCGTAAAAAGGAATACAGATCAGATTTTTCTGTCGGTTTTTGAGGGATTTAGAGCAAGTATTAAACCAGTTACTGAAAGTATTTTAAAGTGACACGCACACAAAATACCAACAATAAAAATTATGACGCCAACGTCTCAACAAATAAAATAACCGAGTATCTAGAAATCTCTGGTAGAAATTAGGTAGGACACGTGTAGTTGATTTTTGTTAAGGAGAGATTTGTTACGTTTAGTTATTTTTATTGTTTTAATTTATTTATTATATTTTTTTGTGGGAGGAATTATATTAATAACTATAATAAAATTAAAAAAATTAATTTTCAAAACTAGAATTATGTTGTGATTCATAACTAAGAGATTTTTTTAAATCGGATACAATTTTTATCATAAATCCTATAAAATATTAAACATTTTGAAATTTTTCATTTAAATTTTAATTGATATTTAACTGATTTTTTTAATAAGGCACTTTTTTTTTACCTTAGGAAATATTAAACATTTTCCAAACGAAATGATCTACATATTTTTATTTTATTTTATTTTATTTATTTATTTTTAGTTAAATAAATTATATATACATTTGTGTTGTACTTGAGGTTATTTTATTTGAACCGCTGCGTGCAGGAAAAAAAAAATCTATTTATCGTCTTTTTTTAAGTGCAAAAAACCTTAGAAAAATTACATATATCGTCTAGTGCATAAGAAAGTTTTATGAGATCTTTTTAATTTTAATGTACTAAATGTAGGCCATACAGAAATTAATTAAGAGCCTGGACTGAAAGTCTTTCTGCACGCATGTAGTAAAGACGTGAAATTCTCTCAGTTTTCTATTATCTTTTAAGAAATAATCTTAAATATTCATCTTTATTTGCGTATGGGTGATGCATTTCAAGGACTGAAATATTTCTTTAATATATTTAGGCCTTATAGAAAAAAAGTATGACGCTGGACAGAAGCCCTTTCTTCATACATACGTGCATTTCGCTCAGTTTTTTTTTTTTTTTTTTTTTTAAATACTCGTCTTTATTTCTACGTGGGTGTAGTTTTTCAAAGAACGAAACATTTCTTTAACACACCTAATTGTAAGTAAGGAGACAAAAGAGAGTTTCGTACAAATATTTTTCAATTAATTGTTGAAATATCAGAAGCGATTGTTTAAAAACGATTGTTTTAACTTGGAACTTGAACATGGGTGGAATACCTTCATTTGGGCCCTTTCTAGAGACCTAACCCGTATTTTAAACGAGAAATCACGATAAACTTGGAATGTTTTCGCTAACGAGTGAAACCTGGGTTTGAACTCGGCATCTATCACCTACCAGCTTTGACAGTTTGTCTTGGTCACTGCTGGAGCAGCGTAGAGGGGAAAAAATGTATCCTATTCTGTCCAGGCTTTTAAAAATTCATCTTTTCCATAAAATTTTTATCTCCGGTTCCAAATAATCTTTAAAAAAAAATGCCCACCTTTACCCCATCTGTGAAATAATGATTTAATATTTTATTTTTTTTAATCCCATGTACTCAAAGTTTTGTAAGATTAATTCTACAAAATTAGAAAAATTTCTGTCATAATTATTTTTCATCCCGGAAGAAGTACTACATTACTTTAAATATCATACGCATTCAGTATTTAATTTTTTTTTTTTTTTTTTTTTTTTTTTTTTTTTATGAAAAAGAAAAAAAAAAACATAACATTTTCAAATTATTACAGATCTATGGTTCAAGCATTCGTTTTAACCATTTCGCGACAGAAGGCACAAACGCGCTCTCAAATCCTATAGATCAATATTTGGACCTATGGACATATAATGCCATTTTGTGCCAAAAATTACATTTTTAAAACGTTCCAGGGCACTGTGGCACAAATGTGTGATGCTCGGGAGTAAACGATGAAACGCTCTGGCACGCTGGCCTGCCGGCCGGGAAATGAATGCATTTCTTGTTGGCACGTATATGCGTGACAGTCGGCGCGAAAGGATTGAAGGTGTGAACGAGTTCTTTCGGAAGATACCCATACTGTAAATTTAAACCACCGGGTGGTGTTTCTTCCTTAGGGGCGAAAGCGATGCTTCAACATGCACACACTTCTTTTCCTAGTTTATTACTTCTATTATGAATAACTCAAATTAATTTTACAATCATGCGTAAAAAATAATAACTCTGCACTAGTTTAACACAAGGTTTAACTAAACACTATGTATGGTTAAATTTCATTTATTCGTTCGGGAGATACAGTGTACATAAAATTTGTTTTACATACACAGACAAACGGACAGATACACAGACAGACATTTTCTAAAAACAGTCAAATAGTGTTCAGGACATCTCAAAACGTGTAAATCCCTCGAAAACTAGAGCTGGAAAATTTTCACAAATACAATACTTTCATCTTATATATATAGAGAGAGAGCAGAAAATAAAAAATCGCATTTCTCAGATTACGCTTGCAAATAGAGTTACGGTTGAAACTTTTTTTCGTTTTTTTTTTTCTCTTAACCTCCGACCCCATGGGAAAAAACACTGATATTTTAAAAAATACTTTTATAGTGTGCGTTAGATACACATAAACAACCCACATAACAAAAAAGCGCAAGATAATTTGGACTGGAATTCTTCTCGGAAACACTTTTTTTATCCCCCCCCCCCTACAGCCTAAAAGGGAGAAAGAAAGAAATTTCAAAAACTATAGTATATTTCCTTTATAGTGTGTGTTGAGTTCACATAAACAAACCCACACCAAATATTCACCCTTCTCAGATAATGTGAAAAAGATTTACTCTTTGAAGTGTCCCTCCCCCACTCCTGCCGGACTCAAAGAAAGAAAAAAGGTAAATTTTGAAAAATCACTTTACAGTGTCTTTTGGGTACACATACTCTACTAACATACCAAAAAATCGCCTTCCTAAAATGATTTAATGAGAGTTATGCTCAGAATAGTGCTTTTTGCCTCAGCTTGACCGCAAAGGACAGACGGAAGGAATATTCGCAAAACCTCGTCACAGTGGAGCTTGGACACACAAAACAAATCCACGCACCGAAAATATTAAACTCAGTGCACTCACCCCTTCTCCGTATGAAATTTGACGTTAAAACGACGGCTTCCAGAGCGAAAGGAAGAGAATTTCCCAAAACCGTGTCCATAAAAAGACTCACGTACAGTCGGTAACAAAAGTGTCCGAACACTAGCAAAAATTCCTATATAAAAAAGTACACTTAATACTGTTTTGTTAAATAAATCCTTGTCGAATTCTGTTCTTAGTCAGTCTAAGAACAGGATTCGACAAGGATTTATTTAGCAAAACAGTATTAAGCGTACTTTTTTTATATAGGAATTTTTGATAGTGTTCAGACACTTTTGTTACCGACTGTACTTGAATACATTATGTACATTTCAAAAGAATTTTAGGTGGTTTAAGGTTTCGAACAAGCGATTACTTATACCTTTAATTATATGATTAGCCATCAAAAGTACTACAATAAAACTCTTGCCACACGCAATTTAGAACATAAACGATGTAACAATTTTTTACTTTACCAGATATAGTAATGCATGCAAAAATATGCACACGTGTACGTATGCATAAACACGTGCACGTGTGCGTGCACAAACATGCGTACGTATGTATGAATGAGCTTTATACGAACGTACCCACACGTGCGCACACACATTCGCCCACAAACACCCATGTACAGCGATAAACGCAAGTCTCCACAAGCATTCACTTACGCAAAAAATGCTTACATACATGCGTGCACGCGCATACACATGAGTATGCGCGCACGAACAGTTATGCTCACGTTCGTTCGCACATGTGCAAGCCACGAAAGCTGTGCCCGTACTTGCTAGGAACCATCCATACACACGTACGCAAGTACGTTTTCATGAATTTGTGCGCTTATGCACGTTTACTTCCGTCCATAGTCACGCACGTATGCATGTTTTAACGCAGATGAACACACGTGCACGGACACCACTGCCCATACACATGCACGCACACATACATGTTTTTACGAATATGCGCACACCTGACGAAAGTAGTTAAAAGCGCACATATAAGCATAAATACATACACTTGTACGCATGATTGGTCGCACCAACATGCATGACCGCACAAACATGTATATGAGTCGAACGTGCCCGCACGTACGCGCACACGTGAATAAACTCACATATTTACACACACACATGCACGCACGTCTGCACAAGCATGCACTTACTCACAAAGATGCATATAATCATTCACGTACACATGCATGCACAACCGTACACATAAGAATGCATTCACACATAGGAACGCTAACATTCGCACGCACATATGCACGCCATCACGAACATGATTACATAAGGACTTAAGCACGTTTTCAAGAAAATGAACACCCATGTAGGGTCAATTCAGCTTATACACAACCACGCACACATGTATGATTTCACGAATTTGCAGATATGCATGATTTCACGAATTTGCACATATGCATGATTTCACGAATTTGCACACATATGACACAATAACTTAAATATGAACACACACATATAGAAATGCAGGCACGCATGCATTGAATGCCCGCATGAGCATGTCCTAACAAACATATGAAATTATGTACATAAGCATGTTTGTACTAATGGTCTTGCAATTACACACGCACATATGCACACATACACAAAAATACATAAACATAAACGTAACATCTACTGCACAAGTAGAAACGGGTACAGTGCAACCACGTTACCTACGCCTAGCAGTGAGGACGAGTCCAAAATCTTTGAGGGGTGAAAAGTTGACCAACAGGTTGGAATTTAGTAAACATCCAATCATTCGGTTCACGGTGTTCCCTTATCGCTTATTTTCTTTCAACGAAAAAATCATCTGCCCTATTTTACCAGTGGACTCGTTCAGTCAGCACATGCGCAGAGGCTTCCATGGTCGCAAGAAACGTGGTTAAAGATTATACATGCACTCAATGGTACTTTCACTTCCGTAGGCCCATACGCACCTCATCCCGAACATGAACACATACATGCACAAACACTTCCACCTATATATGTGCACGCGCATACAGCCGTTTTCCCGAACATGCACACACATGACGCAAGAACTTACACAATCACATTCATGCATACAAATAAACACACGCACACATGAGTGTACGCACGTATATGCATCATCGCACACACACATATGAACATGTAGATGAGTCCACCTGTACGGACGTGCCCGCACGTGCGTACGCACAAATTCGCATGCACGTACACGTATACACGCACGTCTTCACAAATATTTATTTACTCACAAAAATGCTTAGACACATGCGTACACATGCGTGCTTGCACATACACACGATTATGCAACTACACACTTACTTTTGTACGTACATATGTGCGCCATCACGAAGGTAAACACATGCACGTTCACTACCATCATACACACACACGCATGTTCACTACCGTCATGCGCACACAAGCACGTTTTTATAAACATGCACACACATGTTCTACTAACAACAATTACTACCACAACTTACATCTAATCATAAATGCGCACGCAGGCACGATTCAACGAAAATGAACACACATGCACACTAATTTCCGCCAATACACCCGCTACACTCTAAAATTCAGAGAATTGACTGTTACGGCTTGCTCCCATCTCCAAGAAAAAAGTCCAGTGTCCCTATTTCATTAAAAATCACTGTAAAATTAGGAATATACATAGTTTATAAAAAGTCACTTCCCTTCTTCAAGAAAAGAAAATCTGGACAAATTTAAGGGTATGACTTTATTTTTACGGTCAGTGACTAGAGCACTTTTTGCCGATCACTGACTGCAATCTACAGTGCAATTTTTTTTACAGTTTAGAACACGCTCAGACACGTATACAAACGTATTCACGCACGTATTGGCACGTTTGTAATAACTTACTCGCCCATACACACGCACACTTGCATATGTACGTTCGCACGTAGAAACTTATACCCGCACCTAAGTACGAAGATGCAATTACTCAAAATAATGCATACACTCAAACGTATACATGCGTGCGAGCAAGTACACACGGAGATGCACGCACTCAAGCAAAGGTACGCTCGATTTCGTATGCACATACGCAAGCTATTACAAAGTTGCGCAGATATGCAAGTTCACTTCCATTCATACATGCACACAAACACGTTTTAAGGAACACGAAAACATATGCACGATTACTTCTGATCATACAAGCGCATACACACATAAAGGTTTTCATGAACATGCACACATTATACAGGAACTTAAACGTGCACAACACACATGAATGTCCCCACGAAATGTATGATCGCACACACATAATATAAACATATGCATGAGTACGCCTATATAAACATGAACCAACGTACATATACACACACGTCTCCACAAACTTGTATTTACGCACAAAAATGCTTACCCACCTACGTACACATGCGTGCATGTAAACACACATGAGTATACAAGCACACGAGTGTTCTGATTTCTGTACGCACATATGCACGCCATGATGAACGTACACACATATACTCGCTTATTTTCGTTCACACACCGACGCATGCACGTTTTAACGAACATGAACGCACATGTTCGATCGCCACCGCCCATACACAAGCACACACGCATAAACGTATTTACTAAACTACACACAACTGATGTAGAACCTTAAATGCACAGATGTATGCATACAAACGTACACATACGCACACGAATGTACTCACGAAGATGAGTGATCACACACACACATATACGCACACCAAAGCCAAAACATGCACTTACGTATAAAACTGCATACATGCACACGTACACATGTGTGCGCACATTTACACACGTGTATACACGCACAGTTAGACGCGCTTATTCCCGTGCGCACATATGCACGCTATCACGAGCGTGCACCCACGTGTATGCTCGCTTTCGTCCATACACATCTACGCACACATGCACATTTTCACGAATATTAAAATACCAAACACATGCAAATATTCATGCGTATTCACGTACTCATGGACACTTCCACGAACAAGCACGATCGTCAACACTCATATAAACATGTATATGAAGTCCCCTATGCGAAAATTACTGCTCATACACACACATATATATCCATTCACATACATACACACGTTAACACAGGAGCATATACTCACGTAGACATGTACCCTCGACCATACATTCTTCTACGCGAATGTGCGCGCACACGCATGTATGCACACACATGCACGCATAGGCACGCTCGATCGACTCTCGGGCCCGTGAAAGTAAGTACACACACGGACATGCACATGCCTTTACACACGTCTTTATGAATGCGCATGTGGAAAATACAATAGCACTAATGCACGTACCCATAAAATCAATGATTTATTTATGAATTATGAAACAATATTTTACTTATATAAGAAGGGAAAGAAACAGCTATTGTGGCGAACTGCTGAAATCTGCCGAAGACAGATTTCGGTTTTGTTTTCAAGTTTCTGTGCTTACTTAATTGCCGTTTTGAATTCATTTTTATCGCATCTTTATTGTATAACTTAGCATCGACTAAATTTTCACCAATAAATATTTTTTTTTTTTTTTTTTTTTTACTTATATGCGTGTCTAGAATCTCTTCTTTCTAATAAATATCTTATATCCTGAACGTGTCGTTTGAAAATCACCATCTTACAACATTTCATTTGGAAGACGGATGCTTTGAAAGCTTGTCGCAAAATTTCAAAAAATGCGCATGTTTGCCGTCCCTCTTATCTGAAAATTAAAATATGTAAACCTTTTTGTAGTAAACCTAAGTAGATCTTAAAATGTAGATTCCCAAACTCAGACAGTGAGGAAAGTGTGACAAAGAGTCAAATTTAGAATTAATGTTCCATATTTTTCATCTGTATCATGGAATGCATACACAGAACAACCTTTTCTCTATATATTAAAAAAAAAAGTTACAGTCGCTGGCGTCAAATTTTTTTGTCTGCGACAGCATCTTCTCGCGGAGGGCAGGGTCCTTCGTGTCATAAGAGGTGTCAATGTGTTCCGAATACTCCAAGGAAGACATTTCAGCTGATTAGAAATTTCTATCATTTTAATTAAAGATGTTATTAGCTAAAAAAGACATATTTATGAAGGTACTCTATTTGCCACCTCGAAAAAAGTTTCTCCGAGTGATGTTGTTCTTCTGTCATGAAGTCATTTTACACTGAAAATTAAAATATGATCTATGGTTGTAGGTAAGTAGGTTGGGTTTAATGTCGCACCAGTACCGCGCTATGGGTGATTGGCGATGGTCTGGGACGCAACCCTAGGGATGTTCCGGAGACATGCCATCACAATTTTGATCCTCCAAGGACGGAATAGCTCCCCCGCTTTGGTGATCTCCAGAGGTATAGTTTTGGTGCGAACATGAAGGACTTTGCTGCGATGACGGATTTTATGTGCACAAGCCATCGGTAGTGTACACGACAGTCTTTCGTCGCTCAGGTGTAGAATCGACAATCTACTAAGTACGTGCTCGGCGCTTTACCGACTGAGGTACCACGGCCGGGAACCATGGTTGTAAAAAAGAAATAAAACAAATGTCAACGTTCCTATTAGTAACTTTTTTTCTCTACTTTTAGTAAAATTAATTTTCCTACAAAGGAAAATTAAAACATGATCCATGGTTGTACAATCGGCAGCAAAAGTATCCGAGCACTAGCCAATAAATCCGATATTAAAAAAGTACACTTAATACTATTTTTTAAATAAATCCTTGTCGAATCATGTTCTTAGACTGACTAAGAACATGACTCGACAAGGATTTATTTAACAAAGCAGTATTAAGTGTACTTTTTTTAGGCAGGGATTATTGCTAGTGCGCGGATACTTTCGCTGCCTACTGTAGGTAGGTTGGGTTTGACGTTGCACCATTACTGCGCTATGGATAATTGGCGACGGTCTGGGGCGCAACCCTAAGGATGTTCCAGAGCCATGTCACCACAGTTTTGATCCAACACGGAGGGGATGGCTCCCCCGCTTCGGTGACCCCCAGAGGTATACTTTTTATGGGAACATGGAGGACGTTGCGGCCACCACAGACTTTGCGGGCACCAGCCACCATTAGTGTACACGACGGTCTTTGGTCAGCTCGAGTACCGAACCCGCAATCTTCCAATTACGAGCTTGGCGCTCTACCGACTGGGGTACCGCGGTCCGGATCTATGGTTTTAAAAAAGAAATAAAAAGGGTCATATACTAAAGTTGTAAGGCAAAAGGATCTAGATAATAAGAATTTCTTTCTATTAAGAAAAAAAAATTACTGATTTTTAGTATAATTTTCATGCAAATAAATAAAAATAAATAATGTGCTATTAAATATTATATAGTTAATAGCACAATTTGACATAGAGTATGATGATTTTTCTGCTTTTCTCTTGCGTTATGCACAATTAATAATCTTATGCAGTGAAAGGAAAGAAACTAATAGGCGTGCAGAACTCCGCATGTCGGGAGGAGGCGAAGCCTCTCTCGGGGGTTGGTGAGCGGAGCGAGCAGGGAGCAGAGACCCCTAGTATGTTTAACCTTTTGAAAGGGGCTGTGACAGCATCTGTCACGCTTCGCCATAGGATTTCGGAAAAGCCCCTCTCAAAAGGTTAATATTTAGATGCAACTCGAAAAATGATTGCACCACACTTCACGCATGGCAACAGCGATTACATTTCCTAAATATGTTTGAAATACTGCAAATTAAGGGAAAAAAAGTTAAAGAGCTCTTTACCCAGATCTTTAATGATAGTTACAATTCGTTTGAAATAATAAATACATATATGTTGTGTTTTATGCTTGATTTAATTATTTTATTACATTTCAATTTAATACTACTATTTTTACACGAATTCTGTATGTACGCGTTTAATGTACGAACTATTTTATTACGTAATTTTTTACTTCCGATTTCAGGTTCAAGATTATTTTTTCTAAGGATTGCAGATTTTCAAAAAATATCCTATCTATAAAATCGCTTTTTATTCATAAAAATTTTCTCTGTTTATGTAATTATCTGGTATTTCCTCACATCTACCCCGATTACATTTTGCCTCAGTATTTATTTATAGTTTTATAAGTTATATAAATCAATCGATATTCAGAATATGAATGTTTAATACGAAATAAAATAGAGGATGACTATTTGGTGTTTGAATTTTCAACAAAATTACAAGGGGAAAAATTTCCATGAAGTTTTCCATGGTTTTCTACAAAACACGGGTGAACGTCAGATGGAACCTTTTAGAAAGACCACCTACAGCGGGCATTTGACTCAGGCCTATGTCCCTATTCAGAGAATTAGCTCTAATTCATACACCACGACACCACTACTTCCCCTAGGAATGGATTTAAATCAGACTGCGCGTTATGCACATTTTGATATAGTGTCTTCCTTATTCTAAAGTCATACGTATATAATTAACAACAAAGATAAGGAAACTAAGAAAATTATATGTTTTTCATTTATCATCAATCAGCCTGTAACATTGCATTTATTAATAAACTTAAATTAACTCATTGCTTGCTGCTCACGTAAAATTTAGTTTTTAAAGAAAAAGGAGCACCGATTTTAGGCGTCCCTCTAAAAATAAATAAATAAATAAATAAATAAAAATACTTAAATAATAATTTTTTTTAGAAAAAAGCGATTTTACATATTTATGCTTAACACTTTATATATTACCGGTGTATATAGACGCCTGTGGCATTTACTGCAACCATTGCTGAGGTTAAAATTTAAATAATTTCATCACGATTACATAAAATCGTTTTGTGTAAGAATATAACAGTTTAGAGGAACGCCAAAAGGCGCTTACACTTCAAGATAGAAAAATACCCCAACATCGATAATGTGTTAAATAATAAATAATTTCAATGACATAAAAAAGGTTTTATTATTTTTATCATATTATTTAATTTATATTTATTTATAAAAGATAGAGTAACTTAATATTTTTATATAATTATAGAAAAAACAGATAAACATTAAGTTTACATTTTCAATAACTAAGATGGAAATTATTTCGAATTACAAATACATAATTTGCTATGCTTCAGAACATTTTCGTTACATTTTTACCGATATTTTATACTAAGGCCATTATATACTTAATTATTTTAACAAAACAATTATATTTATGAAATGAAAATATTTTTATCTCATGATAGCAAGAGCTGATCAATCTTTGAACATGGGTGCAAGAGTTTCCGACTAAACACGGCACTCTTACACAACTATTTTTTATGAATAATTTCTATTATGTTCAATCTTAAAAATTAACCATACAAATATAGTAGAAATTATAATTAAAAAATAGTGGTGTAAGAATTCCGTCTTGAAGCAGAAACTCTTGCGTTTTGAAATTTGCTTGCAAAATTGATGGAAGATTTAATCAAATTCCAATTTTGGTTGCATTTTAAGTTTTTGTTCGTGTTTAAAATTATTTTATCATTATTATATTTTAAATTTTAACAGCTTTAAAAATTTCTCCAAAGTACGTCTGGGGAGCAGAGGCTTAAGCCCACTCCCTTCCCCGTGCTGTTCTTTTCATTTTTTTTTTTTTTTTTTTTTTTTTTTTTCATTCTTCTCCACACACCCGTTTCACTTGTACGCACTAAAAAACTGCAGAATCGGCTGTTGAATTTGATACGCTGAATTGGAATAATGTAGAAAATATTAGAAACCGTTAAAATTGTTAATCAATAGATAATTTTAAACAAATCTTTTTCAAAGAAAACTTTTAAAAACACATATTTAAAAAAAAAAAAAAAAAAAAAAATGGTTTCAAATACAGAACTTCTCGCATTTAAAATAAATTGTTATTACATTATTATTATTATTACTTTTCATGTGTAAGTTTTCTTCATTTAATTTTTTTTTTTTCTTTCAAAGAAAAATGGGGATTTTTATAAATACATCGAAGAAAATATAATAAAAGCGAAATGTATGAAAATATAAATTGGTCTATAAAGAACATATTGAAAAGAGAAAGGGAGACATAAATCATTTATTTTTTCAAGTGAAAATAAAATTTAAAAGTTTTTTGTTTTCTTTTTTTTCTCTCTCTCTCACTCTTTTTGCTCTTTCTTTCTTTCTTTCTTTTTTTTTTTTTCGTCTTTTAATTGCTTTATTAGGATAACAGTGTCAAAATTATAAAAAAAGAAAATACGAAAATTAACTTTTTTATGAAAAAATATTAAATTACAAATTACAACAACTAATTTTCTAATAACTTGAAATCAAGGAATTTTAGAATCAATATTCTTCATCCTACACACTTCTGCAGCGCACATTTTATACGCATGAACAAAAGAAATCGCCCTCCTATAATACTAAAAAAAAAAAAAAAAAATAGGCCAGACTAGAACTTCTACCAGAGCTAGACCAATGTGTATTGGAGAAATATTTGCCATGCGCGAAGTCTCAACTAAATGAGAGAGCTCAGCCACTCAAACTCCTCTTCGCTCAAAAGAAAAAGTTTATGTCTACGCCTTTCGAGCGCTCCTTATTTAAAACATCGCTTGCTGCATAGTAGTTCTCAGTTTCAACCGAGATGATTGCGCTCGTGTTGTTTGTTTTATCACTGTTGTTTATCAGCGGTGAGAAACCGAATTATAAATTTCATCATAAAATAGTACAACGTGCTAATATAAATGATGATTTTAAACATCAATATGAGAAATTGGAAAGCGAAATCCCTATCGGAAAAATTGAAAAAGAATTTAATAAGAGAAAGAATGATCATAAATTCGACGAGAACTATGCTGAAATACTTAAAGATGAGTTTGAGATCGACGAAATGGGAAAAAATATTATTAAGAGAGACACTTATTTAAGAAACAACGTACATGAAAATGTGGCGTTTTCCCCTGAATTAGAGGACAATGAAAATGAAAGTGTGATGATTTCACCGGAAACTCAAGAGAGAGAGCCCGACGGGGATGAGTATGTGGAGACGGCGAAAAAGAACTCCCGTAAGTATTTTTCATTTTTCAGTTCATCAATTTTTATTTAATTTAAATATTTCGTATTTGCATGTATATATATATATAATTGTACTGTGTTAAAATCAGTTTTATTTTTGTTGTGTTGGTATGGGCATGTATCTATTAATTGCTAGAATTTTAATGTTAAAATTTATTATGATATCTATCATTTATATATATTATATATATTCGTGCATTTTTAATAGTTCTTAATTTTAAAATACAATATGGAAAACTTAACTTATTAATGCAATACTAAATATATTAGTTATACAGTCGCGTATTTTTCATCCCTCTTATTTTTTTAAGTAGCATTAAGGAAATTTATATTTATTAATGTTATTTATTAGTACAGGAGTCGGCAGCATTTTTTTTTTTCTTTTTTTTTACATCATTATTTTTATAAATCAATCTCCCTATTTCTCAATCAGAGATAATTACCACAAATGATTAATAATTTTTTTTCACTTTAAAAAAGTGGTATTTAAAAAAAAAAAAAAAAAATGACAGTGCCGATTTTTATGTATACTAAATAATTTTTTTATTATAACTTTTTAAACCAAATATCTAAACGTTCTTATAATGTGAAGCATGTATGAAAATTTTTTGCAGATTTCTCCCATCTACTTATGAATAACAAATTTTTCTTTATTTGAATACGGACAATTACTCTAAAATATTACTGTATGATATAGTAGTGTGAAATCTGCGTCAGATTTTTACTCAGATATTAAGTATTTCAGATATTTTGTTTCCATTTAATTCACTTACGATAACAATGAATCAACAGGTTGTGGAAAATAGCCTTAAGTTGTTGTATTACATTTAATTTAAATTTGCGGTACTTACCTATCTGTATAAATAAATTTTGGGTAAAATTTTTAATTGTGGTGTTGGTCTATACTTAAATTAAATTCTCTTATATTTCTTACTTTAAAAAAAAAAGTAAAAATAAATTATCTGCGTAAAATATTTTATTTGATGAAATATACAGTATTTCATTATGATATCCAACTTTACACAAGCTTTTTCTTTTGACAATTCCCTCTGATTCATTTCACTTCTAATTTAAAAAGCTTGTCTTTTGTAAGAAAATACTTATTTTCTACAGATGTATTAAAGTTATTTGTTATTTAAAATTATTTAAGGTTCTGCGATAAAAGATTTGAAATTGCCATTTAAATAAGAACATTTGTTTTAATTGGTAAAATGACTGCAAATAATTCCTGCATAAAATTAAAGTCAGGCATCAGGTCGGGTGCCCGAAGTTACGCTCAGGTTACCGTTTTGTGTACCAGTTTGCAATAATTATCAAACTATTGGCTCATCCACGGATTTACCCGCAAAATAGTTTTCTTCAAAGTTTTTTTTTTTTTTTTTTTTTTTTAATGAAAACAACCTAATTAATTAAAAAGATTCGGTGATGTACATTTCCTCCGCAATAATTTAAAGAAACGTGGTTCAAAACATGAGTATAATTGCAAACTTTATATTTAATATGATTGCTTAATATAATAGAAAGCATATATTCTGTATTATACAGATTTAAATTATATACAAACTTTATATACAATTTAAAACTTTATGTCTAAAAATTATTGACCTTTCTATCTATATTTGACTTCTTCTTTTACTTTTACTTTTTTTTTTTTTTTTTTTTTTAAGAAAATTTTAATACATTTGAAAATTTATACTCAAGTTTTGTTTATAATTAGACTAATAATTTTTAATATAATTATAATAATATACTTTAATATAATTGCATGCTAATAATTTTTTATAAAAATTTAATACTCTAAAATGTCTGTTCAATCATATAACTGTACTTTGCGTAATGGAATTTTAGTTAACTTTCTAATGTAACATAAATTTAATAATACTTTATTGTGGATCACGTGATTGAAGTTGCGGGTTCGGGTCGGGTTGCGGATAGGTTGGATTGGGTTGTGGGGAATAAAGTCGATTGACTGCAGTAGTCTTGAGATTGAGGGGAATGCCTTTCGTGTGTGTGTGTGAGGGGGGGGTCTTTTTAAGAGTCCAAACCCGTATTTACGCTAGTTTCGGAGAAAACCACGGAAAATTCCGAACGGCTAGGTCGACGAGTGCGACCTGGGATCGAACCCGGCAACTCACGTCTACCAGCTTTGAGCACGGAGCCGCTCGTGGGTTGCGGGTCGAATGCAGTGTCAAGTTTATTCGACCCACGCAATACTCTACTCCGCGGTAGTAACAATACAATCGCATTTTTGTTTTAGTTGATTTAAAGAGTCAGATTTTTTTTTTTTTTCTTTTATCAGCCGCCTTTTGAAAATTAAAGGTGGTGAATGATGATTGTTAAACCTATTTAAGTATGTTTTTGAGCCTATGCCTGTTTTCTTAAAATTTAAGTTAAAATATGTTTGTTGAAAATTGCGATAATCAATGAAAAATATAATTTTTTAAAATCTTTTTCTTTTTTTCCTCTTAAATCATGTAAATGGCATTTTAATATTGCCTATAGTATTACAGTATTACAATCCTTATTTTTCTTATTATTATTATTTATTATTTATTTATTTATTTATTCACAAATGTAATGTTTTTTTCTTCACTGCTCTAAAAATATCGAATTAGCAAAATGTGGAGATGCTCAAGAAATTTTAAATAACTGTCTTATAAGTAATATATATATAGGAATTTTTTTTTCGGTGCTTTAAAATTTTAAGTGTTTGTATTATAAGTATTATTATTATTAGAATAATAATAATAAATATATATAGATTTTTAATGGGAATAAATATATTTATTTGATTTTTTTTCTTTTAATAAATGTAATGTTTTTTATCTTTTGCTCTAAATATATCAAATTAGCAAAATGTGGAGATATTCAAGAAATTTTAAGTAAATATTTCATAAGTACTACTGTTAAAAGAAAAAAAAAATGAACGTGTATATATGATTTTTTTAAATTCGGAATAAATGTAGTTGATTTTCTTTTTTTTTTTAATAAATGTAATATTTTTTTATTCGCTATTAAAAAAAAAAAAAAATAAAAAAAAATAAAAAAATTAATTAGCGCAGGTGTTTGAAAAATTTTTAAGTAACTTAAATTATGATTACAAGTATTATTATTAAAATATAAATTAAAAAAAATTAATACATATGGATATGTACATTTTTTATTGGGAGTAAGGTAACGACACCAGTGCTCGTCACCCCTAATAAATATAGTTTAAAAAAACTAAAAAACACGCTTTTAAAGCACATCAAACTAAAAAGTGAAAAATAATTCTTAATATAGTAAGCTGAAAACAATAATGAACGAAAAATACTAGTATAATTGTGAAAAAAGCGTGAGTTGCTCGATGTACGAAAAATATGGCACAAAGCACCCCACGCTTTTTTCACAATTATACTAGTATTTTTCGTTCATTATTGTTTTCAGCTTACTATATTAAGAATTATTTTTCACTTTTTAGTTTGATGTGCTTTAAAAGCGTGTTTTTTAGTTTTTTTAAACTATATTTATTTTTCACTTTTTAGTTCGATGTGCTATGAAAGCATGCTTTTTAAACTATATTTTTAACTATATTTATTATTTTATTATTTATCAAATAAATAGCTACAGTATGTAAGTTTTTGGTTAAAATATTTACACACAATCGAAAATATCCTCATTCGACTTGCAGGCCTCTTAAATCTATCTGTACCAATTTTGAATGGCCTAACTGTATTTCTATTTGTTTTTGCCCCATAGCCACCCCCTTACCCCCTCACCCCCCTACCCGCCCCTCCTAATAATTTTACAAATTCAAAAATATCCGCAATCGATTTGCAAGTATCGAAAACCTCTATGTACCAATTTTGAACGATCTGACACTATTTTTATTTTTTTGCCCCCCCCCTCCCTTCCCCCCCTTCTTGCCTCTCCTAATAACTTTACACAATCGAAAATATCCCCTTTCGACTTGCAGACCTTTAAAACCTATCTGTACCAATTTTCAACGGCCTAACTGTATTTCTATTTGTTTTTGCTCCATAGCCCCCCCTTACCGCCCCACCCCCTACCCGCCCCTACTAATAATTTTACAAATTAAAAAATATCCGCAATCGATTTGTAAGTATCAAAAACCTCTATGTACCAATTTTGAACGATCAGACACTATTTTTATTTTTATGCCCCCCCTCCCCTCCCCCACTTCTTGCCCCTCCTAATAACTTTACACAATCGAAAATATCCCCATTCGACTTGCAGGCCTCTTAAACCTATCTGTACCAATTTTGAACGGCCTAACTGCATTTCTATTTGTTTTTGCCCCATAGCCCCCCTTACCCCCTCACCCCCCTACCCGCCCCTCCTAATAATTTTAAAATTCAAAAATATCCGCAATCGATTTGTAAGTATCAAAAACCTCTATGTACCAATTTTGAACTATCTGACACTATTTTTATTTTTTGCCCCCTCTTCCCCCCCCTTCTTGCCCCTCCTAATAACTTTACACAATCGAAAATATCCCCATTCGACTTGCAGGCCTCTTACATCTGTCTGTACCAATTTTGAACGGCCTAACTGCATTTCTATTTGTTTTTGCCCCATAGCCCCCCCTTACCCCCTCACCCCCCTACCCACCCCTCCTAATAATTTTACAAATTCAAAAATATCCGCAATCGATTTGTAAGTATTGAAAACCTCTATGTACCAATTTTGAACTATCTGACACTATTTTTATTTTTTTGCCAACTCTTTCCTCCCCCCCCCTCTTCTTGCCCCTCCTAATAACTTTACACAATCGAAAATATCCCCATTCGACTTGCAGACCTTTAAAACGTATCTGTACCAATTTTGAACGGCCTAACTGTATTTCTATTTGTTTTTGCCTCATAGCCCCCCCCTTACCCCCTCACCCCCCTACCCACCCCTCCTAATAATTTCACAAATTCAAAAATATCCGCAATCGATTTGTAAGTATCAAAAACCTCTATGTACCAATTTTGAACGATCAGACACTATTTTTATTTTTATGCCCCCCCTCCCCTCCCCCACTTCTTGCCCCTCCTAATAACTTTACACAATCGAAAATATCCCCATTCGACTTGCAGGCCTCTTAAATCTATCTGTACCAATTTTGAACGGCCTAACTGCATTTCTATTTGTTTTTGCCCCATAGCCCCCCTTACCCCCCTCACCCCCCTACCCGCCCCTCCTAATAATTTTACAAATTCAAAAATATCCGCAATCGATTTGTAAGTATCGAAAACCTCTATGTACCAATTTTGAACGATCAGACACTATTTTTATTTTTATGCCCCCCCCCTCCCCTCCCCCACTTCTTGGCCCTCCTAATAACTTTAGACAATCGAAAATATCCCCATTCGACTTGCAGGCCTCTTAAAATCTGTCTGTACCAATTTTGAACGGCCTAACTGCATTTCTATTTGTTTTTGCCCCATAGCCCCCCTTACCCCCTCACCCCCTACCCACCGCTCCTAATAATTTTACAAATTCAAAAATATCCGCAATCGATTTGTAAGTATGGAAAACCTCAATGTACCAATTTTGAACTATCTGACACTATTTTTATTTTTTTGCCCCCTCTTTCCTCCCCCTTCTTGCCCCTCCTAATAACTTTACACAATCGAAAATATCCCCATTCGACTTGCAGGCCTCTTAAATCTGTCTGTACCAATTTTGAACGGCCTAACTGCATTTCTATTTGTTTTTGCCCCATAGCCCCCCCTTACCCCCTCACCCCCTACCCACCCCTCCTAATAATTTTACAAATTAAAAAATATCCGCAATCGATTTGTAAGTATTGAAAACCTCTATGTACCAATTTTGAACTCTCTGACACTATTTTTATTTTTTTGCCCCCTCTTTCCCCCCCTCTCTTCTTGCCCCTCCTAATAACTTTACACAATCGAAAATATCCCCATTCGACTTGCAGGCCTCTTAAATCTATCTGTACCAATTTTGAACGGCCTAACTGCATTTCTATTTGTTTTTGCCCCATAGCCCCCCTTACCCCCTCACCCCCCTACCCACCGCTCCTAATAATTTTACAAATTAAAAAATATCCGCAATCGATTTGTAAGTATTGAAAACCTCTATGTACCAATTTTGAACTCTCTGACACTATTTTTATTTTTTTGCCCCCTCTTCCCCCCCCCTCTTCTTGCCCCTCCTAATAACTTTACACAATCGAAAATATCCCCATTCGACTTGCAGGCCTCTTAAATCTATCTGTACCAATTTTGAACGGCCTAACTGCATTTCTATTTGTTTTTGCCCCATAGCCCCCCTTACACCCTCACCCCCCTACCCGCCCCTCCTAATAATTTTACAAATTCAAAAATATCCGCAATCGATTTGTAAGTATCGAAAACCTCTATGTACCAATTTTGAACTATCTGACACTATTTTTATTTTTTTGCCCCCTCTTCCCCCCCCCCCTTCTTGCCCTCCTAATAACTTTACACAATCGAAAATATCCCCATTCGACTTGCAGGCCTCTTAAATCTGTCTGTACCAATTTTGAACGGCCTAACTGCATTTTTATTTGTTTTTGCCCCATAGCCCCCCCTTACCCCCTCACCCCCCTACCAAACCCTCCTAATAATTTTACAAATTAAAAAATATCCGCAATCGATTTGTAAGTATTGAAAACCTCTATGTACCAATTTTGAACTATCTGACACTATTTTTTTTTTTGTCCCCTCTTCTTGCCCCTCCTAATAACTTTACACAATCGAAAATATCCCCATTCGACTTGCAGACCTTTAAAACGTATCTGTACCAATTTTGAACGGCCTAACTGTATTTCTATTTGTTTTTGCCTCATAGCCCCCCTTACCCCCCTACCCACCCCTCCTAATAATTTCACAAATTCAAAAATATCCGCAATCGATTTGTAAGTATCGAAAACCTCTATGTACCAATTTTGAACGATCTGACACTATTTTTATTTTTTTGCCCCCCTCCCTTCCCCCCCCCCTTTTGCCCCTCCTAATAACTTTACACAATCGAAAATATCCCCATTCGACTTGCAGAACTTTAAAACCTATCTGTACCAATTTTCAACGGCATAACTGTATTTCTATTTGTTTTTGCTCCATAGCCCCCCCCCCTTGCTGCCCCACCTGGGGGCTGAATTTCTAAAATTCCAGAAATTTTTTTTTAGATAGTTGCCTTAGCTATATTTTAGAGCAAAAACTTCACGTATATCTATTATTTTTTTGTTTGGGATATATAGGATTATGCGAAATCACGTTTTACGCATGTGAAATCACGTTTTGCCCCCCTCCCCCTGCCCCCCTTGGGGACCGAATTTCAAAAATTCCAGAAACCGATTTTTAGACATTTGTATTAGCTATATTTTAAAGCAAAAATTTTACGGATTTCTGTTTTTTTGTTTGAGATATGAAGGATTTTGTGCAATCACGTTTTGCTCCCAGAGAAGTTACAAACATACATACATACAGGTGAAGCTAATATAAGCGTGTTAAAATCTGCACCAGTAGTCGTCCCCCTCTTAAAAGATATATTAAAATAAGCGTTTTATAACCTGTATGAATTTTAATCTACCCGCACAAGATTCTCCAAAGTCTTCTGCTTCTTATAACATAAAAAGCTCGATTTCAATATTGGGGAAGAGTGGGGAGAAGCAAAATAAGGGAAGTATGCGTTAAATTGCAATTGGATTGAGTCAACGTAAAGCAAATGACTAAGGAAAGATATATGCATTTCTTGATATATTTTGTTGTTTGCTGTATTTGGCACTGCTCATAAAGCATTGTATGTTATGTTTATGAAATGTAGAATACGATTTATGTGCAACTTTTTAAAATTTGACATAGTATGAAGATTTTTAAGGTATGACGCTACTGGTTCATATTTTACACGTTTTACGAGTGCTTGTCATCCCTGACGAACACTGGTGTTTTAACTTTTTTGATTAAAAATACTATATTTTCGTTAAGAATTATGATGGTATAATTTTTACTTTAATTGGACTGCCGGCAACAGTAGTCTTTAGGGGTACTTGTAAATGTTAACAAACGTATTTTGACCCCAAAAACGTGACCTGTATTGCGCTTGTAACTTCTGTCTAGCTTGTTTAAATAAAGTCAATCATGGTAACTTTAGTTCACTAAGACTGACATTAAACCACTTACAATTTTTCATTGTAATTTGCTGGAAAAATTAAACAATGACACATAAACCTATTTAGTTATATAGAGCCTTTTCTAGTGTTCTGCTATATATTTTAGAAAAACGGACATGATTACTCTATACATCTATCTAATGCATTTAAATTTTTATAATGTAATGCTTTTACGAAGATGTATTTAAGTGATGTTTTAAAGTTGCTTTTTAGTAATTAGTTACAAACTGTAAAAATATCATTTAAGCACTTTATTATGCATTCTATATGCTTATAAGTTTTTTATTGATCGTGATTAATTAATTTTAATTCATATATATATTTCGAAAGTGATAAAATACAAAGGCTTAATTTTATAATGAGCATAACTATGAGTCGGTTCAAAATTATATTAAGGCTTTTGCAGGGATGGAACACGGGCGCAGAATTCATACCGGAATGTGTTTAAGAAATTTCTCTGCCTATAATATCGTCGATTTAAGAGGTAGAAAATTTTCTTACATTGATTGTGGCATGAATTCTGCGCCCGTGTTCCATCCCTGCTTTTGGTTAAGTTGGATACAGGTGAATAAGAATTTATATAGAAAATATTAAAAATAAAAAACATTTCTTAGACAAGCTTTCTGTTTATATATTATATTACTTATGTAAGACAAACAAACGAAATATATAAATGAATCTTTTAATTAAAAAAACTTTTAACTTATGGTATGATTTTTTTTTTTTTTTTTTTTTTTTTTTTTTTTTTAGGGGGGGGGGGGTGAGAGAGGTGATATATTCAGCAGTATCAGCCTAATTGGTCTTTATAACGTTTAGAAATATTATCATATGAAAAGAAAACTTTTTATAAATACAGAGTAACATCTGAGACATAGAAAAGCAGGTGGGGGTAAGAGGGCAAATAAAGACTACTGGTAGAAAAAGAAATGTTTTTTTAATTCCCTTGTATATAAAAAACGATCAAAGTACTATTCTTTGCCTGCCTAGCATATATAGTGTTACATTAGTTGACAGACTAAAAAAATATGATAATAATAACTGCATTTTGAAATTTTCGGATTATCTATAAGCCTTTTTTTTAAAAAAGTAACTTTCTTATAGCTCTTGTTTTACGTAAAAATAATATCTTATTTATATTTTTTTTTATGTTTGCTCAAAATCACACATAATGGCAGAGTAAAACTGAAACGGATAAAAATATTATTTTTGGGTTTATGCCTGAAATATTTGCTAAGTATAATAAGATTAAATTATAAGTAAGTCTATATTCTACCAATAATTATGAAAATATTTTGAGTGTATATTTAGGAGAATGGAAAATAGTAAAATGTTGATCAAAATTACCTTGATCGACTGTTATTCTTAAATAATTAAAATTGTAAGATGAAGATCCATAATATTTAATAACATTAGCTTGATGTGTAGAATAATACTAGCAGTCTTTGTCCCCTTCACTGGTCCCTATATTTAAATAAAATCTGAAAAGTTCCGTATCATTATCAATAATTAAAAAAAAAAAAAAAAAAAAAAAAAAAACTTTGAATTGAGTCGAAACCGCAGGTAAAGTTCTCCCTGTCTTCTGTAATAGCTTTACGTCCTGCAATATGTGATTGGCTTCCACTGCCTTCGGCATTGACTTAACCGTTTTTTATTCCCCCCTCTCCCACGGGTAAATTTAGAAGTTTCGCGAAATCCCATAAAAATGTATATTAAGCACACTTAACCAACACCCACACAGAAAAGGTGGCCTTTCTGAGTTAATTTGGAGTAGAGTTAAAGTTAAAAGCGTGTTTTTGGTCCGCCCACCTGCGGAAAGAGGGGTAATTTTCCAGAATCGCATTATAATGGGTGTTGGGTACGCATAACCCACCGACACATAAATAAATCTCATTCCTGAAATAATTTGCAGCAGAGCTAAGCTTGAAAACACCGCACATGGACGAAAAATTTTCGCAAAATCTCCTTGTACTAGGTGTTGCATACATACGACTAACTCATACATCAAAAATCACCTTTGCAAGATAATTTAAAGCAGAGTTATGCATGGAAATATATTTTTGCTCCCCTTTCCCAAGATTTGGTCGGAAAGAATTGCTCAAAATCTTTTTATAGTGCATGTTGGGTAAGCATAACTTATGGACACATAAAAAAAAAATGCTTTCTTGACATAATTGCGAGCAGGAATACTCTTGAAAACGTGTTTTTGCCTCCACCCCACACTTAATGGAGGAGGAGAAGCGAAAGGTTTCACAAAATTCCTTTATAGTGTGTGTTAGGTACGCATGATAAATTCATGCGTTTATAAAAAAATGATTGCAAGATAAAAAGAACTTTTTATATACCATGTTTTTAAATTTTCTGTTGAATCATATAAACGCTATCGAAGGCAGCGGGGACCCGAATCAATGGCTAAAAGTTTTTTAAAAAGGCATTGTCACCGTGTTCTGAGCTATTCTAAAAGTTTCAAATCTAGTTAGTCGGGATTGATTGTTGAATCATAAAATCGCTATTGAACGCAGCGGGTGCCCGAAGCAATTGGTTAAAAATATTTTTAAAATGCATTGTTATCGTGTTGTGAAATATTCTAAAAGTTTCAAATGTCTAACTGGACGGGTAATTAAATAAATTTTCTATTGAATCATACAAACGCCACCGAAGACAGCGGGAACCCGAAACATTTGGCTAAAAGTATTAAATAAATGCTTCATCACCGTGTTCTGAGCTATTCTGAAAGTTTCAACTGTCTAGGTAGTCGGGAAGTTAGTTAAAAATCGATTGCAAGATTTGTACTGAAAAAATAAACAAGAATATGAGTTAATAAAAACATGGTGTAATTAATCTTACTGCGAAAATTTGGAGAAAAGTTATGCTTGAAAATGAGTTTATTACCCCCTTCCCTTGCTACTTACCCTCTGATTTAAGTAAGGATATTTTTGAGGACGAATAAAATTTTGAGGACTTTTATTAAAAGCAAACAATTTTCAAATTATTTTGCACAAGAATTTGTTTTATTCGCAATATTTTGAATTTTACTATTTAACGTTTTGTGTTTTAAACCCTAAGAAAGGATTTAGGTTCTACGTATGTGCCAAAGATGTTTTGTTTCATTAAAATTTGTAAAAGCGCAATTACAATCAAACTATTCAGCAAATTGTTGCGTTTTATTTACATGACAACCACTGGTGCAAACACCTGACGACTACTGGTGAAACTCATTTTTCAAGTGAGGAGCACTGGTGCATTTTTATAGGTTCAATTATTATTATTTTTTAAAAAACTGGCGTTATGTATTGAAAAATTGAAAGTATCAACAAACATTTTTAAAACAAGGCCTTAAGAGTTACGAGCACTGTTGTCTTTACCTTAAATGTATTTATTTGAATTTCTTTTAGGCGATTTTTTTTATTAGGAATTATACATATATATTTACACACACACACACACATATATATATATATATCAGTCTGAGTTGTTTGTTGAGGAGCACAAAAGAAAAAAGAAATGATTGCTTAAGATGTTTTTTTTTTCTTAATTAATTAACACCATAAATTTTATTATAATTGAAATACATATATGACTGATATTTATGTATACGCATGTCGTTATGTGCACATGTATTACATATATGTTTGTTGAAAAATGTGCGTTTATAACAAATCATACCTGTCAAACTTTCGAATCTTTAAATCAGATTTATGACTACTATTTTAAATTGTCACGTTTGTTTTCTACGATTAAATGAATTAAAATTTGTTATATGAATTCTCTTATACGAAACTCCCGAGAAAAAGATACAATCGGTAGCTGTGATATAATATATGTATACACACACGCACATATATAAAGATTTGTCTGGTTATACTTGGTGTAAGTCAATTCATGTGTTTACAGGAAAGTGAATATGATTTTATGTAATGTTACTTTGTACTTTTAGGTGCATTTTATTTATTTATTTCTATTTCTTTGACTTTTCTTATTTTCATGCCATATTTACCACTATTTTAATAAAGCAGTTTCCCTATTATTTAATCGAAAATAAGTTCTATAAACAATTACTAAATTTTTCAGTTAAATAAAATGGTATTTAGAAAGAAGATCATTATGACCCTTGTAATTATTATTATTATTATTTTCTAAACTGTCTGATGGTGGGAGAGTCAAATTTATTTAAAAAACAACTTTAACTCTACATCATCTCTCTTTAATACAACTATTTTACAATTTCCGTATTATTGAATCGAAGACAAGTATTGCAAACGATTACTTTTTTTTTTTTTAATTATTATTATTAAAATAAAGTTGTATCAAAAATGGTGATCGCGCCGACCCTTGTATTTGGACTTTTTCTTTTTCTTTTCTTTCTTTCTTTTTTTCTAAACTATCTGATGGTAGCAGACCTTGAACTTTCTTTAAAAAAATTGCCTTAACCCTACATTGTATCTCTTGAATACCACTATTTTGATAAAGCAATTTCTGTATTATTCAATCCAAGGTAAGTGCTGCGAATAATTACTAAATTTTTCTATTAAAATAATGTGGTATTCGAAAAGGAGATCGCGCCGACGCTTGTATTTAGGCATTTTTTTTCCCCTGAACTATCTGATGGTGGAAGAATTAAAATTTCTTTAAAAAACTACTTTAACTCTACATCGTATCTGAAGTCCACGAAGCAATTTTACATTGTTTAGTTTTTGTTATTTTATATTTTTCCATATGGTATAATTCAGCTTAAAGTTTTTCTTATTTAGTTTCATTGTATGTCTTTTTAAAATGTTTTTTCTGCTGTTTTTATTTAAGGGAACTGGGACGTTCTCGACAACGAAAAAGTAGTTAAAATTGCAGTTTCAAATAAAGGGTTTTCCCCAAGTAAAAGTTATATTTGAATTAAAATATTATACATATAAACAGAACATAATATTTTCATTATAAAACACTAAAGAAATCCTTTTAATTTCAAGTATTTATTTTTTAATAGCAAATCGAATATGAGCTCTGATGCAATTGTCTGTAAATACATAACCACAAATCGGTACGCTCAGAAAAAAAAGTTTTGCATAGAATCACATAAAAATTATCAAAATACATGAGTAAAGGTTCAATAATTATAGTGAACATATTTTTATTTTAATATACACAAAATAGAAATAATAAAAAAAAAAATTAAATGCTATATAACTTGAAATTCTATAAATTATGATTTCTTTTAACATAAACAGCACCCCCCTAAAAAAACTGGTGCCCACAAATAAATAAAAATGTGTTTAATAGATGAAAAATGCTTAAAAATATTATATCACAAAATTGCAGATTTGTGTGATGCATAGAATTTTAACAAAGTTTTTTGCATTTTTCTCAAAACATGTTTTTTCCATATTTAGGTACGCTCGTATAAAATTCTATGCATCACACAAATCTGCAATTTTGTGATATAATATTTTTAAGCATTTTTCATCTATTAAACATATTTTTATTTATTTGTGGTCACCAGTTTTTTTAAGGGGGTGCTGTTTATGTTAAAAGAAATCATAATTTATAGAATTTCAAGTTATATAGCATTTAATATTTTTTTTATTATTTCTATTTTGTGTATATTAAAATAAAAATATGTTCACTATAATTATTGAACCTTTACTCATGTATTTTGATAATTTTTATGTGATTCTATGCAAAACTTTTTTTTCTGAGCGTACCGATTTGTGGTTATGTATTTACAGACAATTGCATCAGAGCTCATATTCGATTTGCTATTAAAAAATAAATACTTGAAATTAAAAGGATTTCTTTAGTGTTTTATAATGAAAATATTATGTTCTGTTTATATGTATAATATTTTAATTCAAATATAACTTTTACTTGGGGAAAACCCTTTATTTGAAACTGCAATTTTAACTACTTTTTCGTTGTCGAGAACGTCCCAGTTCCCTTAATGTACACTGGTGGACAAAATTAAAGAAACAACCTGTTTTCTCGTTCTCTTCTTTTGCACAAAATTTTTAAACAAATAAACATATGAACATAAAATTTGGATGTCCTGTTTGTTATCATATTATTAACCGAATTTTATGTAACTTTAGCATGAGAATAATTTTTAAGCTAATAAATATTCATTTTTCTCTCAAAAGTAAGCTTTGAAAAAAGAGAAAAATTTCAATAATTTTAGGAAAGAACAGTTAATGAAAAGGGGTGTTAAGGATGTATTAGAGATAGGTAAAGACTCACATGCCTTGAAAGGTTAAACTAAATCTTGATTTTTCTTTTTGTATTTACTTTTCTTTTACTTTTATAATGGACTTTAAAAAAATATATAATTACTAATTTGTAAAGAATACTCAGCACTAGAATAATAATGACGTCGATAAATAATTTTATAATGAACATCTTATCCAATTTTCATGTTTGTATGCACATTTTTAAAAAAGTTATTCACATGCGAAAAATAAGAAAAAATAAGAAACAGAAAAGTGAATACAGGTAGAAAGATTTGTTTGTAATCTAACATATGGAGGCGTGTGCATCTTTACCTATCTGTGAGGCATCCTTATGACCATTTTTTATTAAGTGTTCTTTCCAAAAATTATTGATTTTTTTTTTTTTTTTTTTTTTTTTTTGAAAGCTTACTTTTGAGAGAAAAATGAATATTTATTAGCTTAAAAATTATTCTTATGCTAACGTTACCTAAAATTCGGTTAAAAATATGATAAAGAACAGGCCATCCAATTTTTATGTTCATATGTTCTGTTGTTTAAAAATTATGTACAAAAGAAGAAAACGAGAAAACGGGTTGTTGCTCTAATTTTGTCCACCAGTGTATGATGATAAAATATTTTGATAAATGACGGTTAAATTTCAAAAATTTTGAAAGTTAATATATATATATATTTCTTGATATTCAAAAATTTTTGATGCTTGTAATTTAAAACTAGACTACTTTTATGTTGGTAAATCTAATTAATTAATTAATATTTAGAAAAATAAAATACAAATAAATTGAAGTACAAAATTGTATTTTTTCATTTCTATTTATTTTATTTTATTTTATTTTTTACCTCTTCAGAATGTTAGATGTTATTGAATATCATGATCAATTTTGCATGTGTAAGCCGTAATGACTTACGTAAAATTGTGAATCGGTGGTTTGTGAATACTAATTCAATTGACATTAAAATATAAATATATGATAAAAAGTTATTAAGTCTAGCATAAATTAACATTTAAAAAAGTGGGGTGAGGGTCATTAAAAAAAAAAAACATTCTCTTGTTTCCAGTATTAACAATTATTAAATATGAATTTAGACAAAATTACTTGTGCTTTTGTAGTAGTTGCACATGCTCTAACCTAATAATTTTTCCTATGCTTTATGGCAAAACTAAATAATTTATATTGCATAAAATGTGCTTAATATTAGAAAAATGTATATATATATATATATATATATATATAGAGAGAGAGAGAGAGAGAGAGAGAGAGAGGGGGAGAGAGAGAGAGACAGATAGATAGACATATAGATATTCCTTCTCTAGAAACAAAAAATAATTCGATCTGTTAGCTTTCTTGAGAAACTCTGAATAAGAAAAATGTACGTTAAATAAATATCTGTATACTTAAATAATATTTCTTCTTATGTAAAACAGTTATCATATTGAGTATTTTTGAAGTAGGATTAATATTCCTGTCCCTATGTGCAAATTATAGTGTGTATTGTTAGTACTTTATTCATGACTAGCAAGCCCGTGTGGATTTTTCGCACTTTATCTCTTCGTTACCCTTAAAATTTAAAATTATTATTATTAATTTATTTTAAAATCATACAGAATTCATGTTTCCATATCCATGAGGAAATTTAAGAAGCCTCTCCACTTATCGTCCCCAGAAGCCAGAGCCGATGTTATTCTATGGAGATTTTCGCCCCTTTATAATTTATTATCTAATAATATATTTTTAAATTCCGTTTTCCCATTCAGAAACTTCACAACCATTAAACAATTTATCGCTTTCTAAAAATTATTTTCTAAAAATTTTTAATACTTTATTTTGAAGTTGTAAAAGGCGAATTTTCAGAGTGTGAAAATTTTCATTTTTAAGCTAAAAAATGAAATCTTAAAAAAAAAAAAAAAAAAATCAATTCTCAAAAAGCGATGAATTGTTTAACAGTTGTGAATTTTCGGAAAGTGAAAACGGAATTTAAAAATATGTATTAGTTAATGAATTATAATGGGGCAAAATTTCTCATAGAATAACATTGTCTTTAAATTTCGGAGACGATAGATAAAGAGTCCCTTAAATATTTTATAATTTTTTATTTTTCGCGTCAAAGCATATTTCATTTTATGCTTAAAAAAAAAATCTCGTTTTTTTTTTTTTTTTTTTTTTTTTTTTTTTTCCCAGAAACTAAAAATTTAAATGTCCATTTTTAAATCTTTAACCAGGTTATTATTTTCATATTTTAATTAATTTTAAAACATGTAATCAAAATTTCATTTTTCTGAATCCGTCGGACTAAACAACTTATCGATCGGACAATTAGATTTTTTAAAATTAACAAAAGTATGAAAATTTGGTGCCAACTTGCGTCAACACACAGACAAACAGAGTCCAACGAAATCTCTTAGCCGTTTATATGTATAGATGACTTTATCTATATTACGTATACTTACAAGGAGACGGAAAGGGTGTGGGGTCCTCAAATCGAATGGAGGTTCCGCGTGTAATTAGCACTCAGCGAGTGTATTCATATACTCAAACCCTAGAGCGCACTACTTAGCCATCGCCGAGAAAAAAATTCCTGAAGTTTGAAAAAAAAAATTTTAATTTGTATTAAAATTTAATGAATCGCTATAAACAATTTCTTTTCAACTTTTATACATTGTTAAATCGCGAATTTTATGATTTCTAACTTTTTAACGATTAGAACTTAGAACTGTAGATAGAATAAATACAAAAGCCACAGTTCTTTTAAACATTACCATTTATTTTTTATAAAATACATATTATTAAATACGATGAATATTTATGATTATACGTTTATAGCATTAGCAATTCTTTCAATCATTCATCTTTACGAATACACAAACCTGGATGATATTTATCATAAAAACAAGAAAAACACAAATTTTGTCGACAACCTGCACAACAAATAAATGCAGCTTTTTTACAGGAGCACGGTGTTTTGAGAATTTCTTCTAAAAAGCAAACTTCGTTCACATTCATAAATATTTCTCGATGTTCAGATAATTTTGACGCATACCAGGCATATTTAATCATTTTTGAAAAAATTGGAGAAGAGAGCTGATGATGAACGATTGATTGAATTTTAATTGTTTAAATAAGAAATTGTTTATAACGATTTATTAAATTTTAATACAAATTAATTTTTTTTTTCAAACTTCAGGAATTTTTCTCTCGGCGATGGCTAAGTAGTGCGCTCTAGGGTTTGAGTATATGAATACACTCACTGAGTGCTAACTACACGCGGAACCTCCGTTCGATTTGAGGACCCCACACCCTTGCCGTCTCCTTGTTAGTAAATAAGTGAAATATAAATACTATTCAAAATTCAAGCAAATAAATAAGCAATGTGTGAATAATATCTATAAAAATATCATATAAATAAAATACACTCGATTTAAAAATTTAAGTAAACTCTGTTCAGTGAAAATTTTTAGAATGTTGAGCTCTTAAATGTATTTTTATGTTAATACTACAGTTTTTAAAAGTATTTTTAGTAATGATAAGTTTGAAAAGGAAAGAAAAAAAAACTTAAAAGAAAAGAGAATGCTTTCAAAGTTTAATAGCCATTTCGTATGTAATGTTATATTTGAGTAATGAGGAAATACATCCCATTGAAATATAACTTTTTTAAGAAAATGTGACTAAAAAAGTTGCACACCATCGTTCTTTATATTTTAAAATTTGGAAAAAAAAAAAAAAAAAAAACTTAAAAAAAATATATATATATATGTAATCCATTTAGAATTTTTTGAGATATTCCTAGAAAAATGTGACAAAATTAAGGAAATTGTTTTTTTTTTTTTTTTTTTTTTTTTTTCGTTTACTTTCTCGATCATTACATTTATTACTTTTTTCTATATTGGTTTTGTAAAAAAAATTTAACTTCCGGTGTTTGATAGTTTTATTCGTTTTCAGATGTCTAGAACACGATTTGCCTATTTTCAGAAAATGTCTGCCTGTCTGTGTCTTGCTACAAAAACTTTGTGGCAACTGTAGGTAAAGAACTAATGCTGAGAATTTCATATAAATTTATATGCAAATGCACTATGACATTACTTACTGTTTATTTGTAAAAATCGCCCAAAAAGTGGTACTGCCATTACGGCTTTTCCTAATTTTCAGTACGGCATTATAACACAAAATTTAGTATAAATGTAGTCGGTAACAAAAGTCTCCAAACACTAGCAAAAATTCCTATATAAAAAAAGTACACTTAATACAGTTTTGTCAAATAAATCCTTGTCGAATCCTGTTCTTAGTCAGTCTAAAAAACAGGATTCGACAAGGATTTATTTAAGAAAACTGTATTAAGTGTACATTTTTTATATAGGAATTTTTGCTAGTGTTCGGAGACTTTTGTTACCGACTGTAGTCAATGAAAATTATTTTTAACGAACTACTACAAAATGAAAAAGAACCATTTGTTATATCAACTAGGGAAAATATTGTTTACATTCAGGTACAACGTTTCCCCCTTGGGGATGAAGTGCCCTCTCTCCGGGGCGTGTGTAAGTTTTCAATATGAGTATTTTTCAAAAGAATAAATCAATAAATTAAAAAAAAAAAAAAAAAAAAAAAAAAAAAAAAAAAAGACTGAACCAAAGATCAGTTATAATTTAAAACAAAGTATTGATTCTTTTCCTTTGAAAAAGAATCTTAGAAAACAAAAATACTTTTCCCGAGATATCTTTTGTAGAGCATAAAATTGTCTTTCTTTGGCAACTTAGTGTTATATTTCTCTCAGATAAAAATCATCTGCATTCATGATGGAAAGTAATTTTAGTAAATAATTTTGGCTACGTGAATTTATATAAGAAAATGTAGAAGAAAGTTTTGTGATGTTCCCGACATACTATTTTTTTTTTTTTTTTTTACATAAATTTTAAATAATTCAATTGTATAATATATATACATATATATATATTTACCCCTCTCAAAATATCAAGAAATAAGTCTTTATTTTTTCAATTTTTAAGATTTTTGAAATTATTTAAAATTTAGATTCATGGAAATATCATTAAAGAACAAAAACCGATCTTAAACGATACTGTAAAATAAAATAATAATAATAATAATAATAATAATAATAACGAAACTGAAAGCAAATAATTCTGAAAAGTTAATAATCCCTTCATCATACGGAACTAGTTTCCTACTCATCTTTCTTAGAATTTGAGTCTTTGATATATCTTGAACAGGGATACATATTTTCTTGATTGCTTTAGTGTTTGGTGCCAGATTAAAAAAAAAAAAAAAAAAAGGGGGGGGGTGGGGGTGTTATACGTTTGAAACCTTTATGTGTGTCTTTTTCACTGTTGCATCCAAACAAATAAACCGATTTTAATACTTTTTATTACTATTATTAAAACCTTGATACAATACGAATGTTTATTAGCTATGTTTGATGAAAATCTGTTTGATAGATATTTTTTAAATTAGTGTTTTTTTCCTCACTTTGCATTGATATTTTGAAATTCGCGAGCTGGCAATCTCCGACTCATGTTTAATGATGCACATTTTTATTTTTTATTGAATATATATATATATATATAAATGCAGTATAAAAAAAACTTTTAAATATCGCTTATTTCTAACCGATTTTGACAAATTTTAACAATTAGTGATTGTGAGTTCACAGTCGAAAAATCCCTAAATTCGATTGAAAATTGGAGATATTAAAAAAATAGCATTTCGTTAAATTTAAGGCCAGCCTTGCATTCACATTTAAAAATTTGCGACCTAGCGTTCTGAAAAATAAAAATTACAGATTTTATAGGAAAATTCCAGTTTAAAAAAATCCGCAAAAAATCTATAAAAAAGAAAGAAAAATGCAGATAATCTGAAGGTATTCGGAACAATAAAAATTTTTGGATAATGAAATACCTTTATCTGTAGTTGTTTTGTTTCCAAACTGCAATTATTCTACAGATTCGTACACAAGCTACAGTTTTTCTGCAGATTAATATTGCAAATACCTTCAGTTTTTCTGCAGACTTTTTTTAGCTGGGATAGTTAATTAAATTTAAGGTCGGGGATATTTATAAAGTTAGTTTTGTACTTGTAATTATATATATGTACACTACATATCAATAAGTATTTGGACACTGTCGATTTTTGACATTTTGTCTTTCAGCAAAAGTTTGGTCTTCAAGAGGAAAAGGGGATCTGTAAAATATTAAACAAAAAGCAAAATGTTTTGAATCCCCCTGTAAAAAATAATACTTGAAATGCGTTTTGCCTGCAGCATGTAATTATGAGGATTCTTCTAATTATCTGTATACGTTTTTATGAGGCTACCACATATATTCAAGGAGATATAATGGTTTCTTTACAAAATTGAGAAAAAAAAAAAATCCGCTTTTTTAATTATAACACGTAGGGTATTAGACATAATTATTGAAAGTCATTTTTAAGAAACTTGACATATTACATTGCACATAGCACACTGAGAAAAAAATATATATATACCGCTTTCATCTAGAATGATTAAGTGGTCATTTTCTAAATCCCTTAACTAGAAATATAGATTTCCGAGCTATGCGCATAAAGCACGCCAATAAACTGAATAGACGAAATGATCGAGAATTTCTAGTCTACACATTTCTAAATGGTGAAACAATATTCTGAATATTCTGAATCTTTTGTATGGCGAGAAATTCTCGTTTGATTATCAAGATTGTAGTTATTGAAACCCGCCTCTTGTGTTCGCATTCATTTGGAGATATTTTCAAATAGGTTTCGCCTCAATAATATAGACAAACTGTTTAGAATTCTAATAGGGTATTCTAGAACTCGATTTCGAAGTTGACTAGAATTTATAAGGAGGACATGTAACTATTTTTTCTAGAGTCATCATTTAGATTCTAGATGTCAGTTGCAGAATTTTTTCTCAGTGCATATTGCAATCAGAATGAAAAAAGTTAAAAATCTTATGATATATGAGCATTTTTACTAAATAAAATTTAACTTCGCTTGTGCAAGCTTTTAAAAGATTTCATTTGCATAATTTAATAGTCAAAAATATTGAAAAACTTATACGAAAACCCCAAGCAAATATCGTGTAAGTTCAAAAAGTTATGAGAAATAGAATAAACTGAATTTCAGTAATAAGAAATATTACAGTTTCTTATAACATTGTATTACAATTGATTCAATCAAAATAAAAATGTGAGTAAAACCCTTTGAGAGGAAATGAAGTTCTGTTCTTTCTATGTCCCATAAATTTTTGAATTTACACGATATTTGTTTGGAGGTTTCATGTAAGTTGCTCAATACTTTTGGCTATTAAATTATGCAAATGAAAATTTTTAAAAGATTGCGCATGCGTAGTTAAAAATTATCTAGTAAAAATTCTCATATTTCGTAAGATATTTAACATTTTTGCACTCTGATTGCAGTATGCTGTGTCTAATGTAGAATGCCAAGTTTCTTAAAAATTGCTTTGCACGGGGTCTAATACCCTACGTGTTATAATTAAAAAAGTTGACTTTTTTTTTTTTTTTTTTTTTTTTTTTTTTGTCCTTTAATCCGTTATATTTTATGAATATATGTAGTAGCCTCATAAAACATATACAGATAATCGGAAGAATCCACATTGTCACATGCTTCAGCCAAAACGCATTTCAAGCTTTATTATTTACAGAGTTATCCAAAACATTTTGATTTTTGTTTAATTTTTTACTGATCCTCTTTTCCTCTTCAGAACAAAACTTTTGCTGAAATTTATGAGGTATAACATATACTGTGGGAGGTAGCGTCACAGATAGGTCAATTACTTTATACCGGCTGATAATTACACCAATGTTTGTTCTTGTCCCCCCTCATCTGACCGTCAGCTCCTCAAGCAGCGGTGGGTAGTAGTTAGAGTGGGTCGAAGTCATCAAAATAAAATAAATTTTAAAGTTATTTCATACCACTCCAAACTTGTTGTAGAAGAATATTTATACAATAAACAATAAGAAAATAACCTTCAGACACCTTGGAAATGGTGGATTATACGTCAGTCGCGAGGCTCAACCTGCAAAAAATCTTAAAATATGAAGTTATTTTATACCGCTTATGAAAAACCCTTATGAAATTGCAACTCTGGAAAATACCTAAAATCTAGCTCGTTCTTTTGCCGATAATTTACTTAATTTTTATTCTATTCAAATGAACTTTTGACAAAAGTTGCCCAGTATATTTAGCTTTCAACCTATGTAATAAAACTTTAACTTTCGCGCATGCGCAGTAAAAAGAATTCTTACTATAAATGCTCTTATACCGGCCAATATTACACGCGTAAGTTTTATGTTTCAAAATACTGTTTTTCTAATGTTTTGCCAGTTTTTCTGCAAGTTTTGTAAAGTTTTATGGAAATCCGTTCTAGTTATAAGCAAAAAACTTGCCAGAAAAATTAATATTTTTTGAAAAAAATATATCTGCATAAATAATTGCGCAATTTTCACAATAAAACATATAAATATTATACATAGTATGGGCAACAATGTGTGAAAGTTACAAGTTATTTGTAGCTTTTTACGATACAGGGTGTTCCAGATTATTCTTGCTCTTCTTCTATTTGTGGTTGGTCCGCTAATTGTCCTCTGCCCAGCTGAAAAAAAATCTTCAGAAAAACTTTAAAAAAGTAAAAAAACTGCACAAAACTGCAGTTAATCTGAAAGTATTTGGAACAATAAAAAGTTTAAGGATAAAAAGATTACTTGCTTCCAAATTGCAAATTTTTTGCTTTTAATATTCTGCAGATTTTATTATTTTTGTTCCAAATACCTTCAATTTACACTGCTCGGCATGAAAACTGCCTCTGACACCATTTCAGCATATTCTTATGAAAAATGACCTCCTGATACCGAATATGACGCCCATTTTGCCCTACCACCCACCGTTTTTTAGGAATGGCCCCCGATTTTTATCATTTTTCGGTGATTTTATGGCTATAAATTTGATTTTTAGGAGAGGGAGGATTATTTTAACCATTAAATATCTTCTGAGGGGCTACAGAGTTGTAAAATTCTAAAACATGGACATTTTCGACTAGGGAAAAATTTTGGAGGGGATTTGCCACTGAAATTATGCATTACGCATCTTATATTTTTTTAATCTGTTATTAATGTTATTTTTTAAACTTATATATTTATAATATATATAATATTATACAATATGTATATATGTATTATACAATTGTATAATATGTATTATATAATTTTATATATTATATATAAAATTATATAATATGAAAAGCTTCAAAGAAATTGAGTTCATGAATGGATTTAACTCGATTTCTTTGAAGCTTTTCATATTTATAAAAATTTTAAAAACCTTGTAAATTGTGATTTCGCTGTTCCCTATTTGTCTGATTGTTGGAAATTTTACATTCAGTCCACATTTTCTTAATTTTTTTACTGTTTACACAGCTAAAATTCCTAAATTCCTATTGGCCAAACTCCCCACCTTTCCCGTAATCCTATTGGTTGAACTAAATTCGGTCCCTCTCCTATATATACGAGCACTTCTCCAGATTCTGAATTCTTTTTGCACTGAAGACGGTACGCTTAAGGGTACCGAAACAGCTGTATGCATCTCAAATACTTTTCTTTGCCGTTTCTGACGTAGTAGTTTATTCGGGTTTTAATATTCCAACGCCAAGTCTCCTGTTATTAATAGAAACACTTTCGCTTTTTTTAAGTTTTGTCGAATATCTTAAAAAATATTTAACGTGTTGTTCTTGAATTTTGGAGATAAAGAAAACACGTTTTTCCTCATATTTTTCACAAAGACTTTGACACGAAGGCCCATAAAGGACGAATAACAAATATAATAAAATAGAAAGTATTTGCGATTACCCTGTATCTGCGGGAAAGCGTCGATTCATCTGCCAATTTTAGATGTGGTTATAAATGTTATATTTTATATGCGTGTAAAGTTTGTGAAGATAGCTCGAACATTTAAAAAGTTATAAATATCTTATTAAAAAATGTAAAAAATTTTTCGCAAGTTTTTACTTTATAACTCCATAGGTTTTTCTCGGAATTTCATGAAATTTTTGGAAAACATGACAACATATGCCTAAATCATTATACTATAGTTTAAGATAAGTATATTTAATATTCAAAAAGATATGAACAGTTGCAGTAAATAATCTATTACTGTGCATGCGTGGACTGTAGCAGAGAAACTTAGACATAGTTTAATATTCAACTGCCTAGACTCTAGTGTACCTTACAAAGAAAATCCAGCTGAATATCACAAAAATTCATAGAAATATGGGTGATTAAATGAGCTGTTTTCCAGCTGTTTTCTAAAAATGTCTTTACGATAAGGGGTCATTCACATATGAAATTTCGTATCAGAAAAAACTATGTTAAACAATGAAACTTAATGTAATATTTGCGATTCATTTTATATAATATATGTATATATATATATATGTGTGTGTGTGTGTGTATAGTACCACATACCGATTAAAAAAAAAAAATGAATTGTTTGGAAAGAAAAATGAAATTATTTTCTGATACAAATTTTCCTTTGTGAATTACCCCTCATCGTAAAAACCTTTTCAGAAAACAGCTGAAAAACAGCTCATTTGATCAGCGATATCTCTATGAATTTTTATGATATTCAGCTGACTTTTTTTTGTATTATAATTAGATGCTCTATACAGTTGAGTATTAAACTATGTCAAAGGTTTTTGTGCTACTGCCCGCGCATGCGCAGTAATAAATTATTTACTACAACTGTCCATATCGCTTTGAATATTAAATATATTTGTTTTAAACTATAATAATTTTGGCATATGTTGTCATGTTTTTCCAAAGTTTCATGAAATTTGTAGGAAAACCTTTGGAGTTATAAAGTAAAACCTTGCGAAAAATTTTTGCATTTTTTAATAAAATATTAATAACTCCTTAAACATTCGAGATATCCTCACAAAACTCTACACACGTATAAAATATAACATTAATAATCATATCTAAAATTTGCAGAGCAATCGACGCTTTTCCAGATACAGGGTAATCACAAGTACTTTTCATATTTTTGGATTTGTTGTTCGTCCCCTAAGGGCCTTCGTGAAAAAATCTTTGCTGAAAAATATAAGAAAAAACATGTTTTCTTTATTCCCAAAATTCAAAAGCAACACATTAAGCATTTTTCAAGATATTTGGCAAAATGTAAAAAAGTGAAAGTGTTTCCATTATTTTGTCCAACACCTGTACACATGCAGGCTTATTCGCTACCGGTGCGACAAACTTACAGGAGATGTAGGGGGATTCGGAATCAAGCAGCAATGCAGGGTTGAAAATTCAATCCTTACGAGATAGGAGAGTTTTTATAAAGTATAATTATTAAGAAACTCAAAACTTATTTTAAGCTTTTGGCCTTTAAATGTCATTTTGCGATCACCATGCATTCACTGTTTTCGCCCTAACACTGCTGCAAGTGGCTATTGACGATTTTCCTGTGATAGCCCTTAACCCCTTAAAACTCGTGTACATAAAATCCACATGATTTGTCCACGCCCCCTTGCTTTTTTGTTTTCTTGAGATTTTAGAGAACTTATAAGTATCAATCTGCATCCTACTATTAAAATTTATTAAAAAATATCAGGTTAATGAAAATGCTGATTATTCATATAGTTAATTTTAAATAGGGTCTTGAATTGAATAAAAATTGGAAGTATTTGGATGTATCTTTAAACAATTATAAAAGGACTAAAAAAATCCTCTATCTCGTTAGGATTGCATTTCTGACCCTGCATTGCTATTGCTAGGTGATTCCGAATCGTCTTTGTGTCCTCTACATGTTCTGTAAGTTAGTCGCATCGGTCGCATCGGGAGAGAGAGAGAGAGAGAGAGGGAGAGAGAGAGAGAAAGAAATAGATTGATAGATATAAATTGATATTCCTTATAGCAGAGAGGGAAAATACAATAAACCAGATTCTCTAGAAGGGTGTCATAAAATTAAAAATATTCAATTTTATAATAATTAATCGCAGGACCATTCACAAAGATTTTTAGTCCTAAACGAAATATTTTGTTTTATTATTATTATTATTACTAGCAGGCTTTGCCCGCTTCGCTGGACATTAAACTTAAATGAGTTGTCAAAATGCCATATCTTTATTAATAACCTAAGTTCTCGCTGTGATTGGTAGAGGTTTTCTCGCTCTCAATGTGAGGAGTCTGGTTCCCCACTGTCTTCGGCACAACTTACCCACTTCTTACTTCCCCACCCTCAGCGGGTGAGTTCGAAGTTTTGCAAAAGCCCACTAATGTACATAATGCGTACACTTAATCAATATCCACACACCAAAATTCGCCATTCTAAGAGAATTCAAAGAGAATTCAAACGGAAAAACATGTTTTTACACATGTTTATTGCCCTCCGACTCCGAGAAGGGGGGGGGGGATTTCGAATTTCGTGAAATGCAGTTACAATAAGTGCCGGATGTATACAAACAATTTACGCACCAAATTTCGTGACCACAGAAGTCTTTAATAGACAGTATTATAAATAAATAAATACAAAAAGCACGGCTTAAGTATCGGAACCCTTTGGTGACTTTAAATATTTTAAGCCATTTTTGCGATGAACTGAATTGGCTATCTCATTTGTGCAATTAAAGATCTTGGCGAGAAACGTCCGAGCTACTTCAGTGCCGAATTTCAAATTTTGCCAAAGGGATCCAATACTAAAGCTGTTCCATATCGAATCTGGGTTGAAAACGGAAAAAGGGTAAAATAAATTAGAAATATCAGACCTATATTTATAAATTTGATACCGAATGAAAGGGGCGATTTTGCTGAATCCAGGGGTGCAAATAGTTTTTCGATGCGACAATTAGATTTTTAAAAAATAACTAAAGTATGAAATTTAAGTGGCAACGGAAAAACGGATAAAGGGAAAAATAAATTAGAAATATCAGACCTATCGTTACAAATTCAGTACCAAATGAAAGAGGTGATTTTTCTGAATCCTGGGGTGTAAACAGTTTTTCGATACGATAATTAGATTTTTTAAAATTAACTAAAGTATGAAACTTAGATGGCAACACTTCATTTCAATCTTTTCATAATTTGTAGTGCGAATCACGCGAATACAAAAGTCTTTAACTTAAAAATTTATTTTTATATTTTATTTTTCCATTCAAAGCATTTTAGTGAAAAAATATTTGTGGTGCATGCGCAGGCGTTTTTTACCCACAATTTAATCACTAATCATAATTTTGAAAATTTCTATAGACATAATTTCAAGTTGGGTGAAGACCTAAGTTTCTGCCAAGCGCCGTTGAATTCCGTCCAGCTGTTCTCGAGTGATGCCCGGACAAACGTGTTTTAGTCTTTTACCCCTTAGGGGGGGAACGGGGGGGAATTTCTGAAAAGTTGATAGATATAATTTTAAGTTGGGTGAAGACCTAAATTCCTGCCAATCGCCGTTCAATTCCGTCCAGCCGTTCTCAAGTGATGCCCGGACAAAAAAAGCGACATTCGGACACGATGACACACACACAGACACACACACACACACACACACAGGCAAAATTTTCTGAAGTCATTTTCGGCTTTCATGGGGTGTAAAACGTGAAGATATCGCAAAAATTTTTGATTCCGACAAATTTACAGACAAAAGTCTGATTTTATTAATATAGATATACTAGCAGGCTTTGCCCGCTTCGCTGGACATTAAACTTAAATGAGTTGTCAAAATCCCATATCTTTATTAATAACCCAAGTTCTCGCTGTGATTGGTAGAGGTTTTCTTGCTCGCAAAGTGAGGAGTCTAGGTCTCCACTGTCTTCCGCACAACTTACCCACTTCTTACTTCCCCTTCCTCAGCGGGTGAGTTCGAAGTCTTGCAAAATCACACTAATGTACATAATGCGTACACTTAATCAATATACAGTCTGGGTCCCCACTGCCTTAAGCACAACTTACCCACTTGTTACTTCCCCTTCCTCAGTGGGTGAGTTCGAAGTTTTGCAAAATCCCACTAATGTACATAATGCGTACACTTAATCAATATCCGCACACCAAAATTCGCCATTCTAAGATAATTCAAAGCGAATTCAAACGGAAAAACATGTTTTTACACATGTTTATTGGGAACGACTTTAGTATAAACCCACAACGATATTTGGCGATTTTTTTGTTGGCGATTATGGCTAAATCATAAATCTAAAAATCATAAATCATATATGATAAATGATAAAATCATAATCTAAATCATAAATCCAAAATAAGCAAAATATTAGGCTGCCATATTATATCGCAAACAGTCCAGAACGACATCGTTATCCTTCAAAACAACGCCAAAGAAAAATCGCCAAATTCAGCTGTGGGGTTATACTGAAGTTATACCGTTTATTGCCCTCCGACTCCGAGAAGGGGGGGGGGAGATTTCGAATTTCGTGAAATCCAGTTACAATAAGTGCCGGATGCAAACAAACAATTTACGCACCAAATTTCGTGACCACAGAAGTCTTTAATAGAAAATATAAATAAATAAGTACAAAATGCACAGCTTTAGTATTGGAACCCTTTGGTGACTTTAAATATTTTAAGCCATTTTTGCGATGAACTGAATTGGCTATCTCAATTGTGAAATCAAAGATCTTGGCGAGAAACGTCCGAGCTACTTCGGTTCCGAATTTCAAATTTTGCCAAAGGGATCCAATACTAAAGCTGTTCCATATCGAATCTAGGTTGAAAACGGAAAAAGGGTAAAATAAATTAGAAATATCAGACCTATCGTTACAAATTCAGTACCAAATTAAAGAGGTGATTTTTCTGAATCCTGGGGTGTAAACAGTTTTTCGATACGACAATTAGATGTTTTAAAATTAACTAAAGTATGAAGCTCAGATGGCAAAACTTCATTTAAATCTTTTTATAATTTGTAGTGCGAATTACGCGAATGAAAAAAGTCTATCTTAAAAATTTATTTTTGCATTTTATTTTTCCATTCAAAGAGTTTTAGTGAAAAAATATTTATGGCGCATGCGCAGGCGTTTTTTACCCACAATTTAAACACTAATCAGAATTTTGAAAATTTCTATAGATATAATTTTAAGTTGGGTGAAGACCTAAGTTTCTGCCAAGCGCCGTTGAATTCCGTCCAGCCGTTCTCGAGTGATGCCCGGACAAACGTGTTTTAGTCTTTTACCCCCCAGGGGGGAACGGGGGAGAAGTTCTGAAAAGTTGATGGATATAATTTTAAGTTGGGTGAATACCTAAATTCCTGCCAAGCATCGTTGAATTCCGTCCAGCCGTTCTCAAGTGATGCCCGGACAAAAAAGCGACATTCGGACACGATGACACACACACACACACACACACACACACACACACACACACACACACACACACACACACACACAGGCAAAATTTTCTGAAGTCATTTTCGGCTTTCATAAGTTGTAAAACGTGAATATATCGCAAAATTTTTCGATTCCGACAAATTTACAGACAAAACTCTGATTTTATTAATATAGATTATTTTCATGGCATTTTTAAAGATGATTTTCCTAAATATAGTCCCGAGATGTTTTATTCTCTAAGCTGGGGCATCGGAGGTGCAGAATCCGAACCCAGGTCGAAGTCGTCGGCCTAACTGTTCGAGAGTTTCCCCAAAGTTCGCGTAAATACGAACCTCTTAACGATACCTCTTAGAAATACTCCCATAAAAGGAGCTCCACACAGTCTTAGGTCCCTAGTGCAGACAACTGGCTTCAGCAAGTACACTAACAATCTAAATATAAGTGACGAGACCAGGAGTCCGCTTAGTTATTTAAACATACTGTAACTTTAAAAGAATGTATTAATTGTTTTAAACTGTTTCTAAGATAAATATTAAAACACTTCTCACGACTAGAAGTATATTTCTGGGAATAATGTTGTGGAAAAAGCTTTTGGATACCAATAGCACTAGACACTTTTTAAAAAACGACGGATACACAAGGCAATTTCTTACCTTTCGTAAGAATGTTTTATAAAAATATGATAAATTAAAGCGAAGCGACAGAAAATGTATTAAGGGCCCGCTTCTCTCACCGCCACCGGAAGCCGAATCTAATGTTATTCTATGGAAAATTTTTCTTTGCAAATAACTTATTAACTAATACATATTTTTAAATTCTGTTTTCACATTATAGAAATTCCGAGTTGTTAAATTGATGGATCTTTTTTAAAAAATTATTTTTTTATTTTTTATATTTTATTTTGAAGCTGCAAAATACGAATTTTCAATATGTGAAATTTTTTCATTTTGCAATTTCAAAATAAAATAGCATTAAAAATTAAAAAAAAAAATACATTTTTAAAAAAAGTCCGTCAGTTTAACAGTTGAGAATTTTCTGAATGCGAAAACAGAATTTAAAAATATGTATTAGTTAATAAGTTATTTGTAAAGAAAACTTTCCCATAGAATAAAATTGGCTCGCGCTTCCAGCGACGGTAAGTGAAGAGGGCCGTTAAGGTGACCACAACATACTTGTTTTAAATATAAATATCTTTCTGCATATTTTAGTTTAGAATTATTTCAAATTACTTCATATACGATGCTTTCCCCATATCTTTACTTTCCGAAACGGTCATGTTTAACTTAACTATCAAAATATATATTTTAAAGTTTATGAAAATAAAATGACATGTAGTATAAATCATCGACTGCAACTCACTTCATGCCAGCTGCGAAATCCTCCCCCCCCCCTTTTTCTTCACAAATGATAGTCAAATTTTCACATCAATATTTAGTTGAAATTAAAGCAGACACGAGTGATGTTTAGTTTTCTGGTGTAACTTTAATGTAAATATAGAATTAGGTGTTTGCTTAACTAATTTACAACTTTTATAATCTGACTTTTGCAAGTATATCCTGATAAATTATCCTAATGATGAATTTAAGCTTAAGGCAGCTTAAAAACTTTGGGTTATCTTTCTCTAATTTAGTTATATAGACAATTAATGAGTGATATTAATAAAAAAAAGTTGTATAATATTACTACTAACACTGCTTTTTATTATATTCGTTTTATTAATAACCTTTTGTTATTTTATTTTATTTATTAAATTTTTGTAGAGAGGGAAGGAATGCTGCTATTTCCATACACTTAAATTGCACGGTACTGTTTATTATTTGTTTAATTATTGTTTTTGTGTGAAAAAAAAAAAAAAAAAATCACATATGCAAAGTTTCCAAATAACAAATTATGGTTGTTTAATTCTCTTTCCAATCGTATAAAATTTTTAACAAAATAAAGATTATCGGATCATAATTTTTAAATTTACAAAACATCGAATTTTTCACTAAACATTTTATAACTAAAAACTTTTGAGATAAATAAATAAATAAATAAATAAACACACACACACACACACATATATATATATATATATATATATATATATGCGTATGAGTGTGTGACGTATTAAAAAAAAAATTACTCTCGCGGCTGTTTTTTTTTTTTTTTTTTTTTTTGTCGAGTTGTGAATAGGTAGAGGACGCAGTGTTATTGAGCGGAGCGAGTCGGGAGGAGCGGCGCGCTTTCCTCGGAGGTTGGTGAGTGGAACGAGCGAAGCAGAGCCCTCTAGTTTCACAAAAAGTTATTTACTTTTTTAACACGATTTAAAAATCTATATATTAATTTGAATGTGTTTTGTCTGTCTCCACTAAATTGAGAGAACGGCTAGATGTAAAAATTTGGTTGAGGTGTCTAAAGAAAGGTCTTGGTTTGTAGATGTGTCATCAAAAAAGAAAAATAAAAAAAGTCGAATGGTTCTCCGCCTGGGGGGCAGGTGTTAAAAACATGTTTGCGAGCTTAACTCAGCTCCAAATTACTTCAGTGTGAAGAAATTGTACTTGGGGGGACTAGACTCGAATAGTAAAAAATCACTTCTGCGAATTTGGAATTTTCGATTTTAAAGGGGGAAAGGGGGGAAAATATATTTTGGGAAGGGGAAAGGGGAGAAATTACTTTGAGAGGGAAATCCGTTCTAGACACACACATGTAGCACCTCATTTTAAAGGTCTTGAAATTTCATGTCGATTGGGGATGTTTGTATACAATATAGTACTCCCCTGGTGGTGAAAAGGGGAACTAGGTGATTTTGTAGTAGACCCTATCATGTTACACCTTATTTCAAAGGTCTTGGTATTTCCTGACCGTTGCCGATGTTCGTACAAAACACCCGCTGACGTTTCAAAGTGCAACTAAAGGATTTTGCAGTTGACACCCCCATGTGACACCTTATTTGAAAGGTCTTGGAAATCCAAGGCGATTGGTGGTGTTCGCATACAACATACTGCACCCCCTGGTGGAGTAGAGTGTATTTTGCAGTGCGTGCGTAGCATGCCTGCTAAACGGTGCCGCAGCCACAGGCAGCAGAAACAGTCAGAGGTTCGTTCGATTCAAGGTTAATTTTTGAGAATTTTTTCATGTTATTAGCGACCCGCATATACACTGCCGCACGCACCGGGGTCACGAGCCCGAACTCCGTCCGGTTTGAGGTAAATTTTTGTTACAGATGATTATTGTTTTCACGATGCTTTCATTTAAAAATATAAATTCAAACAAAATAGAGTCTTGTATAAAATCATACAAATTTAAGGTTCATTTAAGGTATCATGGGCCCGGACAACATCGGGCAGGTTCGTTCGGTTCCGGGTTAATTTTTGGGAATTTTTTTATGTTATTAGCGGCCGGCGTATGAGCTGCCGCAGGCACCGGGTTCACAATGCAGAGTTTCGTTCGGTTCGAGGTAATTTTTTTTGTTACAGCTGATTATTTTTTTCGCGATGCATTTGTTTAAAAATAGAAATTCAAACAAAATAGAATTAAAGATATGAAATCATACAAATTTAAGGTTCATTTCTATTTATAAGCATTTTTCCGAATTTCTTTTTTTTTAAGTGAAATGTCGTAAATTATATTAGATGTTTTAACTTGAAATACGTTTAAATAATGATGCGACGATTTTTGAAGCATTACGGTCAATAAAATGACCGTCGAATTCGACGGGTTCCAGCTAGTAAAAAAATTAAGTGCAAATTAAATTCATTTTATTTAAATCATTTAAACCTGTAGGTAAAACTTAAAAGATAGCTAGGATATTTCGGATATCGCTTTGCCGATATCAGCAAATTTTAATGTAATTATCTATTATAACACATATTTTTCTTTCTTTATTACTTTCTTCTTTATCTTATTTTCTTTATCTAATAAATTTTTGATTTAACCAGATACCTATTTTTTTTTCTTTAAAATAAAAAAATACTGGAGTATCTACACATCCAATAAGTTTTTGCAATAGAAAAATTTTATTTTATAATAGTTTTCTGTCAAACCGCTAATTTTCTAAAAATGAATACGTTGGTGTTTACTTCAAGTAAAAGAAAACTTTAAAGCAAAATCAAAAATTTTGTGCCAATCTATGTATAATAATCAACCGAGGAGAATATTCAAACAGATGAAATAATATATAAATAAATAAATAAATATATATATATTGTATGACACGAGAAAAAATTATTTTATGTATTTTAACTGTAAATAATGATGTTGAAAATACTTTTTTTGAAAGAATAGATGTTTTTTTAAGAAAACAGAAAATAAAAGCGACATTTAAAAATAATAAATACATAAAGTAAATGCTTTATTAAAATTAAAGTGCATGTATAATTTTATTCGAAATAAATTTTATTCGAAATAAATAATTTTCATCTATATTTTGTTTGTTGAGTGTTACAAAGGTATTAAATTATTCAAATTACATAATATATATATATATATATATATATTTGTTGTTGTTGTTGTTAAATCATAAACAAACACTTTTCTAAATTATTCTTCATGACATGGTATTTTTTTATTTTTATTTATTTATTTATTTGTCTTCTTATTTAAATAGTTATAAATGTTTAATACAATTTTAAGTTTTTTTTTTTTTTTTTTTTTTTTTTTTTATAATATCAATATACATAAAATCGTTTCTCATGGGTGAATGCCTGCAAGTCAAATGAGGATATTTTTGAAAGTGTAAAGTTATTAGGAGGGTCAGAAAGTGTGGGGCGTAGGAGCAAAAAAATAAGAATAGAGTTAGACCGTTCAAAATTGGTACATAGAGGTTTTTGATACCTACAAATCGATTGCGAATATTTTCGAATTTGTAAAATTATTAGGACAGACGGGAAGAGAGGGTAAAGGGGCAAAAATATGTAAATAAGAGTTAGAGCGCTGAAAATTAGTGTTGTTAGGTTTTGAGGCCCGATAAATCGATTGCGGATATTTTCGAAAGTATAGAATTACTACGAGAGGCGGGAGGGGGTCGGGCGCAGGGGTAAAAATAAATTTAGATAGAATGTTGGAAATTAGTATTATTAGGTTTAAAAGCCCGAGAGAATGATTATGAGTATTTTTTAAAGTCTAAAATAATTAGGAGGGGCGGGAACGGTAGGTGAAGAAACATGTGTGCCTGTATACTCAGCCGCAGGCAGTGGGGGCGCGGACCAATTATTCCACAGATGGGAGAAGATTTTTTTATTTTTTATTTTTTTCGTATTTTATATTTATGTTTTTCCCTTATGATAATATAGTGATTCATTAAGAGTGTCCAACTTAAATGTGCGCGCGCAGCGCACAATGGTCTACAGTGGGGACCCGGTGCGACATTTTTTCCAATGAGAATTTTCTTTTTCTCTCTCTTTTCTTTTCTTTTCTTTCTTTCTTTTTTTTTTTTTTTTTTTTTTTTTTTTGGCATGATAAAAAGTTATGCAATTTTGAGAATTCATTAACTTTCGATTTTTCGATTTTTCTTTGGCGCCGTTTTGAACGATAACGATGTCTCTCTGGCTGTTTGCGATATAATATGGCAGCCTATATGTTGTTTATTTTGGATTTATGATTTTATGTTTTATGATTTAGGATTTAGATTATGATTTTATCATTTATCATTTATGATTTTTATAATTATGATTTATCTATAATCGTCAAAAAAAAAAAAAAAAAAAAAAAAAATCGTCAAATATCATTGTGGGGTTATATTGAGGTTGTTCCCTATTGTGGTTGCGTAAATAAATTCCTTGGCAAAAAACGTACGAGCTTCTTTATTTCTAAATTTTAAAAATCGCTAAATTGGTCATATTAAAGATCTATCCTTTTAAATATGTTTTGAGTTAAAAAACTAAATCTTTATATAAACTAATATAAATTTTTATCTCGTAAATTTCATTTTAAAAATTTATGCGCTTAACCTCTAACTCTATACCAATAGTTGTTTAACATAATCATGGTATTCATTACTAAATCTTTTTCGCCTAACGTTAAAATAAAAACTAATAATATAAACTAAACTAATTGTATAAACTTAACTAATAATACAAAATAATAATATAAACTAAAATAAAAATAAAAACTAATTTTCGTTTCATCTTTATTAAATTTTTACTTAATATTTTAAAAATATCGGTTATTTATAAAAAGTTTTGCTATTCTAAATAATTTTTTTTCTTCTCTCGAGTGTCTCAAAGATGCCAATTATTCAATTTTTCTTATTTACATCATTGATCACATTTTAATTTTCCTGAGGAAAGTGACGTCAGAGACACAGAAAAAAACGTCATAAGAGAAACTTTTTCTCCGGTGGCAAATAAAGTACCTTCATAAACCCGACGTTTTTAGCTAATAACTTCTTTAATTAAAATGATAGAAATTTCTAAGCAGCTGAAATGCCTTCCTTGAAGCAGTCGGAATACACTGATATATCTCATGACGCGGAGAATCCTGCCCTCCACGAGAAGTTGCTGTCGCAGACAAAAAATATTGACGCCAGCGACAGTTACTTTTTTTTAATATATAGAGATACCATATTGCACTCTAATTTACCACCGTACGAAATTTCATTTACAAAGATGGATTTTAAGATATGCTATAATGACTTTAATTATTTTTTACAGTGTTTAGAATGTAGCTATAGGCTGCAACCATCTCCAGTTGACTCCAATATACATCTGCCATGTTAAATATTCGTAAATTTCAAATAATTAACGAAGTTTTCAAAATTGAATTTTCATAGTAAACTATGTTTATTCAAGCATTAAAACTGATATTTTAAAGCTGATCTCACATCTTTACAGTAAAAATATTCATTTGAAGACATGGTTAAGCGAAATTTTGATGTGTTTGCCCATGTTAAAAAAATAGTAAATTTCGAATAACTTACAAAGTTTTTAAATTGCAATGTTGCAGATACGTAGGGGTCTTGCCTGTGTCATGAGTGATATTTTAAAACTGGTCTGATCTCTCTGCGATCATTTTTTCATGAGATATCGTGTACACTGTTTAACAAGCTAACATAATAGCACATTTTTACACTAACACATTGACATCTTACAAGCGAACACCATACCGATTTTGTGGTTTTCGAATTCCTCACACCTCAAAACGTGTATAAAAACCGAGGTCGAAAATCTTTACGATTAACTCTCTCTCTTCCCCCCCCCCTCCTAACCCCATTTAATTCTCTATACGTTTAGTATGATGGGGAACTAAAATGAGTTGTGAAATGTGATGATAAAAGTGTATTCTTAGTTTAAGACTGAGCAACATTTAGTACAATTCATTTAAATAATTATAATAATAATTATACTGATAATGATAATATATGTTTTAAACATACATAAGTGTAGGGGTCCGCTTTTCAGACAACTAATTATGTAATAAAATCATTATGATATCAGTGGTTACAATGCTGATGAAAAACATTAAAAACATAAAATAATATAAACACATGCAAGAAAAGAAAGATTAAAAAGAAATAAAGAAATAAATATAAAAAAAGTTATAAGTTTTGAATTTCAAATGAATATTTTAATATATATTTAATTAACTTACAACATATACTTTATACTTTAAGTAATCTTTCGAAATTTCTTTTCTTTTTTATAAACTAGAAAGAAAAACATTAACAATCAATTGTTTTGAAGACTTCTTTTTTATAGTATTTTTGATCTATAAAAGTTTTAATTCAACAAAATAATTAAAAACTGAAAAATCTCAATAAAAAAATATATTTTAAAACTAAAATAAAGAATTCATGAATCAAATAAAAAAAGGAAAAGAAAGATGTGCAAAGAAAATAACAAATAATAACTAACAAACTATTTTGTAAGTTTTTCTTTCGAAACAACTGTAGTGAAATTTCACAATTTCTAAAATTTCCTGGTGTTCTTGGAATTTTGTTTTATATATGAATTTTTGTTTCAATAAAATTTCTTTAAATTTATTCAGTTATTCGATTTTATTGTACTTCTTAGAAGGTATTTCAAAATATTTCGTATAAAAAGAATAGTCAAATAAATAGTAGAGACTATTAGTACTTTTATGTGAAACTTCATACATTTTCTAACATAATGGATAACTACCATTAGTGGAAAATAAAATAGTATTTCAGTATGATTCATGTAATATAAGGTTCCGTAGACTTTGTTTTTAATATAATTGTTCGTATCGTTCATTTTCATTTTAAGTAAAGAGACAATAATTTCATTGTAATCTAGGAAAGTCAATAGAAACTAAGTAGACTTTATTAATATTTCTATATGTATTTTTTTTTTATTTTTTTTTTATTAATATGCAGTATTGTTTCAATGTAAGCTTTCTGTCTTAGATTTTGAAAATCTTTTTAATTAAATTTTAAACGTGCAAGATGTTAGGATCAACTGACTGCACTAGGGCCCAGGACCTGAGACGAAGTGTCCTCCGTGGTGGTCTTTTTAAAGGGTTCTAGCCCGCATTTACGCAAGTTTCGGAGAAAACCACGGGGTATTCTAAAGGAAGAGACAGACAAGCGCGCCCTGGAATCAAATACGACACATCTCACGTCTAACTAGCTTTGAGAGCATAACCTCTCGACCACTGGCGAAATTGGCTAAAAATAGATAAAAAATAGTGATTATGAGTTTACAGTCAAAAAATTGCTAAATTCGGTTGAAAATTAGACATTTTAAATATTTTTTTTTTTTTTTTTTTTTTTTAATTAAGCTCAAACCAGCTCTGCGTTGAAATTTTATAATTTGCGAGCTAGCGTTCTCCAACTGAAAATTACAAACTTTATCGAAAAATATTTAATTAATTTCAAAATCGGAGAATTTTATAAAGCTAGTTTTACACTTGTATTAATAAAAGATATGCTATCCTATAAATGAATAAATAGACATATAAATAAAAATACACAGTATTTTTGCACATATCAAGGAAAGTTTTGAGGGAGTGTAGCTAATTTTGACTTATATTTTAATTTTGGAATAATTACGAAATCTTTTTATTTAGAAATGCAAAGAACTTTGGTACTTATTTAAAATAACCTGTAAAAAAAGTTTTTAAGTTCATTTTGAGATAAAATAAATTTTTTTTTTTTTAGATGTTAATAAGGGCGTTATCTATTTAATTTAACATGTACGTAATACTATTCTTTAAATTTTAAGAAAGGGACTTATTTTCATATGCTACTGTATAGTATAATACCTTTCTAATACATCAAAACCTAAAATTAACGAAGTGTAAAACTAGCTTCATAAAAACCACCGACAACCGGGTTCAATTAAATATTATTTCTCGGTAAAATCTGTAAATCCTAGTTGGAATAACGCTAGCTGCCAAATTATTAAATGTCAAAACAAGGCTGCCTTTAACCCTTTCAGGCGCACTAAGTAAAAATGATTGAATTTCCTTTTAAATATATATATATCATAAAGTAAACATCCCCTACAAGTCATATTTCATGAAGAAAAAAATTCAGCATGTGGGGATTTTTTTGTGGGTGGTGGCTAGGCGTTCTAGCCACTGTGTCTATCCACCTAAAAGATGCTCCTAAAAATCAAACTAAAATTAATGATCTAAGATAATATGTAAATCTGTTGTATTTAAAAGGTGCATTACAGTATATTTACACTACCAAATACTTTTGAATAAAAAATTATTTTTCATAAAAATATATAAAAGAAACTTCAAAAATTTTTCCCGTAACTTGTCCATTTAAAAAAGTCACAGGCACATCCTGCTTAAAGTTACTATAGTTCTGCCATCTCTATTTCAATTTTAGAAGTACACATTAACTTTTCATAAAAGTGGATAAAAAAAGTAGCCACTGCACACTTAGAGAAAAATTTCTAAAGTAGGTGGATAGACCCTCTAGCCACCGCCCCTGAAAGGGTTAAACAATTAAATATCACCTTGAAATCTCCAATTTTCATCTGACTTTCGCGACTTTTTGATTGTGAAATAATCACAATTTTAGTCAATTCTTTAATTTTTATTAAAATCAGTTAAAAATTCGCTATTTTTTTTTTATTTATTTATGCTTGACTGAATAATATTAATAAATAAATAAATAATACTTGGCTTATCATCTAACTTGAGTTGCACGCTGGAAGATTCACCGCTCGCAAATTTTAAAATGTCAATCCAAAGTGACCAGAATATATTACATTTTGAAAAATAAAAATAATAATAATAATAATAATAATAAACTTTACAAATTTTACAATTTTTAACCGAAAGCAGATTTTACCTAACATGATTTAGGAATTGGAAGATTACCAGCCCTCAAATTTTAAAATATCAATTCAAAATGGCCTGGAAGATAAAACATTTTAATTAGCTTAAAAAGAAAAAAAAACTATCAAACAGATATTCATCAAGCATAGTTAAGAACCATCTCGATTAAATCAGAGTTCTCATAAAAGTAATCGCATTCAAATCTGTCTATTCATGTGGAAGCTACAGTGCCACAAACAGAGAAACAAAAGTTTCAAACAAATAACACCTTTTTTTTTGTCACGGGGTTAATTTTCTTAAGTTTTATAACAACAGACTTGTAATAGTATCTTTAGCATTCAGATGCACGAATGAGAATGTTCCATAAGAGTTATAATTTTTAAATATCAAGATATTGTTACAACTAATTTTTTTTTATGATGTTTAAATTTAGAAAACGTTATATTTATTAAATAAAATTTAAGTAAGAATTTATTTTCATAAGTTTTAAAATGAAAATAAAGTAATAAACTTTTGAGCTTTTATATATCTAAATATGACTAATAAAGTTTAAATTTGTAAAAAAATGATTTTATGTATGATATTTTGAAATTGCACAAAATAAAATTTTTGTGGAATAAAAATAGATTGCCTTCCTAGATTTTTGATATTGCTAATTTAAAAAAAAAAAAAAAAAAAAAATGATATGCAATGACAACTAAATATTCAGATATAATTTGGTTTGTAAAAACTAGTCAAAGAAAAGCAAATAAAAGAAAGGTAAAAAGTAAAATAAAAAATGCGATAATCAAATAATTATACATGATAAAATGACAGTTAATAATTAAGCTTTATTATAAAATTGGTAAATATGAAGCTCACTTCAATTAATTTATAGTTTTAAATATGTTGATGTTCAAAATGATGAAGGCATTTCGAAAGTTATTTCTAAAGTATCACCGCAATTTCTGTGGTTAATCCGCAGGTCATATAAATCTGTTTTAAGCCAGAAATTTTAATTAACGAACAAAGTTATATTTGTACAAGCTAATTATATGTGCGAATGGAGCTTTCTCTGTTAAGGGGTCACATGGGTTTCGATATATATATATTCCGTGTTTTTTTTTAATATGAATAAAATATTTGGTTGAAATTTTGGCATATAAAAGAGTAACAGTTGAACAATATTTTATATAATTTACATAAATTTTTTTGGAAAAATTCAGTCAGTAATACTTGGTTTCCGGAGACCCTTCAAAAAAGCGGGGGATAGGATAACTCATGATAGCTTTAACTGAGATTAAAAAAGCATTTTTTTTTTCTTTCTTTCTTTTAGCGGATAAGTATAACTCGTGCTTCAACGAAAGTTTTTTTTTTTTTTCTTTCTTTCGATTATAACTTATTTTGCATGGGGTAAAATGTGCCGAAAATAGTACTGTTTCTTGCATATAACTCTGCAAAGAAAATTCAAATTTCATTTTTTTTTTTCTTTTTCAATACTTTCTTAAAACACGAGCTGTACCTACTATTATTTTTTTTCCAGATAAAGCTATCATGAGTTATTCTGTCCAACGTTTTTCTGAAGGGTCTCCGGAAACTAAGTACCACCGTCTGAATTTTCCAAAATTTTTAAGAGAAATTTTATAAAATAGTGTTCAAATGCTGCTCTTTTATATGCTTAAAGTTTTAAATAAAAAATTTTAAATTTTAAGTTAAAAAAGAAAAAAAGAAAAAAGAAGTTTTTTTTTAGCCTTCGAAACCCATGTAACCCATTGTTTAAAAAATGTTATTGGTATAAAACTGATTTATTTGACCTGCGGATTATATACAGGAAATTATAGTTAACATATTCTTGAAAAAAAAAAAAAAAAAAAAAAAAAATCAGTTTGAAACTGTTCATATTTTATGCAGCTCGTTCTGACATTTACTATTTAATTTTCCCAGTATGAAAAGATTACTTACTGCGCTCAGCTCAGAAACAAAATGTCCGTCAGAAATTATTTGGGTTTTCTGACAAATTCCACGACGTTGCTAGTTTTGTTTGTGTTTGTAAGTTTTAAAGAGTAAACTAATTCTGGAATAAAAGGCTTCACCAAATTTTTCACTTTACTTTTTCCGGTTTTGAAATGCTTCATGCAATTAATATAAAAGACCTTGTTATTGAAAACTTGTAATTTATTTTCTAAAGGCTAATTAAATTTTAATCTTTTACAAAATGTAACTAATGAAAGAAAAAATATGCTTTATGTAAAAATATATATATAAATTACTCAAAAATTCAAAATTATGTAATTTGTGTAGAAATTAAAAAGATATATATATGAGGAAATTAAATATGATAAATCTTGATTTGTTGTTTTTGGAAGATGACACTATTTTTAATTTTCTTTTTATTATGATTATTATTATTATTTATTTAATATTATAATATATTTATTTTATTATTATTATTACATTTGAAAATCTTTTCAACATATGCTATATAACTTAGTATTTTTTTACCATATACTAACAATAATCAAACATTTATATTTTCATGAATAAATTTTATACTAATACGTTTTAATAAACAAAGTCTAATAGCAAAATGTTTCTCATACACGCAACGGTTCCGCTTTTTTTTTCTCTGACTCTTTCACATCACTCTATTTATAGAGCAATTTTTACTTTAACTGATCGTGATGATAGAAGATTACAATATGAATATGATGGTGGAAGAGTCAGGGGGGGAAAGCGGAACCCTAGCATGTATGTCACCTCCTCCTCTGTATTTCAAAACACAATTTCTAACCTTTTCTCTAAAAATAAAATAAAAATCTTATTTAAAGAAAAACATAAAAGTGCATTCTGAATCCATTTTTCGCGTGTTTATTAAAAAAGAAATTGATTTTATCCAAGCTAAAGTACATGACACAGCTGACAATTCTTCCGAATTTTTAACACCACTATATCACAATAGTTATCTACCTCTTATTTAATTCCAGAAATTCAGTCTTAAAAAAAATACAAAAGAATATTGGTGTTAAAAAAATAGGGAAGGTTGGCAACTATGGTATGGAAACACTAGAGGAGTTCAGTTACGTTATGGGGCTGTGGTGTAATCATTGTTTCCTCACAGATGTTAAAAACACACTACGTCAAAAGTTGTTGGAAAAAACGTTGAATACAAACAACATAAACTACAAAATCACGCAAAAACTGTTTCAGTTTGAAATAATTAATCACGGCCATTCATTAGGCGGGAAATTTAAAAATACGTTGCCATACTTGCCAACCATCTCATTATGAACCGTACAATATTTAGTACCCGCCTTTTTTCTCACACCAATAAATTTTTAGAGTAATTTTAGTCTTATTTAATCGAAAGAACATTTGGAGAGAATTACTCTAAAAATATAGTGGTGTGAGAAAAAGGGCGTTTTTACAGGGGGCGTTAACAATTGTACGGTTATTAATGAGATGGTTGGCAAGTATGCGTTGCTGCTTTTACGTTGCACTTAATCTTTTCGACTGATGAAAGGTCGGGATTGTTTACATGCAAAACTTTAAGATATCATTACTAAACATCAGTATTTCAGAGCATTTTTCTGTTACCAAAAGATATCGCTTTTCCCCTTAAATATTAAAACATTTATAAGAGTTTTTTTTGACAATAGAAATAATTCAATATTAACTATACAGTTCTTTCAAATGATTATTTCTTTATTCGTTAAATTTCATAGCTCATTTATATTTATATATCAGTAACCAATGAGGTGAGAACTAATCTTAGTAACTGAATAAGATACTGGTGGGGGAGGGGGGGGGGAGGGAGGGAAGGACTTTTAAAAATATTTGAATAGCGGAAACGGGTTTCCGGGAATAAAATCAATAAACGGAACAGGATCGTAAGGTTGAACTCAGAAGAGATAATAAACAATTGGTAGCATATTGTATTAGCCGAAATAAGTGAAAGCGGAAAGATTAAAAGTTATCTTAAAAATAAGTAGCTTCTGCGGAAAAATCTGTAAAATGCTAAAAAAGTATTTTTTTTTTTTTTTTTTTTTTTTTTTTTGAGTATTGACATGAGATATAGAAGGGTGTAACTTTATAAATAACAGAGAAGGAAGTTATAAATCATTTTTTAAAGATAGATAAAATGACTAAAGAAAAAAAAAATCACTGAGAAAACAAAAATATACCGCCTTCATCTAAAACGAATAAGTAGTCATTTTCTCAATACCTAAACTAAAAATATAGATTACCGAATTATGCGCATAAGGTAAACAAATAAACTTAATAGACGAAATCATCGAGAATTTCTAGGCTATACATTTCTAGATGATGAAACAATATTCTGAATTATATGAATTGTGTTATGAATCCTATGCGAGAAAGTCTCGCTTGATTTCCTAGAACTGGATCATAAATAAAAATTATAGTTACTAACTCGCCTCTATAGTTCGCGTTTATTTGCAGAGTTTTTTTAAATAAGTTTGATCAAGATAATATAGGAAAATGCTCTGGAATTCTAATAGAGATTTCTAGAACACGGTAGCAAATGGAACTAGAATTTATAAGGATGACAGGGAACTACTTTTACTAGATCCACAATTTAGTTTTTAGATATGTCACATAATTTTTTTCAGTGCGAAGAAATAAATAAGTATATTTTCTTCGAATTTCCAAAAAAGAAAGGAAAAGGCTTTTTTCTGTACTTAGAGTGAAAAAAAAAGTGGTATTATATGCTAAAAGTGGTACTAAATGCTTATAATTCAGAATGTTATCTTGACAAAATAAGCAATAATAATAATAAATATATTTAATTATAATTTTAACACGTAAAAATGTTTTTAATTTTTGGAATGCTTTGTTCGAACTTCTTACAAATGATTTTAAAAATATATTAATTCAATCGTATTTATATCTTAATTTTCTACACTATATCTATAACTGTAAATTTTTTATCGTGCAATCATTCGACATTTTAAATAAATTCTCCATATTGATGACTAAATCTCATTATTATGGTTTAATTTTACATAAAAATCCGGACATGACCTGTAAAAAGTTTTTGAAATAATGCTTGCTAAATACTACCGCAATTTCTCGCATATAATCCACAGATCACATAAATCAGTTCTGCACCAAGAATTTTTAATTAATAGAAGTGGCTATTTTTGTGCGAAGGAATGCTTCGTACAAATAAAACTGTGTGTATTAATTAAAATCTTTGGTATAAAGCTGATTTATATGACCTTTGTATTATGTGCGGGAAATTGCGGGAGTATTAACCAGCATTTATTCGGAACCTTTTCACAGATGATGCTAAGTTTTTTATTTAAATTCAACCGTAATAATAAGATTTAATTATGAGATTAAGATTTTTATCTAAACGAAGCCATAATAATGAGATTTAGTCATCAATATGTAACATTTCATTTAAAATGTCGAACGATGATACGATATTTCTCATAGGGAACATAAATTTCCTTTTAGTGATGCAAGAAATTCTTCTATGAACATGCGAAAGAACCAGTATAATTTTTTGAAATGTTAAAAGAATTTAGACAAATTATTGATCAATTACAATAATGCTATTTAAAGATCAGTATGGAAAATTGCTTTGGAATTTTCGAATGGCGACTGACTCGGTACCTTCTTAGGAACATCAGTTTTTTATTTAATGCTGTAAGAAATTTATTAAAACTGCAAAAATAGAATAAAAATTTCCGAAATGTTTATCACTCAATGCAGTTGAATCTTACTAATAACACTGTTCTGCATTAAAATCAGGCCCAACACCATTTTTACAAATCCTTATGTAAAATGACCTCCTGAATTCGAATATGACGGCCATTTTGTTCTATCACCCACAGTTTTTCGGAGACGCCTCCCTATTTTTTATCACTTTTCGGTAATTTTATGCCTATAAATTGGATTTGTAAGGATTATTTTAACTGTTAAATATCTTCTGAGGGGCTACAGCAGTGAAAGATTCTAAAACATGAACATTTGCAGCAGAGGGAAAACTTAGGAGGGGGATTTGCCACTGAAAATTATAGATTACATTTATTATATTTTATTAATCAATTATTACTATTATTTATTATATATTATATTTATTTTTTTTCTAAGTGCTAAAATAATTTTTTCCATTCTTCAAATCATATTCATGGTCATAAAGTTACCAAACAGTGATTAAAATTTGGGGAGTGGTTGGCGCCCCGAGAAAACTGTGGGTGGTTGGGCAAAATGGAGGTCATATTCTGAGTCAGGAAGTCATTTTATAAAAGAATCAGCAAGAATGGTATCAGGGCTCATTTTTTTTTTTTTTTTTTTTTTTTTCAAGGCAGTGTAATAATTAGCTGTAAGGCGGAAAAACTGCATTTAAAATTTCGAATGCTGAACACCAGTTTTTATTAATTGGTGTAACAGAGCTTCTTACTAGCAACATCAATGTCGTAAAATATTTGGAAATATAAATAAGATTACGAATAACCTCTTACGTATGATAATGCTTTGATATCAACCGTTATTTCTTTTATTATGATCGTTTAAAAAGGGATATTTTGTAAATTTAATTAAGTAACATATTAAACTCAAATTTAAAATTGAATAAAAAAAAAAATAAAAAAAAAAGAAATATGTTCCTTTTGAAATCTGTTAATAAGAGATCATGGATCTTCAGCCTGATCAAATAGATTTTTTATTATTCGTTCTCATTCGAATATATTTTTAATTTATATCATATGTGGGGTATAATAAAATACAGATCTCAAAGGAAATCGTATACAGATTAAATACCGAAGGCTGAACTCGGATTGAGTCCAGAATTATTCAATTATACAGGAGCAGAGTTGCCAAGTTCATTAATTTATTCCAAAACACTTTTAGCTCCGCCTTTATTTCAACATCACTTAATTTATAAAATAATTTTGTATAATATATAACTAAGATAAAATAAGAAAAAATATTCTTATAATAAAAGTGGTGTGGAAGAAAAAAGGCTCGGCTGAAGATGCTCTGGAATAAATTAAGGAACTCGGCAGCTTTTCAGAGGTCCCAATATCCTACTATTTTTTATAGTATTTCTTTGGTGGCATTTATAGTATTTGTAGCATTTATAGTTCTTTTTATAGTATTTAATTGCAGAAATCCAACGATTAATTAAAGCCATGTTTATCATTTAAAAAGAGCTAAACATATCCTGATTAGAGTAAGTAGTGCACTAACAACTAAGTAAGCAAGTAAACGGGTTTTTATAAAATTCCCAGATGCATTGTATTTAAATAGATAATTTTTAAGATATCTGAATTTGCGCAAGCGAAAGATCTTAAAGATAAACATTACGTCATAAAATTTTTATACTAGTTCTAGAAAATAATTTGATATTTGGTCTCTAATCAAATAAAAATAATTAAAATAAAGATTACAAATATTGTGAAAATTATAAGCAGGAGCAACAATAATTAAAGAGGTAACTTTCTGTATTTTGTTCTGACGCATTGTGACTGTCTTTCGACAGATGATAAAATTACTAATAGTAAATATCAAATAGCCATATGTGCAAGGAAACCTTAAGAATACAGTTAATTTAAAACAGAAATGTCCTGTCATGAAAGTCATAGTGTATGCATCAATAGTTCATTTAAATTAGACCTCAGTCGTTTCCCTCACCGCAATTAATGATATGTGAATGAATATTGTATGAATAAACATTTCCTGTGCAATACTTGGATCATTTAGTTGTTGTAAATAAACTGCATAACTTTCGTATTAAATAAAGTTTGTTTTCAAGATGTTGAATTGTTTTATTTTAACCCTTTAGTGCATATTTTGTTTTACTCACAAACACAAAATCATTTATATTTAAAAAGTGAAGAATGCCATTAAAACAGGAAACGATATATACATATATATATAATATACTGTATATTTAACGTTTAATTTTATAATTATTTAATAATAATTTAATAATAATTTAATAATAATTTTAGTATATATTCAATATTTAATAAATTTTTAAGTAGAAGTATTTGAAAGGAAATAACAATTGGTATCAAAACGAAACCAGCATGTAATGACCTCCCCCCCCCTCCCCCCCCCCAAAAAAAAAAAACATTTATTATGCGGTAAGTTTTCCCATACCACTAAGCTCTAAAGAGTTATGAAGTTCAATTGAATCCTTTCCTCTGCCAAATTACGTAGATTTAAAAGATATTATTATTATTTTTTTAACCCTTTGAAGCACAAGGTAATTATGCTCATTTACTACCGAAACCTACCAGAAATTACAATCACAGTTGGAAGGGGAAAAAAATGAATTTTAATCGCTAAGTTTTAAAAGCAGAATATGTTAAAAAATTCAGGGATGAATCTTAGCATTTGGAATTGACATACCTACCAACAGCATGATTAATATTCCGTAGTATTGTTAGTCCTGCTCAGCATTCCCAACTTTTATAATTTATTCACGAGCATTTTTAGCTCAGCTTTCTTTTCGCATCAAAAACTCTGTAGATTATTTCTCTTTAATATGTGACAATGATTAAATAGAAAAAAAATTATTTTTCAAAATTTCCGGTATGAAAAAGAGGCGGAGCTAAAAATGCTCGTGAATAAATTATAAAAGTTGAGAACGCTGGCCCAGCTTTTCTTTCACACCAGTAAATTTGTAGAGTAATATTCTCCGAATTCAATTATGATTAAATCAGATGAAAATATTCTAAAAGAATATTGGTGTGAAAAAATGCGTAGCTAACGATACTACAGAATATTAATTAGGCTATATGTGTGGATTAAAAACTCGGTGATATATAATATATGCTACCATGCTTCAAAGAGTTATCCATTCGCAAATTTGCTGAACATTAAAATCATAGTTTTTGAGAGTATTAATATCGTTATAATCCATGACTATGGATAAACGGAGCTTTATAAGCTGATTCTTACATTAACATTAAAAAAAAAAAAAAAAAAAATCTATACCTATTGAACATAAATAAATAATTAAATAAAATTCATACTATCTATTTTTTTTTTTTTTTTTACAATTATCAGTAATATCCAGTTTACATGTGAAATAGAAAATAATGGCTCCCTTCCATTTCTTGATACCCTCGTCTCTCGCACTGTAAATGGATTTTCAACCACCGTCTATCGTAAAAATTTTGCAGTCTCCCTTCCTCCCCATGCGCGTTCATGTCACCCACCTAACCAAAAAATGGCTGTCTCAAATATTTTTCTTTGGCGTTTCTGACGTAGTAGTTTATTCGGGTTTTAATATTCCAACGCCAAGTCTCCTGTTATTATATAGTTATATGTATTCAGTTTTATTTATTTGTTATTATTTTTATTTATTTATTTATTTATTTATTGAAACAATTAAACAATCATTTATTTTTGTTCCTTCTTGAGAAAATACTTCTTCATCCTGCACTTTCTTGATATCGTGCTTTACCTGCGCATGCAGATAATCTACAATGCGCATAATCCGCTCGCGGATAAGCGGGAGTTTACTGTGATAATTCTAAATTATAACAGATTTAAGAAAATAAAATTTTATCTTTTATAAATCTGACATAATGAAGTAAAACTTCATATTTCAAACTTCATATGTGAAATGGAAATGTAGAAACAGCTATTTGAAAAATAATTACCAAAATTTTATGTTACATTTATTAAACAGAAATATGAATATTGAAAATATATTTCATAATTGAAAATTAAAAAAATGTAAGATATTCTTATTCATATTTTTTACATGAAATTCCTACTTGCAAAGCAAATACTGTCGAACCTCGTTAACGTGAATCTCAAGGGGTATAAAAAATTTGTTCGTGTTATCAGTAGTTCATGCTATCAGTAACTATTCTTTATATAACTAAACTAATCTTCATTTTGACGGGGATTGTAGAAACCGTTCATGTTAAAAGTAATGCACGTTAACAGTGTTCATGTTAACGAGGTTCGATTGTAATACTTTTTATAAAACATTGCCATGCTTTTAAATTTTAGCCGTGGTTTCTTACCAAAATAAATAAATAAATAAATAAATAAATAAAATGAAATAAACTGCTCTACCTTAACTATAACCAAATAAAAATATAATGGGTTATTTTACTACAATTTCAAACTTCATATGTGATTTTTTTTAAAATTCTGGTGAGAAAAAATCATATTTTTAGCCACATAACTTCAGCAACATTCAGTTTCATATTACTTTTTATATTTAATAAACGTGGTTTATTCTGAAGAAAGTCTTATTTTGCTTCTTGAAAAAAAAAGTATATATATATATATATATATATATATATATATATATATATATTGTCATTCATTTAAACTTAGTGCTTGTTCTATAATTTATGACTTAATTTATAACATTTTTATCTTTCTTTTTATGAATCGTAAAATCTTTATAAATGATTAAATGAAAATTATTTCACAAATATACAACAAATTTAACCCCGAAATTTTTCGAGTTATAATTTAATTGCTTTAGAAACTGTCAAATCACTTATGAAATACTGTTATTACGCTATTAACACAGCGTTTCTTTGCTATACCTCATATCCTTAATGATTAAAAAGACGTGAGAAATCTTCGTTTTTACGCGGTAACTACAATATTTCTGCTCTTTACAATATTTATAGCGGGAGTAAACGATACAGCTAGTGTTATTACCCTCTTACTCTTCACCAAAAACAGAAAAAAAGAATGGGACGTAGAAATGAACAGAAGAGTATATTTGATGTCAAAGGTCATATGTTTTTCTTAGCACATATGTTCATTGACTGAGTCACTCAGTAAACTCTTTACATTCAACGGGTTGCTTCCCTTTCCGCTGGAAAACCCCGCCCCAAGCAAAAACTGAAGGCAAAATAAGCGTTAAATCATTCCGACCGTTTATTTCTTAAGTTTGGATTATTTTCATCTAGATCAAAAAAAAAAAAAAAAAAAAAAAAACACTATTAACTTCACTAACAGAAGAAAAAAAGTAAATAAATCAAATCCAACATATGATGCAAAGAATAAAAGATAAAGGCGGAAATTTTTCTTTAATAAAGATATCAACATCAAGTGATTTTCTCGTGCATGTGTTGAAACATTTAAACACTGCCGTCGCCGTGTGAAAAGATTTGAACGCAATTTTTCTCTCCCTTTTCGATGAGTTAATAGTTTGAGGGGCGAGGTATTTGCGCTCATTTAAAGTGGGAGGCTACCAGAATTTACGAGTAAAGATCGAAAAAAAAAAAATAATAATAATGTTTTCAGATGAGTTTTAAAAGTATAATTTTTGTAGAATAATTCAGGAACGATTTTCCGATCTAGATCCAGAATTGCCAACACTTTAATTTATTCCAGAGCATTTTTAGCTCCGCCTTTATTTCATACCCCTTTTTTTCTAAAGAGTATTTTTTTTTTTTCTTGTTTTATAATAGTTATACATTGGACAAAATTATTATATAAATAAAGTGGTGTGAAAGAAAGGCGGAGCTAAATATGCTCCTGATTAAATTAAAATTTTGGCAACTCTGCTAGATCCGATCCCGTCGCCCTTCTAAAGGTTAAGAGATAATAATACCATAGTTGATAGTCTCCAGATTTCGGCCGGAGATCTTATACCAGAAATGTTAACCGACAATTTTCACTTTATTTAATCGTAGAAAAATTACATAATAAATTTCTATTGAAAAATAGTGGTGATAAATCTGATTTAAAAATTCAAAATGTTGACCAGTATGATTAACACCCGTTATGGTATTGTTTATGAGTATATTGAACTTTTCTAAGGTTTGAATGAAATAGAAGATATGCCAAAATTTTCTAATATGTAACGGTGTAGTATTGTTAGTATTCGCCTGTATTTTTTTTCACTCCAAATTTTTTTAAAGTAATTTTCTTTTCATTTAATTGTAATACATATTCGAGAAAATTACTGAACAAAAATAATGTTGTTAAAAAACGGGGGAGGCGAGTACTAACAATTCTCTTTAATAAAATAGAAATATTGGCATATCCGAAAAAGTGCGCATAACAAAAATCATAGGATCACAAGACACTAAAGCGTGTTTGTCTATCATTATAAAGGTTTTGTTATCGTGCACTGGGTTCATTGCAACATTTAGAGTTTTTCGAGAAGGAAGGATAAAATTATTTAAATACGCCATCCTTTTTTTCCAGTTACTGCTAACAAAACATTTTAAGAGCGGACAATACCTAATCTCGCCGGCAGCCTTGGCCTATGTTATTCTATGGGAAAATTTGTTTACATAATTACTCATTACCTAAAGAATATTTTTCAATTCTGTTTTCACATTTAGAAAATTCATAAGCGTTAAATTATTACTTGTTTTCCAAAAATTGATTTTTTTAAATTTTAGTATTTCATTTTGCGACTAGAAAATGAGAAAAATGCATTTTGTGAAAAATCGCATTTTTGAACTCAAAATTTAAATGTAAAAATTAAAAAAAATGAATTTTTCAAAAATAAGTTCTCATTTAACGGTTATGAATTTTCTGACTGCGAAAACAGAATTAAAAATATACATTAGGTAATGTGTAATTGTCGCAACAAATTTTCCCATAGAAAAACATTGGCCACGGCTGTCCGCGGGATTAGGTATTATCCCCTCTTAAGACGTCAGACTATATGTATTTAACATATTCAATAAACTTCTAAGTTTTTTAACAAGTGGATCTGCAGATCAGGAGCCTCAACGTCCTATTTGCATCATGTATTATTCAACAGATCATTTTTAAAAAATCTTTATTATATAATATATATATATATATTTCGATTGATTTGCTACGTAAACAAAAACGTTTCTGAGGAGGGCTACCGCCCTCTATCAACCCCCCGCTGTATCTCTCTTTCTATAACTACTTGCATATATATACTATGTATATATATGTATTCCTAATAACTGATTGACTTGTATTAATTCCCTGTAATTCATAAATACTTGTACCAAATTTCATGCAAAATTATTACATAACATATCTGAATTATTTTGAGTAACCCTGTAAATGAATTATCAATTCTATGCCCACACGTCTACACTGAAAAACCTTCTTTTAAAATTCTAATAAAATTTCATTATATTTAACGAGGTGTAAGCATGTTAAAATACACTTTTAAGAAATGCCGACTATAGACCGCAATAGTACGAAATTCTTTTATGTATCCCAGAAAAGGAGCCACAGTAATTATATACACTAAAAAGAATACACCTATTTAATTAATTATAACTTATTATTATTTTAACCTAATTTGACATCATTTGGATGATTACAGCACGTCATAGAAATTCTTTTGTGGGGTCTCGTAAATAAATTATTTAGTCTATACATATCCTTTTTCTAGAGAAAACATGTTTTTAAGCATTTTTATAATGTATGTTAATCCCATTATGTTGAATGCAGCATAAACGCATTAAAATGCACTTAAATAAAAAATTTTTCATAGGCTCTAAGGTTACGGAATTCTTTTGTGTGTCTCCGTAAACGAACCATAAACATTGTATACACCAGTAAAAACTATTCATCTTATTATACATCTTTCATGAATAATTGTTCGAAATTTGACATAATTTGGCTGATTACGTTACATTGTCAAAACACTTTTGTATGGTCCTTTAATTAGGAAGCCTAAGAGCACATATTTTCTCTAGAAAACATAAGTTTAAGCATTTCAGTAATGAACGCTAATTTCAATTTGTTGATAGCAAAATAATGATGTTAAAATGCGTTTAAACGAAATTCACCCCATATGCTGTAATGATAAGAATTTTGACGTGTCCCTGTACACAATCAATAAAAAGTATAGGCATAAAAATTTATATAGCTATTTCTATACAGAGCCTGAATGTGTGTGCCAATTTGCAAGTCAATCGGAGGATTTTTGCGGCCGCTATTGCGGTGTAGAAATTCTGCCCATAGACCGTAATGATAAGAAAAAATTTGGTGCGTCTCTGTATACGAACTACAAATGGAATACACACCCAAAACTATACAGCTTATTCTATCGGGCTCATGCATAAATGTACCAAATTACAAGTCAATAGCGTGAATTTTGCGGCCGCTATCGCGGTACATACAAATTCTTCCCATAGGCCGTAATGATAAGAAAAATTTTGGTGTGTCCCTGTACACGAATCACAAATGGAATACACACCCAAAACTATACAGCGGATTCCGTGGGGCTCATGAATATGTGAACCAAATTTCAAGTCAATAGCGTGATTTTTGAGGGCGCTATCGCACTACAGACAGACAGACAGATAGACGGAACCCAAAATCTTTATGAGTCTCAACATAGAGCCTCCACTGACGCTTCGGCAAAAATTGCAAGTCAATAGCTTGATTTTTGCGGTGGCTATCGCAGTACATACAAACTATTCCCATAGGCCGTATTGATAAGAAAAACTTTGTCGTGTCCCTGTACACGAACTGCAAATGTAATACGCACTTAAAACTATGCAGCTAATTCCGCTGGGCTCATGAATAAGTGTACCAAATTGCAAGTCAATAGCGTGATTTTTGCGGCCGCTATCGTGAGACATACAAATTCTTCCCATAGGCCGTAATGATAAGAAAAACTTTGGCGTGTCCCTGTACACGAACTACAAATGAAATACACACCCAAAACTATACAGGTGATTCCGTGGGGCTCATGAACATGTATACCAAAGGGTATTGCAGGATAAGCATATGAAAACTGCACCAGCGTCGAATGAAGAGTTCTTGCCTTCTATTTATTGTTCTTTTTCTGAAACATCTTTTGCACACAATTTTAGACTTCTACCCTCAACGATTAGGGAGTAATGGAGGTGGCAACCTAAAACGTTAAATTTAATTAAAAAAAAAAAACTATTCGAGATATCTTAACGAGGTTGGAACTATTTATAAATGTTTATGAAATACATAATATATATTTTTTTTTCAGAATTTTCACTCGATTTTAAACGGTAGAAAATGATAAGTATATTTTTGATGGGCGATTTTTTATACTTTCCACCAAAGTGACACCTACCAAAAAAATACAGTTTATTTGTTTATTAGTTAGCTATTATATATAAAAATTACAGAAGGGTTAAATTGGTAGAACGTAGTGAAAAAAATAATAATCACTTAACAATAATACTTGTGTGCAAGTGTTTCACTCTCAAAATAAAAGACTGACACCAGCACTCGTTATCAATCTATTATTATCAATCGCAATAAATTAAACCACATGTATGATATAAATTATTGATAAAAGTACGCTGGTATAGGTTTTCTGTGCTGAGACGGAAACTCTTGCACTCTTGTAATAATACCAATGATATAATATTTATTTTTAAAACTATTTTATAATAATAAATAAACAAGGCAAGCAAATATAAAAATGCTCTTTTAGCATTTGTTATTAAAATGTACCAATTAGCAAAAAAAAAAAAATATATATATATATATATATATATATATATTCTATTTAATTGTTATCAGGGATCTTACATCTAAACTTTTTTTTCAAGACACTTTTACGGATGAGAAATTTTTCTAATTTTTGCTACCTTTATTTTTATACACTAGTCTCTATCCCGTTTAATCACGACATATTACTATGAAAATACTGATATAAGGATTTCTGTATGAAAATAGCATAGATGTCAACATTTTAATTTATTCGGGGGTATTTTTAGCGCCGCCTTTTTTCATGCATCTGTCAAGAGCTGTTTCTCCATTCATAGTTCATAATGGCCACGCCTTTTTTCAAGAATTCTACCACAAGTTTTTTTATGGAATAGATTTCCTTTTAAATTTTAAGACATTTTAATTATAAAAAATTGCTAAATATTAATAGTGGTGCAGAAAATTAAGAAGTTTCAAGGACTGTACGAAATATGTCATTTTTGATGGGCGGAGCTATGTGAAAGATTTATAACGGATGTTATGTCAGTTGTACCTGATTACGTTTAACAATAGTAGATGATTTATAAAAAATCACACTCGTAAATAAATAAATAAATGAATAAAGCATTATGCATGTAGAATAAATGAATTGGTAGACCTTTATCAAAGTATTATTATTTAAAAGAACGGAAAAACTTATAAATATGCTTTAGCCAAATTAAATAGTACTTTTCAGACGTATAAAATTCTGTGTTGTATGTCAAGGGGTTCATTCTCTAGCAAAGTTGTTACAACTTATATATTGAAGTAAGCGCAAAAAGATTTAAAAACTGAGAGACTTCTAATTCATTCTGTAACATTATCAGTAACTGCGTAACAATGTTACGAATTAAAATAAAAATGTTGGCAGCTATATTTACAGCTAATTATATGGCTCATATTCCATGCCCCCTTTTACACGTTCGGAGATGGAGAAAACACCTGCCTTTTTTTTTTTTTTGCTACTGCTATTTTCATAGATGCCAATATTTCGATTTATTCCGGAGTACTTTTAGCCCCGCCTTTATTTATAGAAAAATTTTAGGGAATATATAACTTCCATAAAATCTGTCAATTTTATCCTTAAAAAATAAGTGGTATGGAAAAAAGGCGGGGCTAAAAAATTTTGCCATCTATGCTATTTTCATATAGGAATTTTTATACCAGTATTTTTGAAGTGTTGTGACGTGATTAAACAGGATAGAGACTATTATGTAAAAATAAAGGTATCAAAAATTACGGAAATTTCTCATCCTTAAAAGTGTCTTGAAAAAAGGGCGAGATGTAAGATCCCTGATAATAAATAAATATAATTTTTTTATTATTATTATTGCTAATTGTTACGTTTTAATAACAAATGTTAATAGAGCATTTTTATATTTGCTTTCATTGTTTATTTATTGATATTAAGTAGTTTTTAAAAATAAATATAATATCATTGGTATTATTATTAAGTGATTATTATTTTTTTCACTACGTTCTACCAATTTGACACTTCTGTAATTTTTATATGTAATAGATAACTAATAAACAAATAAACTGTATTTTTTTGGTAGGTGTCACTTTGGTGGAAAGTATAAAAAATCGCCCATCAAAAATATACTTATAATTTTCTACCGTTTAAAATCGAGTGAAAATTCTGAAAAAAATATATATTATGTACTTCATAAACATTTATAAATAGTTTCAACCTCGTTAAGATATCTCGAATAGTTTCTTTTTAAATTACATTTAACGTTTTAGGTTGCCAACCCCATTACTCCCTAATCGTTGAGGGGAGAAGTCTAAAATTGTGTGCGATAAAGAACAATAAATAGCTGGCAAGAACTCTTCATTCGACGCTGGTGCAGTTTTCATATGCTTATCCTGCAATACCCTTTCAAGTCAATAGCTTGATTTTTGTGACTGTTATCGTGTGACAGACAGACAGACAAACAAACACACAGACACCCAAAATCGTTTTGAGTCTCAACAAAGGGCCTCCACTGACGTTTCGGCAATTAAAAAATGTGAATTATTGGGTTTTTTTTTTCTTTTATTTGTTCACTATGTTTATAAAAATTCAATGAACATTTTTCAACTGTCTCGGTTCTTGCTGAATTTACTTGTTTTGGTATTGAATTTATGTTTTACAATTTGGTATCGTTTTATTCTTGCATTCAGTTTAGTACTTGAATTTAAATAATTTTTAAAAATATCTGATGAAATATTGGATGTGCTCTAAAACTAATGTTTAGATTTTTTTCGTAACTTTACAGTTAATTAGACCTTGACATAGATTAGCTATTTTATCTAACAGCTGGTACTATTAAGCTACTTTTTTAACTCTCTGCATTTAATTGTAAACTGTAGCCTATTTATTATTAAGACTGTAACGGTTTGAATCACTCGTAGTTTTTTCATAGGTTTATACAAAAATAAATAAATAAATAAAAATATGCACAAGTTTACATTTTTTCAAATACGTATTAGGAACCTTATAATTCGTCAAATAAAAGTAAAATATAGTTGTTCTGTTTATCTGTTCATTTTTTATTCACACTCTTGCAAACCTGCCTCAGGGGTGGAAAATTGGCGCAGAAATCATACCGATATTTGTCTGAAAATTTTCTCAACTTATAAATTGTTGGTTTAAGAAGAAGAAGAAATTTTGTTTCATAAATAATGGTATGAGTTCTGCGCCAATGTTCCACCCCTGTGTTGTTAGTCCCACCTTTTTTTTCACACCAGTAAATTTGTAGAGTAATATTCTCCAAATTCAATGGGGAAATTGCACATTTTTCATTTTGACTTGTAAATGATAGAGCATGAAAATACAAACATTTTGATACCATTTTTATGCATATTTGAAAACCGGATGCTTTAATAAATTAACTTTAAAAGACGTAGTTCTCATGTTGGCGGGAAAACGCTGCGTCACGTGATAAAACCTATCGTGACGTCACTATCCATGAAATGAACTGCCGGCTGAATTTCTCCCTCTTGTATTGTAAAGAAAAATCGTACATTCAGCGAAATTTTGTATTCTTTCTTTAAAAAAAAAAATATTAAAACTATTTGAACTCATTAAACATCACTTCATTCTGTAAATGACCCCAAGTTTCAATGATATTTTTTTGTACTCGCCTGCTGTTATTAATCCAAATTAAACTATAATCGAAATAATAGTTGATCAATAGAATTTTCTTTAAGAATGTTTTTAGTATGCTATGCCAAAGATGTATCTTTTAAATACTTGTTTTGTTTCATTTTATTATGTTTTATAGATTTATTATTATTTTATTATTATTATAGACTGAGTACAGAAATAAAACATTGGGATTGAGTAATAATATTTAACTGAATAATATGCATATTTTCATTGCTTAAATAATCTAGAATAGTTTATGCTAAATTAACCTAAATTAGATTACTTTTATAATTATGAGATGCCAGTATATCTGTATATATATATATATAACTTTTTTAACACATTTCAATATTATAACTTAACAATATTTCTATTAAAATAGCAGCTGAAGATTGTGAATAATTAAAAACATTAGTGATGCAGTTTGAGAAATTGAAAAGTAATTAAGGAAAATTACATGCGCTTATCATTCTAAATAAATAAATAAAATTAAAAGAAGGTCTCCGTACAAAAATATTAATATTATTTATATATGTATATATATATAGAAACTTTTATAATGTAATTACTTTTTTATTTGGAAAAATTTAAAAATAGAAAGAAAAGATTAATAGAAATAGAAAGTAATAATAATAACAACATTTAGCAATAGGAAAGATATAAAGTACTTTAAAATAAAATAAACACATGAAATGTATGTTAAATGTAATAATACCTTATAAGTTATACATGATCTAGTTATAAATATGAATGGTAATAAATAATTAATTAAAAATTTGCAGTAAATTTCAGCAATCAAACGCAATATATACACTGGTGGACAATTGCTAAGGACGGATGACAATAACTAAGCTATTGTCATCCGTCCTTAGCATATGTCCACCAGTGTATATATATATATATATATATATATATATATATATATATATATATATATATTAAATTCATTTATCAATGAAGCCTTAATGTAAAATCCAAATATGTTTAGAATATATCAGGGTCGATCCAGGTAAAAACTGGGACCCATTTGCTTCCCCTTCACAAAATCCAAATATCTAAAATGGGCCCCTTTAGAAAATACAAATCCATAAAATGGGTCTCTTCACAAAATTCAGATTCATAACAACAGGCCTTTCTCAAGATTTATTTTTAAAAAGATGATGATTTTGTAAAAGTTTTCCACGTTAACAATATTATTTTTAATGAGTGTGTATACTTGGCTCAGTATGCTGTTAACTTGGTAATGTACATTAGATAGAGTAACTTCTTAGGGGTGCTACCACGAACATATCGAAATCTTTCGATGGTCGAAAGTGACATCATACTGAGGTAATATTTTAAAATAAATTTAAGGTTCAAATCATTTGGTACTCTGGGAAAATGTTTCAATAGTAAATATATCAAACATTTTCAATGTAGAATCAGCGGATGGAACTATTGTTGCGATATCTTTGAATTTATAATTTCTGAAAACACAATTCTACGTCATGTTTCGACGATCGAAACGTTTAGCTATGTTCGTGGTAGCAGCCTTAAGTGAAAGGTTTCGTGTGATAATTCTTTTTATCACAAAAAGGAATAAATTTTCACAAAATTATTTTGTTTTTCACAAAAATGAGCCCCAAAAGTAAACCTGGAACAACCCTTGCATATACTATAACTGACGGTCTTCGCCTGCTTCGCTAGTCGCTAAATTTAATAAATTAACAACAACAACAAAAAAAACTTTTATTTCTTTTATATCATTCTATAAACAAAAAATAAATAAATAGATAATTAAAAAATAAATTCATTGAAATCGCTCTTAACATCGTTTTGGTTATTCGCAGCCTGCGGCTACTTCTTTCCCTCCGGTGTACCCTGCTTTTTTTTATCTGGGTTCTTATTGCCCGCAGCAATGTCTTTCGTGGGCACTTCAATTTGTGTACATATCAGGAGGCGAAAGCTGCTATTATTCAAAAACTAAGATTTTAAGGATAGCTGTATCTCAGTATCTATTAAATATACTTTAATTTTGGCACCATGTACTTTATTGCAATCACTTTTTCTGCTATATTACCATTTCATTTCGATTAGTACAATTAATAAATAAATAACAAAAGATTTTCCTTTCAAAGACATTAAATAAATAATAAATAAGTTTTTATTAAATTTAAATAAGACTAATCCTTTATGCGATATTAACATTTTCCCGATAAAAACATTTAATTATATTTTCCTTTTGAAACGAATGAATTAAATAAATAAATAGTTGTGTAACAGCTGTTGCTAATGTAAACAACGTAGAACAATATAATTCAAATAAATTTAAGAAAATTAAATGGAAAATTAAATTGATAAAATTGAAATATATATATATATACATATATATATATAAATTACTTAAAAAATTATAAAAAGTAAACTTTTTTTTTTTATTAAAAAAAAAATAATAATAATAAATAAATAATGCAATTTGAAAATAACATTTTTTTTTCGTTGCAAAAACATGAAGTAAATATTAAATACATAATTAATGACTGCTCTATAAAATAAGCATATATAATTTATAAAGTAACATAATTAAAAAATTCTGGTTAAAAAAAAAATAATAATAATAAAATAAATAATCAGTAAAATATATTTTTATGTACTATGAAATTTTAATGAATATTTTAATTATAATTAAATCTTTAAGCATACATTATGAAAAAAGAAATATCCTCACATACAAGCATCTAAAAAATTAGAGAAATGTAAAAAAATACTACTAATATATTAAAGCAATGCTAAAATTCTATTATGAAGACGTTTATAATTTTCAAAATATGAATACAGAACAAATCTAGATCGTTTAGCTTTAGCTACTCTTATATTTATGCGCTAATAAAATCGAGGTTTCTTCTCAAAAATGAAAATATGGAAAGAGCATCTATTTTCGGAACATTATCAGATTGCTCTTTTACAAATCCAAAATCGACATTATACAAATAAAAATAGAAATATATATATATAAGATATAAGATATAGTATAGTTATGGAAGGTTTAAGTTATTTCTTACAAAAGGTAAAAATTTTAAGAATAAACTATTAAACTATAAAATACAGATTAGAATAGAGCGAACAGACGAAAAGCAAGCGGTAAAAGAGTGTAAACATTCACACTTCGTGTACTGTGACGTCAACCCCCTCACGGAGCGTTTTCGATCACGTGGTTTTGTTTTGGTTTTTAGCGATTTTAAAACGTTAATTAAAAGTTAATTTGAAATAATTTTACGATTTTAATTGGATTTTTCGGATTCCCAAGATTGATTTTATCGATTACAATTAAAAGAAATTGTTTTTCCTTTCGTGTGCAACTTCCCCATTATGATTAAATAAGAAGAAAAATACTTTAAAAAAATGTTGGTATGAAAAGAAAGACAGGGCTAACAATACTACGGAATGTTAATTAGGATGTTGGTAGGTATGTTCTTGCACCACATTTAAGGTAGGATAAGATATTGCAGTATAAAGTACTGAAAAACTGATAAGGGATTTTTTTTTTTTTTTAATTATTATTATTGTTATTATTAAAAAGTTTGAAGCATAGTTGCCAACTTTAGAACTTTTTGGCTGCCGGAAATTAATGGAAAACTTTATATATTTCTATAACAGTTTTCACTGATAATGACTATAAAAATTTCTGTTAAAATTTTCCAGTAGCCAAAAAGTGCTAAAGTTAGCAACTATGGTTTGAGGTCAATATCATCAGTAAATTATTGTTTACACGTATTAAAATACGTTTCACTAACGCTATCCCAGTTCAAAATCAAATTATTTCTGCAGCTAGAAGGATGTTTATGGCTTCATATATCTGCCAAACAGTTGACTATTGTTATGACAATTGAAGAACTAGAGTAATTTCAACTATTCCAAGAGTGTTCCACTTCTATTCTTCTAGTAATATCAGATTCCATGTGATATAGTTTAAAATAAAACAACCCTTTTTTTTAAATCAACAATCTTTTTGTGTATTTATGGTTTTATACAGTAACTAAAATCGTACAGAGATTTTTTTCCATTTCAATTTCTGTTAATTATTAATAATTAGAATACTTATCTTTTAATTTCTATAGTGATATTAAAGACATATCAAATAAAGTAAAAACCTTTTAAATTTAGTAAATATCATAGCCGTTCAATGAAAATGGAAATAACACGACCTTGTTTGTTACTGAAAACTTTGTTAGTAAAGTAATAAAGAAGGAAGTTGCGTTGTAGCCGCTACATATTTGTTTTAATCATGTTAAAATGGTAGATTAACTTTTAAATAAAAGCCTATTAATTTTACATTGTAGAATATTTAACACAGGAACGACAATTATTAATAATTACAATAATTATTTTTTAATTTCTACAGTGGTATTTACATGCTGAGCTGATGAAATGAAACTTTCAAATTTAGTAAATATTATAAATTTCCAGATTTGTAAACGTTTTAATTTATTCCAGAGCATTTTTAGCTCCGCCTTTATTTCATGCCACTTTTATTGTAAGAGTAATTGTTTCTTATTTTATCGTATTTATATATTACAGAAAATTATTCTAGGATTAAAGTGGCGCGAAATAAAGGCGGGACTAAAAAAATGCTCCTGAATAAATTTAAATGTTGGCAACTATGGCTTTCCCTAAAAAGTGGCGCCCTATGTTAGTCGAATTGTTAGCGTTCTGGCTTTCAATTGCCAAGAGCTGGGCTGGAATCCCGGTTCAGGCATAAATGCTCATAGTGTTTCGGAATCCAATTAAAATCGTAAGTCCTGGTTTAATGTGTATTAACGAGCTAAAAATGACTGTAGAGTGACACCTCAAACCCAAAACAAATCCTAAAGAATGACTACAATTATTTATAAATTATCAATTTATTTATGAACTAACGCATTTGTACATTTTTGAAAAAAAAAAAAAAAAAAAAAAAAAACAGTTTACGTATAAAACTTAAAAAACATTAAAAACCCATGTCGTTTTCATTTAAATCGTTTTAAACAGTTTAGGTATGTTTAGATAAAATTGAATGGTACATGAAAGAAAGAAATAATAATAACAATAGTGTAATGTTTACTATGCATACTTGATTTAACGCAACGTATACTAATTTCTACCATTTTTTTTTTCTTCAAGTAAGATACAACTTTGATTGAAAAAAAATAAAAAAGGTCATACTGCATGCGCACAGATGCCAACATTTTAATTTATTCCGGAGTATTTTTAGCCCCGCCTTTATTTCGCACCACTTTATTTATAGAAAATTTTTCTCTTACATAAAACTTCGATAAAATAAGAAAAAATTACTCCTAAAAGATAAGTGATATGAAATAAAGGCGGGGCTAAAAATACTCCGGAATAAATTAAAATGTTTGCATCTATGCATGCGTTACGAATAATGAAAAAAGTAACAAAACGGAAATCGTAATTAAATTAAATTATTAAACGCTGTTCAATTAGTTGTTTATTTGATAGTAGTATATTCGTACAAATATACACCATAATCTTTGCTCGCTCTTGGAAGAGAAAATTATAAAATCTTCGAACTCCATAGCATATTCGAATATCTGGTACCTTTTTAATTTGTAGCAATTAATTGTAGCTTAAACTGGATTTTAAAATATAAAGCAACAGCTATTAAGTTCGAAATAAATTGTTTAATGACCAGTAAATAACCAGTCGCTTGTGTAGCGAAATTAGTGATGTATTGATAAATATTAGCAATAAAATATTTATGTCAACACAATGATACATCCAGCGAAGGAAACATTAATATGAAATATAATATATATATTACTACAACTAATTTTTTAAGCTGTCATTTTTTTTTTTTTTTTTTTAACAGTAAAGATTCGCAGAAATTGAAATATACAATTTCAAAAGAAAAAAAAAACTGAGCGTCAGTCTTTCCTCTTTGTTTGTTTTATAAGCGGCAATCTTTTCAAGATCTTTTCCACATAACGAAGGATTTACTCACAGACGTCGTACAATACGGGAAGTGAGAAGTAACCTTCATCTTATGAGAGAGTTTTAATGGCTCCATTATTAGGCGAGGAAATTTGATCCATAAAGATTAAAAAACACTCTAGTAACAAGGTTTAGTCACCTCTTAAGTGTGGTTTACGCCTGAGAGTAGAATAGATTGCATCTGAATGAATAAGCCTTCAATTTCCTTTTTAAAGGAATACACATGTTAATTAAGGTAGTTCAATGGTTTCTCATGCTTAAAAACGAATAAATATTATACTTTTCAGTAAAAACACCCAGCTTAGATATATTTGATTTTTTTTTTTTTTTTTTTTTTTTTTCCGCTTTATACATAACTCGCTCTTGCACATAACTACATTTCTTTTTTTTTTTTTTTTTTTTTAATCCAGAGAATTAATGGATTACTATCGTGAATTAATTTGTTTGACTGTTTCCTATAGAAATAAATAAGTACTGGGCTGGCATTCTATTTGGTGACATTGTATCGAAAATACACTCGATAATTTACAAAAATTAATAAATGAATAAATAAATAGAACGACATTACAGTCAGGGACTGGTTTAGACCGGGGCACACATTATTTACACTCACACCATTATTTTTTAAGCAATACTTTCCTCTTATAATGAACAAAAAATTCTCATTAAAAACTATTTTAAAAGAATTCTGGTGTCTAATAACCATGAGTAAATTCGATTGTTTTACACCGTTCATTTTTTATAAAAATAATTTCCAACTCAAAACATGGAATTTTTATGATATGCAGCAAAAAATAATTGTAAAAATATTCCGGTGAGAGAGTGCCCCGGCCTAAATCCGGCTCTGATTACAGTGTTAATCAGGATTCTTACAAAGAGAAATTTTGATACCACTATTTCTACATATTAATTTTAGACTTGACTAAGCTTTGATATCCGTTAATATCTAGTTAAAAAAATTATTAAATAAAAATTGTGGTGTACAAATTTCCCTTTCTGAGAACAACGTTGGTAATATTTATTATATACGACCAATATTCAGGAAATATTGCAGAGCTGCCAACCTTTTCAACTTTTAAATCAAAATTGACACCAATATTTTTAAATGAAAAATGTTATATATATTTTCGACGATTAATAATACAGGAAACTGCTTTAAAAATTTTCCGGTTTGAAGTCTCCCTTGTAAAACGGGAGACTTGGCACCTATGATATTAGCATTTTGGATAAAAGGATTTTCAAATTAATCTAAATATTTCACTATTGGAAACATTTTCAGCGTTTATTTCTGATTTTTCACTGATTTTTCTTAATTATAACTACCGGTTATATTGATTAAATATTATCAATATAGAAAAATCACAATCTTGAAGAAATACTGAATAAATTTGTCTCAACATTTGGTTACTATGATACCAATGTCAATTTGATTTTGGTGATATTGCCTTTCTCGCGAATTATAATATTAAAAATATTACTAACGGAAGCCTCGTTGTCGAAAGCTAACGTCAAAGCCTTAAATAAAAGCAAAAGAAATTTACAGGATAAAAATTATATATATTTGCAAAAATTCCTTATAAATTCAGTTAAATACAGATGAGCTGGCTATTATTTAAGAAAAAATAATTTTTCAGCTTTTTCTATTAGATAAGATGGATTGTCCTTTCTGTTTTAAAATGTACATTTTTCGACTGAAATTTTTTACCATTAATATAGGAATACAATTATTTAAGCGTGTAGATACACCAGAGCTCGAAATCTCCGCCTTTTTTGCTACCACTGTTTTTATATAATAATCTTTATCCTATCTAATCATGACACACCACTACAAAGATATGTTCAAGATTTCTGTATGAAAATACTGGTAGTAAAAATGGTATTATTATTATTTTTACATTATTAATATTTATTATTAATATTTTTTTATTATTATTAATATTTATTATTATTGTTGTTGTTATTACTATTTACAATATTATTTTCATTTATTAATTACACTGGCATGTATTTAAAATCAGAAAATAAGGCAATTATCTCATACATTTTAAAAATTATTCTTAATTTTTGCTACCACTATTTTTATTCATTAATCTTTATCCTGTCTAATCACGACGCATCACTATAAAAATAAGGTTAAGATTTCTATATGAAAATAGTGGTATCAAAAAGGAGGAAAAATCTCTCTCTGAAATTGTCCTGAGAAAATGGCGGAGACTTCGAGCTCAGAGATACACAGACAGGCATAAGAAAAACGTTTTATTTTCATTTAAATAATAATAAAAAAAAATCTCAAAAAAGTTATATGTTATGTAAAATAATTCAATAATTATACCAAAATATTATTTGTCTTGCTAAATAATTTAATCCATTAACAGCAAAAAGAGTGTTTAACTAATAAGACAAAATTAGTATTTTGCTCTCTTAATAAGCATTCCTTTTTTTCTTTAATTTATTTCCAGTTAAATATACAAACATTTGATAAATCAAACTTTTAATGTATAAAAGGCGCCGAAATTGTGAAAAAATATTTGATTAGTTCTATCTCAAAATTTTTCGATGTCCATAACTACACTTTATTTTAAAAATAGTTCGTAAATAAATAGCGGAGTGTCAAATCAACACAGCTAAAAACCTGAACCCCTCAAATTTTTATGAAATTGGACTCATTTATTTGTTCTATTGAGAAATGAATGTATACCAATTAATAAGTCCCTATCACTTTTAGTTTTTGATATACAGGGCTGCAAAAATGGGTAAAAAATGCAAATTTCCGAAATTCTTCTACTACAAATGTACCTATAATTTCTTTCCTAATTAACTTAGAGATAAAAGATTGTATCATTAGAAATCTTACAATACAAGCTTTTAAATGATACGTCAGAAGTACATATATTTTTAATTTTTTCACTTTAAGGTCAAACGTTTTGACCTTTCACCTCCAATATCTCAAAAAGCACACATTTAATTTTCTTTTATAAATTATATGTTATTTTTACATTTATTATCTATAACTATTGCAAATTTGAACATGGTACGACCCTGGGATACTGAGTTATAAATTAAAATGCAACTCTACCAGTATTTCCATATTAACATAACGTACGTTTTACAAAAAAAATGGCATTCCCATTTTGAAGCTTACAATAATTATACATAATTAACGTAATAATAACACATAATTTTTAAATGAAAATTAAATGTGTACTTTTTGTGATATTGAAGTTTAAAGGTCAAAATGTTTTATCTTAAAATGAAAATTTATAAAAATATATACATGTGATATATCATTTAAAAGCCTATATTATAAACTTTCTAATGACAGCAATCTTATTTATATCTCTAAGTTAATTAGGGAACAAAATATGGGAAAAACCTACGTTATGTTAGTATGAAAATACTGATTTAAGGTTGCATATTAATTTATAACTCAGCATCTCATGGCCGTCCATGTTGAAATTTGCAGTAGTTATAGATAATAAATGTAAAAATAAGTTTTAAAATGTATACTTGCAATATATCATTTAAAAACCTGTATTATAAGCTTTCTAATGATACCAATCTTTTATAGCTAAGTTAATTAGGAAAGAAAATATTGGTACATTTGTAATAGAAGAATTTCGGAAATTTGCATTTTTTACCCATTTTTGCAGCCCTGTATATCAAAAACTAAAAGTTATAGGGACTTATTATTTGATATACATTCATTTCTCAATAGAACAAATAAATGAGGACAATTTCATAAAAATCTGAGGGGATCAGGTTAAAAATGCTACTTATTTATTTATTTTTATTTTTATTTATTTATTTATTTTTTGTTCTTGTTGTTGATTTGACATGGAATGACTCAGCGGCTTCACCAGTAGCCAAGAGATTCTGCTGTGGAAGGTGGCAGATGGATCGTGGCAGGTTCAAACTCAGGTCACACTGGTCTACTTAACACCGCTGGTTTACCCAGCTTTCCGCGCTTTTCTCCGAAACTCGTGTGTGTACGGGCAATACGGGCTAGGTGGATTGAACTCTTCAGAGGTTACTCCACCCACCCTTAGGACCCTAGCATAATTAATCGGCTTTAACCCTTACAACAATACATATCACGAAAAAATCGCTATAAATAAAAGGCTGGAGATAATGATGAATGTAAATTGGAGCAAAATCAAGAATATGATATAATAATTTAATGAAAGATATTTGCTCTTGTAATCGTGATGGCTAGGAAATAAACTGACACTTTACATAAGGATAAAATCTATTCATCTACCAATGTATACTTAATTTTGCAGACCTAAAAAAGTTTTTGAATTTAAATCTTTTTTCAAAAGTTTGTAATGTGGTTTCTCAAAATTGTATGATTCTAAAATTTAAATTATTTTATTCCATTATGAGTTAAATAGCATCATGAAAATTTGATTGCAAAATGTGCTTTTCACTTTGTATTTTTCAATTATTAATTGCACTGGTACTTATGTATTTAAAATCATAAAATAAGGCAATTATCTGATGCATTTTTTTAAATTTACTTATATTTCTTTACTTTGCCTTATGTTTTGATAATGTTTTCTCTTCTATAATGAAGATGTACACATTCTTTCGCTTGTTTGTTTTAACATTTCTGTTTATTAATTGAAAAAGAAAGAAATTGAAAAATATAACAACTAGCGATAAAATACACGATAATATAATAAAATAAAAATAAAATAAGCAATTTAGAAAAAAAAAAAATTACTTGTTCACATAAATAAGGAGAAATCAACGTTCGTATAAAATATATTGATACTGACGTTCCATTACATAATATTGCATCAATAAATTATAAATTTATATGTATCTCATATATATCTCATATATATATCAATGGATCTCAAAAACTTTCTAATAAAAAAAAAATTCATTCATTAGAATTCGTTTTTTCCAATGCATTTCATTTTATAGCCGACGCAATTTAACTTTTCTGTACTCAAGTAACAGCCACAAGAATAAATATAGCAGAACATTTAATCCAGTCAATACTTAAAAATAAATTTAACGGAAGAGTAAATGTTGCTATGGTAACTAAGAAATGGCACGTGACCGAACGGGTAGTCTAGTGAACGCGACGCTTCCTAGCTTGATGAACACATTAAACTTATTTAAAACAATTATTAAAAATGAACTTGTGAATATTATACGTACAAAAGATCTCTGTTAAATTCATGCACACTGTTCCTGATACAACTGTAATTTCAGATTAGGATTAAAATGATATATATATATATATATGTGGGTTTTTTTCTTCTTTTTTTAAATAAAAAGAAAAAACATATTTTTCAGGGAAAACACTTCTACTTCTCACAATTTTTATATTTCATTTATTATTCCATACGAATAACTTTCCATATATTTATAATTAAATTGTATGACATAATTGTATTATATTTTTGTTAAATATGTAGTAAAGCTAAATAATAATAATAATAATTATTATTATTACATTTTTTAAAAAAATAAAAAATTGCCATTTCTACTTAAAAATAAATAAATAAAGGGAGGGGGAGCATATCCATGACAACACTACATTTTAGCCAGTTTAATATACATATCTATTTATATTTTCATTTTTAATGAAAGTTTTCCAACATTAATGTTGTCATACAATTGTAGTCATACAATTGTATGACTCTTTGCAACAGTCTGCAATATATATATATATATATATATATATATATATATATATATATACATGTACATAATGTTAAATGTTAAACTTTTTGAAAATAAATGCAACCTGAAAACAACAATGAAACCAGGCAGATAACATTAACTAACCCAAAAAACAATGAAGCCATAATTAGCGAAGAATCGCCAATGCATTATTTTTTGTTAATTTTTGGTTTTTTAACCTTTCATATTATTTTTCCTCTTTAATACAAAAGTAATAATAATAATAATAATAAAACGAACGTAATATTTGATAAATAAAAAAATAAAAAAACTTTGTAAGAAATCACTATAAATTGCAAAACACTCACAACAACTGTTTCAGATCGAAATAAATAATACGACCAGCAAACAAAGTGGCAGCTTTTTTATGTTTATTTCATAGCTGTCAACTTTTACGCTTTTTATTACACCAATAGTTTTTAATAGAAATCTTCCATAAATTTCTGATTTAGTTGTCACTAATTAAATAAAAGAAAATTAATTTCCAATTTAAGCGGTAATGTTAGCAGTTAGTTTAATTAGCTGATTTGCAGATTAGGAGCGTCACTGTATTGTATTATTTATAACTGAGCAACTAATTTAATATGTTATTCGTATACAGGGTGTCACAAAAGTCTGTAGACATTTTAAAAATTCATAAATATTGAAGGAATTGGTAGAATTGAACGCAGTTTGTGGAAAAGTTATTTTCGTAAATAGTTCTTTTTTTTTTTTTTTCTTTGAAGGGGCAAAGAAGGAAAAAATAGTTAACATTTTCGTCGATAGAGGACGCTATACAGAAACTTAACGAGAAATATACAAATCAGAGTGCTAAAAATTGCACAGTTTTACGATTAACAGCAATTTTTTTTTCTTCCAATTTGTACATGCATGTAGTTTTAATTGCGATGCTCATTTGGTGGATAAAACATTATTGATGGACGATATTTTACGTCAGCTAAGAACTTCCGGCTGAAGCTGTACTTAGCGGTGTTGTATCTCGTTGGTAAACTGTAATTTGTGGTGAGTAATGTGAGTGTGTAATATGAGTTATATGCTTCTAAAATTTGCATGGAAATAAATACAGTTTTTCATGAAATTGTGTGATTTGCTCAGGTACAGCCCTCTTTATCAATGAAAATTTTAACATTATTTTATCCCATCTTAAAAACGATAAGAGATAAGGGAAAAATTAAATCACATAGTTGTAGAACACCATCAGTTTAGTACGAAAAGACACCCTGTAGATTTAAATGCTAAAAACAGAATGTTAAAAACATGCATTTGTTTGTTCATGATTTCCTACTCCGTGACGTGAGGAAAAGATCTTAGCATACCCGCCAGCATTCTAATAATATTCCGTAGTACTGTTAGTACCCGACTTTTTTTTCATACCAATCTTTTTTTTTTTTTTCTTTTAGAGAATCTTTCTTATTATTTAATCATAATTACATCTGAAGAAAATTACTCTAAAAATAAAGTGGCGTATAAAAAGAGTCGGGTACTAACAATGCTACGGAATATTAATTAAAATGTTGGCAGGTATGTCTTAGAGAAAAAAAAAATGCTAGTTATCACAAGATACCTTCAATTTCGATGTTCAAATTTCTCTCCGTCAACTGGAATGAACATCTGGACCCTTGTTTGAACTTTGGGTCGCATATGTGTCACCTATTATGCTACAATGTTTGCACCGTAAAGTTCAAACAACTGTCCAAATGTGTGTTGCAACCGACGGACAGAAAGTTTGAATACTGAAAATAAAGATACTTTGTGATGTATAAGTTGCTTTTTTTTTTCTTATTGAGATCATTACGGCAAGTCACTGTATAGAAAATTGCGAAAAAACAAATGCACGTTTTAAGTGTTCTGTATTTAGTACTCATATCTACAAGGTGTTTTTTGTACTAAATTGATGATGCTCTACAACTTTTATTAATTCACCTTTTTCCCTTTATCTCGTACCTGTTTCGAAATAAGAACGAGTTTATAAAAGATATTCCTACCTCCCTGAACCTCCACCTCAACCCACGTTAAATATTTGCTTTTTTTCTTACCCAATAAATGTATAAAATTACAAAAATTTCACATCCAGTAATTGCACGTATAATGCATAACGTAACGATTTTTTTTTTTTTTTTTTTATGTAACTCCTCAAACTAATCTTTAATTCCATGCTCGCCATTTTCAACAGAAACCATACTTTTAAGTATTTTAATATTTTATGTTAATTTCACTACTTTGAGTACCATGTAACCATGCGAAATTCACTTAAAAGAAGTACCATTGGGGACAGTACTGTGGCGAAATTCTTTTGTGTGTTCTTGTATGAGAACCAGAAATAATATATGTAGCAAACACGTTACGTCTAATTCCATATAAATATTTCTTACCAACTTTATTTTAATCGAATGATTTTTGTGATCGTTGTTTCTTTACATATACATAGAAAAACACCAAAATCATTTTGTGCCACAGCAGGGAAGCCGTACTGAGGATTTGTCAAATATATCCAGGATTTCCTTCACCTGTAACTTTCTCCACCACTATTTTTATACAATAATCTCTATTTAGTTCTTTATTTCATTCATTCGCATAAACAGATAACAAAGATTGCTATTTATAAACATACTTGTAGAAAGTTAGGGTGACGGCAACTGCATATTTAAGCTATATACAGAAACATCCTAGTTTAAATTTATTTTTCATTCTTATAAATTTTGCTTTAATAGCCAAAGATCAAAATCTCACCCCACTACTTACAAAAATTTCGTTTTTAAATATTCTGAATGAATGTAGATCTATGATTTTATTTGTGATGAACCCAATATTGTGATGAACTATATTTTTTATCAGTTCTTTCTTTATTTAATCCACGATAAATGAAAGCACTAATAATAAAAAAAATAATAATAATGGTATTCAAAATATAAGATGCTACGTCACCTGAAGCAATATAGCTCGATTGCTTTGATTTAATATAATTATAAACTAAAAAAGTCTTAAGCCATACATATTTGTAATGCAAATTAATGTAAATCAGAGAAAGAGGCTATTTTCCCGAATTACTTATATGAACGCTTATACTTCAATGAAATTGTTTTTTTTTTTTTTTTTTTTACGACAAACTTGTTTAAAAACACCTTAAGTATAGATGTTTGCGTTTCAAGGTTTTTTTTTTTTTTTCTAAGACAAAGAGGAAAAATTATTTAAGATATATTAAAAAACACGAGGGGAAAAAAAAAGTCGGTATTGACAAAACACTTTAGGCTAGTCTCTTTTTCGGAGGCAGTAATATATGCAATAAAAATATTTTAAGAATATATACTGACAAGATGATTAGAAGTTATTTATCCTGATGGAAAAGGATTCACTCCTGTTTACACGTACGCTAACCAGATAAAAAGATTAACTTCTTTCAAACACTTTACTTTTAGTTTGCTTTAAAATGTGTTTAATAAGTTTAGTACTGTTTGGAAGTACAGATTTAATACACATCACTGAGTGAAATCAATATTTATGTTTTGGTTAAATATTCATGATTCATCAAAAATAATTAATTTTAATCATACCTGACGATCTTTAATCTGATTCACTATTAATTACTGAATTTTCCATGCAGAAAGGTTCTAAATTATTCTTTGTCAAAATTATTATAATCACTCACACAATTTAACTTTTAATTATAACTTGATGAATAGTTATGAATAGCTTATCATAAGTACTATTATTCCTGTATTTTTAATCGTTTTTGTCAGTCTCAATACTTAATGTAAATTTTACAATTTTATAGTAAATAATAGTAATAATAATAATAATAATAAAGGATTAATTTAACATACCGTTTAAAAAAATGTTTGAATTAATGTATAATTATAAAGCAAGAAAAACTTTTAATTTCCGTTATAAAGTTCAAAAAGAAATAAATTGAATATTTTTCTCTCATTATATATATATATATAATTATTATTATTTTAATAGAATTTTATTATAAGGTACCTGTACCCAATATGGACACCCTAAGGAAAATGTATTTTTTTCACCCCCGGTTACACGTCATAGGACTCCAAAAATGTATGACCACTGTCCCTGGACTGTTGACTATCATTATTGAAACTAGCGACCTTGTAATTATTCTGGTTTAATTTAAATGATAAAAACAAAAAATGTTTATAAGTGTCCATATAAGGAACCACCTGTCCCTATTATGGACATGCATGTCCATATTAGGGACAGACGGCTCCTTATTACCTACTACACAGGGTGTATGGAAGATCCACTCTTCCAAAGAATTTTAGAGGAGAGGAGATAAAAAAAAATATATCTTAAAGTATTGCGGGGGAGGGGAGGGTCACAGTAAATATCTTCAGAACATGCACTTCAGAAGGGAGGGGGGGGGGGACATTTTCGGTTGTGGCTGTTCGAAGATCCATGCAAAGCACCTCAGTTATAAAAAATATTATGAAATAATATAGTTGCTTTTGCTTAGCTTTATTGCATCTGTCTGCAGAATTTACATCTGTTATTACTCAGTCCTCACAGGATGGATAAATAAAAACTTCTTCATCATAGGCGCTAAGTCCCACACAGTCCTCATGGACATATCTGCCACATTTGATGCATGGCCGCATGTTTGCAACAGCATCAAGACTGCATAAGAAGCAGTACCAGCTCTCCTTCGTTGAGGAAGTGATACCGCTGGTACCTGCGATTTCGCCAATAGATACCCTACTGAGGGGAGGCTTCTTTTGATTTTTTTTTTTTTTTTTTTTTTTTTTTTTTTTTTTTTTGCAAGGGCTTTTTGGAGGATTTTTTTCTTGGAGGAGGTTTCTTGGAGGATTGTTCAGCTGGCATCTTGTTGAACAAGGATTTTACCCCTTTGATGCCTTTTGAGTTTATCGCCTGGCGACGTTGTGTCTCCTTCCTTCTTACAGTTGAAGTTGATAACACGCTGGTGAAAAAATTTTCCATGGAAAATGATCTCGCAGGCGATGAAGGTGGGTCAATAACAGGAGAAGGTATGTTGTTAACAAGAGCTTCAGTATCTGTACTTCCACTCTTAATTCGTAATGTAATGTACGGATACTCTAATTAAGATTAAAAATATATATAAACATTAATTTATTATGAATTAGCTAAATAAAATACATTAAAGAGATATTTTACAAATTTGTGAATCTGAAGATTCACTTGCTGTACTTCCAATGTAGACATAAGGTGTCCATATTGGGAATCGGGCGTAGTTTTACTAAATCTTGTAATAAATAAACAAAGAAAAAATTTTTAAGCAATATATGCAATAGCAATCGAAAATACGTTTTATCAGCATTCTAAAACACTCCATTTTTCAATATTTAAAGTAATTTTACCATATCTAATAAGAATTTAAATTTACCTGTAATTACGATCAGCACACCCGAAAAAACAAGTTTCCTTCAAAATGGCGAACAGCGCGCTTTTTTGAGCTTTCCAGGCTAAATTATCTTTTCAACTGCTTTTCTTCACGGACATGTAGCACTATCTCTCGATAAAATTTTTTATTTTTAAAGATATTAGGGGTGTCCATATTGAGAGCACTGTCCATATTGGGTACAAGTACCTTAATTGATCATAATAAACACATTTTTTCCTAAAGTTGAATTTTAATGCATCAGAAAAAAAAAAAAAAAAAGTAAAATGCTAATGTTATATTTTATCAAAGCAAAATTGTATATTAGTGCACTTGTTGTGTATAAATTACTTAAACATAAACTTTAAAATAAAGATTGATATTGAATTTAAATACATAAATGTAAAAAATTTATATTGGAATAAAGATAGTTATAGATTCGGATTATCTCACGTCTATGTACATATTTTATTTAAAAAAAAAAAAATCGGTTAGAATGCATTTTTATGCTATGATCCCATTGAGTTTTTCTTTGGTGCTAAAATGCATACTTTTCATAAATTACGTAAATTTTACTCAGAACAAATGAAAATCTGTCTAACTGTCTACGTACCGTAGTTTCCGGCGTATAATATGCAAGTATGCAAGTCAGTTAAATCAGTTTTACAAAAGAAATTTTAGTTAACAGAAAGCTCTTTATTTGTAAAAATAAATTAATATTACGAATATAACTTTGTTAATTAAAATTTCTGGTGTAAAAAATTTATCTGACTTGCGAATTATAAGCAGGAAAATAACGTTATCTTGTCGTCCGTACATTAACATTCTAAACATGTCAATGGTACTAGAATTGCGTTTTCCTAAATATTTTCAGTATCAGTTTGTATATGATCCCTGTTTTTGCCGTAGAAACATTATTTTAAGTAATGCGGAAAAATGGCAAAAGTGATATTTATTTATTTATTTTATTTTTATTTTATTTATTTATTTATTTATGTTATTTTTATTTGTTTATTTTATTTATTTTATTATGTTATTTTTATTTATGTTATTTTTATTTGTTTATTTTATTTATTTTATTTTTATTTATTTTATTTATTTATTTTTGCGTTATAATTACGTTACCTTTAAAGATATAGTCATGTGGTTTTTCCAGTGGTCTCGCTGGATGCAAAATAAAAACTTTCTAATTGATCAAATAGCACAGGGAGTCGCATAAAACATTTAAACAGTATAACTTTTTGAAAGTTAACAAATGGATTTTTTTTTTCTTAACATAGTATTATATTCTACCTTATTTTAAACATTTTTTCCAGTTTACATTGACCACTTATTTGTAATAGGTAAAGAATTAAAACACGTTTCAATCTTTTTGGGACGCCCTGTATATATAGGTAATGTATTCTTACTCATAAAATATCCAAATTCTGAATTGATTACGTGTTTATTTTAAGGAAGTAACCTTCTGTAGCCACCTAAAAAATATTCGAAGGGTACTCCCCCTTTGGCCTAGGATCCTTGTGTAGTCAATCGGCCTTAATCCTAATGTCACCACCAAAAACACCTAAAAATATTATATCATAATCAGGACCTGATAAAATAAAAAAGGGGTCTAGTCCTGGTGTTTAGTCGAAATTACTCTTACCTCATGTACAGTCGGGGGAAAAAAAAAAAACGCAACACCCGCTGTAATTTAATTATTTATTAACGCAGGAACATCTAATCGACATAATTCAACAGGAAATTAAACGCACTTTCTGAAAATGCCATCGAAGTTTGAATTAGGGGTCATTTACATAATAAAATGAACGCTAAATTTGACTTAATATTTGAATTTCTGAGAGTCTGGCAGTGCGGAAAAATATACTGTTTGTATACTTTATCTTTAGTATTTATAGATTTATAATCAAAAATGTGTTAGGGGGATATCTCTAAATGTAGAAAAATAAAATTAAGATCCTATAAGATAAAGACAAAATTTTAATGTTTCACACCGGAAATCTTTCAGGAAAAAAGGAGTTATATAAAATATAAATTAATAAAAACATTTGCATTTCCGATTTCTTAATTAACCACAATTCAGTTTTTTAGATTTGTATATACTTCAGTACTTTTTCAGATAATTTTAGATCTATTTAAATACATTACACTTGCGACTGGTCCAGACAGTACTCTTTGAAAAAAGTGCAGTATTTTTCAAGTAAAAGTGTCTATTATGGCTGTACTGATCGCCAATAAAGCTTAAATTTTCTTTTGTAGGTGTAACATAATATACGAAATGAAATAATATATATATATGTATATACAACAACGCATAAACTAAATCTTTTCGGATAAATATTGTAAGGGTTCATGAAGTAAATATTAAACAATTTTAATCGCACTTACCAGTTTTGGGTCAGTTGAACATTTTGGAACTATATGATTCGTTTTATAATTTCTATGAAAATATAATATCTTAATTAATCATTTCGTGACTGCTGATATAGATTCACGCCATTTGAAAATCTGTAACTCTGTCAGTGGGCGTTTCTTTCGTAATTTGTGTGTTACTTATTTCTTAAGTGTGTACCCATTGTTCATATTTTTGCAATAAAATATACTATGGATATAAATATATTGATTACAAAGAACATAATTATAATGTATATCCATTTGCAATATAATTGTGAATACAGAAAAATTGTTCCGAAATATTACGCCTATTTTTCTATTTAAAACAGTAAACCCCGCCTAAAATAAAAATATTTTGTTTAATTTTCTTTGTTATTTTTTAAGATTCGATTCGTTAGCTCATGCAAAACTTTATAAGAGACGGCCCCCTAAACAACTCGAAAAGAAAGATTTATTTATATCTCGAAAACTAATAACTGGAATGAGCTGCAAATTTGCACACCCATATTTTTCAGCATTAGGATTCATTTTATGTAAAAATTAATATAGGTCATAATTCATAATTTTTAGAAATATGAATTTATTAATATTTTTCAGAATTAAAAATATTTTTCAGAATCAAAAGTAATGATGGATTATGTTTGGGTTTCTTCACTGTATCTTGTAAAAAAAAAATTATATCGATCAAGTTATTTTTTGTGAAGATATTAATAAAAGTTTGAAATATGAATTTAACATTAGCACCTTCAAACTTTGAACGCTTATAACTCTGTGAAAAAATAAGTAAAATATACAACCAATATACTTTTTCGCGTTGTCGTGATCCCAGGAATTCAAATATAAAATAAAAATGGGGCAATGCCATTGAAAAAATCAAAGTTGGTGCGCGTTTTAATATGTAGACGGCCCCCAGTTCAAAATTTCACTTCATTTTCTGAAACTACTCACAATTCCCCGTCGAATGATACCTATTACATTTTTCTACATCGATTAGCAACGAAGTTACGTTGAGTGTTGCGTTTTTTTTTTTCCCCCGACTGTACAGGTGTTGGACAAAATAATAGAAACACTTTCCTTTTTTTTTTACGTTTTGTCAAATATCTTGAAAAACACTTAATGAGTTGTTCTTGAATTTTGTGAATAAAGAAAACATGTCTTTGCTGATATTTGTCAGTAAAGATTTTGTCTCGAAGGCCCTTAGAGGGCGAACAATAAATCCAATAAAATAGAAAATATTTGTGATTACCCTGGATCTAGAAATACGTCGATTCATGATTCATCTGCAAATTTCAAATATGATTATAACTGTTATATTTTATACGTGCGTAGAGTTTTGTGAGGATAGATGGTATATTTAAAGAGTTATAAATATTTTATTAAAAAAATGCAATATTTTTTGCAAGTTTTTACTTTATAACTCAAAACATTTTCCTCTAAATATCATGAAACTTTCAGAAAACATGGCAACATATGCCTAAATCATTATACTATAGTTTAAAACAAATACATTTAATATTCAAAGAGACATGGACAGTTGTAGGGAATAATTTATTACTGCACAAGCGCGGACTGTAGCAAAAAAAAAAAACTTTGACATAGTTTAATACTCAACTGTATAGAACACTTTATGAAAAAAAATTCACTGTTTAATACATTCAAATTACTGTTTAAAACAATTATATTAATCATATTCTGCAATATAAATGAGCAATTTTGATATTTGAAAATTTATGTGCAAACATGTAACTAACTACACACGCACACATATACATATAGCTTTTGTTTTTGACACAGAGTACAAGCTGATTCACACAAAATTGTTTTTTTTTTTTTTTCCTAGTGACTTTATATTCTTTATAAGCTCATTCTTTAGAAGCTTTTCCTTTCTTTCTTTTTTTCTTTCTTTCTTTATATATATATATATATATATTAATCAGGTGACCCAAAAACCAGTTTAATACATGTATTTTTGAATGAACTTAATTCGTTATTTTTTACAAGATTTCCAACCACGTTTGTTATTTTTAAGCCTTCTTTCACCACTATTCTCCAACAATAAACTCATTTGCTGATTTAGGAATTTATTACATGACAAATATTTCTATTTAAAATTAGTGGTAATTAAAAATAAAGGCCCTAAAAACCTTATCCAATTAAAAATTCTGCAAACTTTCTTCTGTTATCTGAATGAATACTTATATGTAACATGCTTGATGAAGCTATCTAGGCTTTTTTTCAGGTTAAAAAATTACTCAGTGAAATTTTTGACTATTCATTGTATTTCCATGATGAAAATACATTCGGTTTTGCCAGAAATTATCTTCCAAGATTTATCTTTTGAAATTAAAACTTCATGAAATTTAGAGAAATACTTCATTGCTCTTGTAAATTCAAACCCTTAATGAAACATTTTATTGTAATTATTTCGAAATGTTTATTCTGATATAGGATTCTTCAAGGTTTGGAATAACGAGACTAAGTGGAATGCCAAAGTGCCGTATAGGGCCCCATTAGGTGTTTGCTAAGGGTAGGATTCTTATTCATAAGTGTTTGTTCACTTGAAGGTTAAACTTTTCCCACAATAAAACGCTAAAATTTTATAAGTTTTAAATCATGTTCTATAATGACCTAAAATATTCTCGAGTTTAGGCTCCTAGATATTTTTTTTTTTTCAAAATAGCAACCATTATTACTGTTATTAGTAAAATTGATTCATTTAAATTCAAATCTGTTCTCAATTTAAAGAAAGATATATATTTTTTAGATATCATGGGCTGAATATAATAGGCTGATAAGAAGGAAAGTGTCGTCTTTTTCTATTTCTAGATTGTCTATTCTGCAAGTAAGACACGGTACTGATGTGTTATCGAGGCAATACAATATAATAAACGCACTAGATTTATGTCAGAACGTAAAATGGCTGAAAATAAACAATCCAATTAAAAATAAATTTTTAAATTAAATTTAATAAATAGTGGGTAATGACACAAGCACATAATACTTGACATTGAAAGGGAATTGCATCTTTTAATTAAGCGGTGTGTTGGTGTAGGAGTCGAGGCCAATTGTCTACAAGTGGAACCTAGACTTGGGGGAAATTTCCTCCATAGAGGTCTTTCTAAAGTGTTCTAACCCACATCCACTCGAATTTTGAAGAAAACTACGGAAAAATCAGAACGGCTAGGCCGAAGATTGCTACCCGGGTTTAAACCCAGCACCTCCCGTCAACCAGCTTCTAAAGCAGAAATAGTTGGTCGCTGATGGATTTTTTCAATGAAGCACTTTTTTTAATGTTAATACGCATTATCATATAGAATACATTTTTATGCGTGTGTGTGCGAAGGATTCTTCAGTTAAAATACTTGGTTTGAATCAATAAAAAAACAATGGCAATCAATATAAGAGATGATGGCTTGATTTTGCATTTCAATCCTAAAAGGAAAATATAGACTTAATCTCAAAATCGCTTTTTTTCCTTTTTTTTTCCTTTTTTATTTTATTTATTTATTTATTTATTTATTTTTTATAATGCTTAACTCAAAAATTTGTGTAAAATAGAAAAACGATCCATTGATTCAATGTAAATTTATAAAAAAATTTAAACCCACAATCGAATTTATTATATAAGGTTACATTTTTAAAGGGTAAACGCTTAATTTTAAAGAGGTAAATTTTAATTTTAATTCCCAAATGTATAGAATACTTATAAATCCTCGAATATAATCAGAAATAAATTCATGATCGATAGTTGAGGAATGAAATGTTAGCCGGGTCCACAAACTTAAATTTAGAAAAAATGTATTTATAAAAACTTTAAACTGAAAACCACGCGTAAAAATTGTTTATCTGAAGTTTTTCTCACGTTATATAAATCTCCATCTCTTCCCCTTCCGAAAAACAAATTCAGTGAAATGGAACTTAAAAAGATGCACACTTGACACACTGTTAAAAAAATGCAACTTTGCTAACAGAAATTCTCTGTAATTTGAGAAAATAGTCGCAAATTACAGAAAAATTACGTTGACAAAACGCATTTTTCTCTAATTACAGAGAATTTCTGACAGCAAAGTTGCATTTTTTTAACAGTGCACACATAACGTAACAAGCCAGAAATGAAACAGGTTAATATTTGTAGCATTTCGGGCTTCCAAAAATTTATAAACGGTCTTGAATGCATCATTCTATGATACTCCAATTTAATTATGACCTATGCTTTCATTATTATATCAGCCCCTTCTCTCTACAAAGCGAAACCTTATCAAAACTTCTCCTCCAAAAGGGGTGTTGCACCAAAATGATGCGGAGGCAGTATGTTTAAAACTAGTAGACGTACTTAAAATAATTCACATTATTAAACGTACATAAAATATAAAAACATAAAAACGTAAGAAAAGTTACTTAATTAGTAGTTTTATCGACGTGCCAGAGAGACTGAAATTAAGAGATTATCATATATTATTTTTATTTATAAAACTGTACTTTGAGTGGTCATCGTAACAATAAATCTACAGATGAACATTGAATATTTATTATAATTTACAACTAATTTTATTTTTCTGTTATTTTTTAACAGAGCAAAATATTACTTTTCGAATAAATTATGAAATTGTCAAATTAGAATATTCATAGTGAATGCTTTTCAAGTCATAATCATAAATGATATTTTAAAAGTGGTCTGACAGCTTAACGATTAAAATATTCCTCATATTAGACGGTTGGACGAAATTTTGTCGTATTTTGTAATGTCAAGAAAATCGTAAATATCGAATAGTTTTCAACTTTTAAAAATAGAATATTCATATTTTTTTATGTTTTTCCCGAATCATAGCTATTATTCTAAAACTAGTCTGACATTTTTGCAATAAAAATATATCTTTTAATGCAAGTTTAAACTAATTTTCGCCCTATACTCCCATGTTAAGAAAATCATAAATTTCGAATAACCTGCAAATTTTCAAATTAGAATATTGAGAAATTTCTTGCCAGTATTATAAGTGATATTTTAAAATTGGTCCAGCCTTTCTACGATCAATTGTTCTGAAGGTAATATGTGCACAGACTGAAATACTAACTAACCAACTAACTAACTGAACAAACTACTGACGGACACCATACCAATTTGCGAATTTCGGTTTCCCCAAACCTCAAAACGTACAATAACTTCAAAGGGTCGAGGTCGAAGATTTTTGATGCCTAAGTTTCTCTTACCTATAGTATGATGGTAATTAGCAATCATTTACTTACTAAATCATACTATTTCTGTCGTAAGTAGATCAAAAATTATTGTTAAAAAAAAATAGTGTTGAAAATGAGACCCGGGCTTTCTGTCTTGGTTGCTAATATTTATTTTATTTTATTTATATATTTATTTGTTTTTTACTTATTGGTTAAGAAAAAATTCATATTCATCTTTCGCTTTCTTAAAAGCGAAAGATGAAAGATTTATCTACTATTTAAAAATAATTATATATTAATTTAAAAGATGCATAATTAATTAAGGACAAAAGAAACTTTACTAGAAAACCTAGAACGGTAATACTTGTATTTTATTGAAAATAACCTTACAATTAAACAATTTATATAATTTTCCATATTATCATATTTACAAAAATCAATAGCATATTAATGTTTATTAAATTTCGATAGCTACAAATTATCGTAAATATACAGTAATAATGTTACCGTCTTTTATTTTGTATAACATGTTAGAAAAGAAATATTTTAATGGATATGTAATCTATAATTCTGTATAAGATATTATTCCTATAATCCTTCAACTACTAAACATATAATTATTAAGAAAAACCTTTTTGTAACCAAATTCTAACCTGATTCGTTTAGATATGTCATATTTATTCGAAAAATTCCTAAATTACATTCTCCATTTGTAACACGAGTTAGAAAACCATTAGTATAAATAAAGTATACCATACGCCCTAAACTTTGTTTATTGATAATAAATACTTATAATATTTATAATGTAAATGATATGTACGGCTCCGAAATAAAATGTAAAAAAAAATACACTAAAACAAAGATATTCACGAGAAAATGTCAAAATTTCTTCAGCTAATAGATTATAGACTGGTAAATTAACTGATATAATGACGTAAGTATATATATAAAAAAATTACATATAGTTTTTCCAGCAAAGACTTTTTTTCTGTTAAATCAAATGTCTCATTTAGATTCTAACATACCACATAGTTGCTTTTACAAAGAGATATATGTCGAAAAAGTATTTTAAATGTTAATATTAATAATGTTAATATTTTAATATTATTAATGCAAGCTAATCCCAAAAGATTTTAACATTAAAAATGCATGACAATGCATCGCAGAATTAAAATAATCTCTTTGATTTCTCCTACAGCATTACACATCACTATTGTCTACAAATCATCAGATATTCACTTATATGCTAATCTCAACAAAAATTAAAATTTTTTACTCGAATTTAGAAATTATTAAAAATTTGTGTTTTGGTTAAATTTTTATAAAACAATTTGATTTCTTATCGGAAATCTTTATCGTTTTATAAAAAATTCTTCAATTTTTGAATTCTGTCATTTTTGAAAGAACTTTGTCTGGAATTATATTTGAAAAATATGCTTTTATTTTTTATAAACATTGGCGGTGATTTGAAATTCAGTGGTATACATTTTACGTTTATATAAATTATTACTGGGCACATACTAGATCTTACTAGACATAGAAATTTCGACTAATTTTAAATGTTTAATATTGAGAAAAGAAAATTACTGGGTAAAAAGTTTGTTAAATTATTACTTCAGATTTTTTTCTCGTGTTTTTTTTTTTTTTTTTTTTTTTTCTGGGCAGAAGTATATATTTATTAAGCATTTACTATAAAATATATAAAATAAAATAAAGCAAAACATTTAAAAAGTAACAGCAAAAACATAAATTTATCATAGTGTCATTTATTAGAGGTTTTTCTTAACGATCTATTATTATTAAGGTATGGTAGGTTTCACACTCTTAACTTACAAGGAGAGGTCACGACATGGAAAATTCAGATCGGGACGAAATTTCGCAGGATTGTAGTATACTATGAGGAGGGTAATAACATATTAAAGCAGTAGGACCCACTATCCACAAAATTTCAAGAAAAAAGCATTTAAAGTTTCAGTAATCTTTAAATACAAGTTATTTCGCAAGCGAGCAAGCACCTAGTGGTGTGATCTTATAGCGCGAGTCTGCTAGCTAGACGACTTGGGTTGGAGGCTACCTCGAGACTATTTTTTTTTTAACTTTTTATGCAATCTAAACTTTTTATTTATTTTTACTTTATTTTATAATTCAATTCAAAATTTGAAAATTTTAATAAAATATTATTTAATTATTTTGAATATAAAATAAATAAATTTTTCTATTTTTAATATTTATAACTTAAAAATACAATAAATTTCTATAACTTAAAAAATAAATTTTAGTTTTATTTTAACTGTAAAATAAGGTAAAACTAAAGAAACTGTTTTTGATTATTTATCGAAATATTTTATTTTATTTTAGGTATGCTTGAAACAATACTAAATTTTGTTTTTTAAATTAAAAAAATAATAATAATACAGAGAAATGATCATTTTAATTGCATATATAATTACTATCCAAATTAAATAATTACTTCTCCAATCAATACAGTTTCTTGAAAAATTATAATATAGGATTACGATGCTGTTAAATTATTACAGGTAAAGAAATGTTATCTTTAAATGTAGATTTTAAATGTTAATGAACATCATTTCTTTTTCGATAACGACTTCCTTTTTTTTTTATCCTTCCTTGCACAAAATAAAATTCCACCTGCCCTTTATTATTAACAAGTTAGAAGCGTTTACGTAATTCATACACATTCAAACAAAATCAGGAAGCTCAAACCAAGATTTAAGTAACACCTGCTAACTATTTTACACTTTGTTTACACCTTGCTTATCTTTTAATTATTTAAATATTTGTCTGTTTTTCTTTATGTTTCTTATTTAGGGTTTTGTAAAACTAAACTTTTTTTTTAAGTTACAGAAATTTATTGTATTTTTAAGTTATAAATATTAAAAATAGAAAAAGTTATTTTATACTCAAGAAAATTAAATAATTTATTAAAATTTTCAGATTTTGAATTGAATTGTAAAATAAAGTAAAAATAAATAAAAGGTTTAGATTACATAAAAAGTTAATGAAAAAAAAAGTAGTCCCGAGGTAGCCTCGAACCCAAGTCGTCTAGCTAGCAGACTCGCGCTTTAGAATCACACCACTGGAGCACTTGTTCGTTTGTGAAATAACTTGTATTTAAAGATTACTGAAACTTTAAATGCTTTTTTCTCGAAATTTTGTGGATAGTGGGTCCTACTGCTTTAATATGTTGTTACCCTCATAGTATACTACAATCCTGCGCAATTTCGTCCCGATTTGAATTTTCCATGGCGTGACCTCTCCTTGTTAGTTTTATTTTCCAGCATGCATTAAAAGAAAGAAAAAGAAGAAGAAGAAAATAATGAGATAATTACACAGTTTGTAAATTTCTTAGGCTGTTGAGAACATTCTATTTAAATCTTGAAGCACAAAAGTTCTAGAGATCAAAAATCCAACAAATCATTTTTATTTTTTATGAGTAATTTTAATTCTAAGCACTTTATTTTTCAATTTCCTGAATCCAACATTTTTTTGGAGAAAGTAATTGTATCTTTCTATAAATAATGCTAGAATATAATCATTATGGGTGTACAAATATTATCCAATAAATAAGTTCACACACGACATCCGATAATTGACAAGGAAAAATATTTTTAAAAATTGCAACGGAAATTTCATGTAAAAATCATTTGACAAAAAAAATCATTTGAAAGGACTAAAGATGACAAAACTTAATTACTCCAAGAGAAAAAAAAAAAAAAAAAAAAAAGAAGAAGAAGAAGAAGAAGGTTATCGTATTTGTTTATCTAATAATTATCATGCAGCATTATCATAGAATTAGCAATGGCACAACCAGGATTCCGCATTATGTGATTTCTAATCACGAGAAAAAAAACAATTATTATCACATTTCTTTCTCTGTGGGAAAAGTAGTTATTTCTTTCTGCAAAAAACATTTTAACAAATTATTATTGTAATATAAAGCGTCGTTTTACTAATTACACAGGTCTACATCTAAAATTTTGATTTGATAATTTTGGCTGATCTTTATGTTTTTTGGTGTGCTGAAACAGAAATTGTAGCCAGTTTTTCTCTATCACGTATAGACTTTTGCCAATACAGGGTTTCTACCGACACAATTTCTTCAGTGACTTTTCCACCAATATAATTATATGATAACTTTTATATTTTAACTTTTATAACTAGATTACCAGTATCGACAAAAATCTGTACATGATGAGAAAAACTGGTTTCATTTTCAGTTTCGGCACACCAAAACACATATGTATCAGCTAAAATTATCAAATCAAATTTTACCAACATTATTTTTATTGACAAGTGTTATTAAGTATTTCACTAAAATACGCACATCAGCTACCTTTTTACTAACCCAGGCAACATCATTATTATTATTATCATCATTATTATTATTTAATTTTATTTTTGGTTCTGAAAAGTTATAGTATTGCAGAAGTATCCATACAATTAAAGCAAAGAAAAAATTATTTTTCTTTTCTACAGAATCTCCAAAAATCCCAAGGGCATGTATGACATTTTGATTTTCAAAATGAAACTTTAATCTAGTTTAAAGTCTAAAAATTCACATCAAAATAAAAGTGTTAAGTCTAAACTTTTAATTTAATGTAATATAAAAATTGAAATAAGCATATAACACATGAAATATTAATTACTTTTAAAAATAATGAAGATTTTTGGGCATATTTCTAGAAATGGTGGTGGTGTAAGTGTTACGGCTGGTTGTCTATGTGAAGAAATTAGGTTTGGATAAAGTGCCTTTCGTGTGTGTGAGAGCGCGAAGGGTGGTGGTGGTGGTGGGGGGGGGGGGGGCTTTCTAAAGTATCCTACCCCGTATTCAAGTGAGTTTCCCAGAAAAGCACGCCAAAAAGCACGACCTAGGTTTGAAAAAGAGAACGTTTTGACCACTGGTGTGCGACATATTTCTGAAATTCTTGTCTTCTAGTAACTTTTTTTAAAAAGTGATATATGTATTCTGACGTATAATAATAAGAAGAAAAAGAGCAAAATCTTGTGAAATTTCATTAGGCATATTTTCCTTTTATTTCCTTTTATCTTAATGCAAATTTAAATTTTCATAAAAAATGAATAATGAATTTACAGTTACATACCTTTAGTAATAGGGGTATTAAAATATATGTGCTAATTTAACTAAAAAAAAAAAAAAAACTGATATAAGTTCGTAAAAACAGCGTACACAATATTTAATCTAATGTCTTATTCGCACTTGATTTATTTTATTTTATTTTATTTTTTTATTTATTTATTTACTTACTTATTTATTTATTTTATTTACTTTTATTTATTTATTTATTATTTATTTATTTTTTGCTCGGATTTAATGGCGTATTTTAGAAATTATTTGAGGCAGAAGAACATTATAATAATACAAAAAAAAAAAAAAAAAAAAAAAAAAAACGCACTGGCATCCTGGTTTTGAATGATAGCGAATAAAATTTTTGCAAGTAAACACCATAAGTTTCGAAATCACGCAGTAATTGTTTCCGGTCAAAATAATGAAACGCAACTCTGTGGTATGAAAGACAAAAAAAAAAAAAAAAAAAAAAAAAAGAAAAAAAAAAAGAAAGAAAAAAAAAGTATGAGCACGAGTATAGTATGGAAGTTGCTTGTTTTTGCAGATTATGGTGTTTGCTTACAAAGTTTTTATTTGTCTTTCTGCAACAGAGCATTGCTTGAGGAATGCTTTCAGTGTTATTGTACATTTACATAAAACCAATTTACTGTCAATATCACTCATATTTCATGCTCCAACCATTGGTGGTAGATGATATAATCAATTATTTAATAATTAGATAAACATAATGTTAACTTAATTCTAATAACATGCATATAGCAATCTTTCCAAACCTAGATATTATATATGTTTTATATTTTTAAAACATACCTGAACGAAATGAATGTATAGAATATCCGGAAGAGAAAAACTTAATACCCATTCTTTTGAACATATCTTCTTCCAAAACGAGTTTATTTTAATAATAGTAGAGAGGAGTGGGGGATAGTGTGACAGCATTGTGTTTTAATGTTATTTGTGATATAGATTTTTTATTTTGATATACGTTTTTTCTTATTTTATTTCAAATGGATGTTTCGGGCCTGTGCACAAAGAAATACTTAGCTTTTGCTATCTTTGTGACAGGAAAACATTAATTTATTTAGCATGTTTACATTCTACCAGGCCCTTGATAACGTTAGAATGCAAATAATGCTGTTTTCTTATTCCAACTTGCTTTAATTCATTTAGATTTGACTTTATTTCTTTTTTTGGTTTGATTTGGTTGGTCTTTGTTTTTGATCATTTTAATTGTTTGAATACTGATTTTAAATTATCTTTAAATTCCAACTGTGTGTACTGATAATGTTATATTTCTACTGTACGTTCTTATTATCTATCTATCTATCTATCTATATATATATATATATATCTATATATATATATATATATTCTGATCTAGTCAATAACTAACAAGAAATTTTGTATTGTAAAATACTCAAGTTTATTGTAAAAAGTAAAACAAATTTTTGTAGTCTACTAGGTTTTAAGAGAACTAATACTTTAAATGAGGTGATGAGATCTACTTTTCTTTAAAATGCATGTACAATTTTCACTATCATTTAATTGAACAGATAACAAATTTTGGTTCCATGAAACAATAAATTTTAGAGAATGCAAATACGATATTGACTTCTTAAGTTTTGTTGTTGGAAATTTGATTCATCATTAATGCAACTACTTCTTAATTAGTGTTCTGCGTAAACAGCAAGCATTTTTAACTCTGGGAAAGGTTTTATATTACTAAAATCCATCCTCTTTGCATTGCGGAAAAAAAAAAAAAAAAAAAAAAAAAAAAAAAAAAAAAACCTCAAAATGAATTAAACTAAATCTATTATTAGTATGCAATATGTGCTTTAATTCAGATAATTTCATTAATTTACGATACATAAAAAACTATAAATCACGTAATGTATGATATTCTTCTTCTACTTTTCTATATTCAAGTGTTTTACCTTGCAATTGCTTGCATTAGTCATCACACTGTAAAAAATGTTTTCTTAAAAATGAGCTAAATTGTCTCAAAATAGCTCCGAAACAATATATACTTAAATTTGAAAACCGATGTACTCATTTTTGAGTATATTGACATGCTCAAAAATGGGGTTGACCAATAAGAATCCCAATATCCCTATGTTTAACTTGCCAATATACTCAAAAATGACTACACGGGTTTTCAAATTTAAGTATATATTGTTTCGGAGCTATTTTGAGACAATTTAGCTCATTTTTAAGAAACCATTTTTAACAGTGTGGACTCTAGATTCCAGCGGTTCCAAGAAATAACAGAATAAAAGTCAACAGTGCAAAATACAACCTAAATGTATCAATTTGAAAACTCTATAATAACTGTAGACATTGATTTAAAAGTTTATTCTGCTAAGGTACGCTTTGATAAAAGCACGTTCATATATTCCAATTCATCAAAGCTACCAGCCTGTAGACTTAAGAAAAGAAAAAAGAAATCATGGCTCCCACATGGTCGGATCACCCGGATATTTAATGCTATCCGACACTTGAATGAAAAAACTGTATCGCAACAACTGAACCGCTTTGCAACAATTAAAAAAATAAACGAAAGTTTTTTTTTCCCCTCCTTTATCTATTCATCGTAAAAGGATCAAGTCGGATTTCTGAAAAGTGTGTATGGAAGAGATCCTTGTATTTCCATGAGCAATTGATGCACTATGAGGAATTTTTTCTTTAAGGAAATATCTTTACCTAAAAAGAGAATTAACATAAATGAATGCATGTTTTCAGCTTCAATTGCTTTACTATTTTCATAGGAATGTATTAATAAATTTACTCATAAAAATGTTCATCCAATTTAGAAAATTTTGCTAAAATGAGTTTAAAATGTTTTTAAAGAAAACGGACTTTTACTTGCAAAATAAACTTCTGGTAAAACTGACGTAATTTTTTATATAGTAAGTAGTTTAATAGTCCATGGTATAACCAGAGAATTTTCTCAAATGTGTAGTTTATAAGGATTTTATTTAATTATTTATAGTAATTTCACTATTGAAATATAGAAGAAAATTGTTATTTTTAAATCGATTTTCGATGAATGGTAATTATTCTTTATTATATAAGATATACTTAACATGGTATACATAGAACTAGCGGTTCGTATGCAGAGACACAAAAAATTATTTCAGTACATTGCAGTTTATGGATGCAGCTTTTAAAGGTGCATTTTAACATTCTTATTCTGCATTAACACGATGAAGATGTTTAATATGCACAAAAACATGGTTTTTATATGGAAAATGGCATGAAAGTATTAATATTTCGTGTACAGCGTTACACAAAGTATTCAGATACATTACAGGTTACGGAAGAAATGCTTGAAAGTATATTTTCAATTTTGTTAGAGCATTTTTTATTAATTTATCAAATTTTAGTACACTGTATGATGCAGATATAATATAAAGACTATGTGCAGGGCTACTTAAAAGCAGTCAAATCTGTGGCTTTGTATTTGACGTAATTCGTGAAAATGCTTTTAAATTGTATGAAACCTATGGCTATAAAAATTTACGCTTCAGTCGTGCAATCACTTATTTTTATTATTATTATTACATTCTATTAAAAAAATGCTACTCTTTTTTTTTTTTTTTTTTAGCATGACGTACGAACTATATTTTCTAGTTTTTTTTTTTTTTTTTTTTTTTAGCATGACGTACGAACTACATTTTCTAGTTTAAAAAAAAAAAAAAAAAAAAAAAAAAAGAGCAGTGTTTTTTGATTTATTAAGAAGCATCATGATAATTCAGTAGACAATGTAACTTCGAAGGATATTATTAAAAATATATAATAATGATAATAATGCATTTAGTAGAGCAACTTTTACTATAACCGTTTGTCAGTACAGATGATTACTAATTTATTCCGTAATATTGTTAATACACATTCTTTTTTTACACAACATATTTTGTCGAGAAATTTGCTTCAATATTTAATTGCGATTAAATAAGAATAGAATCACACTTCAATTAAAGTGGCGGGGGAAAAAAAACAAAGAAAAGAAAGAAAGAAAAGACAGGTACTGATACAGGTAATAAAGGCAAGTGTCATTTCATAAAAATTAGTAATTATATTATTATTATATAATTACTAATTTTTACAATATCAATATGTTACGGAATAAACTAGAAATGCTGACAGCTATGATTTCGAATTACAAAATATAAATAAATAAATAAATAAAAATAAAATAAAATAAAACATTACAAATGAGCACAGCAATATTGCTTAATTTATTTTACATGAAAATAATGAAAAATGACTTACAAAGACATCCTTTATCATTCACTAAAATGCTTGTTTCTTTCATTTAGGATAATAATCGACAGTCATCTTTTGACAATTCTTTCCCGTGAAGCTAATTAATAAAATGCGTTGACTTTTAGACGATTGTAGAAAGAATAAATTCCTTTAATGGGAAGATGTAATTTAAGTTCTATATTATAAAACCTATCATGACTTTTTCATGTTTGTTGCTTTCCATATTGCAATTAAATCAACTTTACTGTAAAACCCATGAAATTTCAGAAAAATGAGTTTTTAATTGGAAAATATAGTTTAAACTGCATATAATAAAACTCAGCTGAATTGTTTTCTTCGGTATCTCTTTGTACTAGAAATAATAAATAGGTACAAGTAAAATAGAAAACTTTTTTTTTTTTTTTTTTTTTTTTTTTTACATGCTGCTAGTTAGTTTAATCCTCGTAAAGAAAATTATGCAGGGAATGTCAATTTTTCATTAAATTATCTTACATAAAACATTATAAGGATGAAAAATAAGAGTGTTTTAAATTATATTTCAATGATCTGATTTAGAATTATTCATATCTCTTCTTTATTAGTCTGAGCGCCGCATAAATTTTAAGCCAGACACTGAAATGTTCCGACCTAATAACAACATATTTCTCTGTCAATTGAGCCAAAGAAATTTAATATCAATCTAAAGTTTGCTTGTTTTCAACATTAAAAAAAAAAAAAAAAAAAAAAAAAAAAAATCAGGAAATATCTTAAAATTTCAAAGTTATATATGAATATAGTGCAATAAATATCATTAATATTAAAAAAACGATGTAAGAAAAAAAAGTTTAGAAATGTAAGGAAATCTGAAAACACATTATCCTCGATTAAATATAAACTTAATTGGCAATTTCTAAGGTCTTTTAATACCATTTTTTCTAAATAAAGTCCTTTATTTTATTTAATCATGCACGACGGTGACGATCGAAGCTTGTTATTTGGTCGCACCTGTGATTAGAATGCCCCGCATCTACCCCAGTAGCTGAATAACCGACAATGTACGATCAAATTGTTACAAAAATTTATAAAAGATTTCTATTAAATATTGCTGATGATAAAAATCTGTAGTACTTTTATCTGTGCAGATTTTTCAGATTTAATTTTAAGTGACTATATTATTAATGACTTAAAAAATAGTGACTAAAAATAAGTGTCTATATTATTAGTTAAAATTCAGTTTTATTAAAGCTCTTCAACCTTTTAATGAGGATAGATAGATAGGTACATATAGATATAGCAGAGCTTGAATTCTCCGCCCTTTTTACGCTACACTTTCAGGTATGAGAAATTTCCACCTTTATTGCTACAACTACATATATACAATACACTGAGAAAAAAAAATATACCGCCTTCCTCTAGAATGAATAAGTGGCCATTTTCTAAATCCCTTAACTAGAAATATAGATTTCCGAGCAATGCGCATAAGGCACGCCAATAAACTAAATAGACGAAATGATCGAGAATTTCTAGTTTACACACTTCTATATGGTGAAACAATATTTTGAATATTCTGAATATTCATAATCTTTTGTACTGCGAGAAATTCTCGCTTGATTTTCTAGAATTGGGTGATAAACCAAGATTATAGTTGCTGAAACCCGCCTCTTGTAGTCTCATTTATTTGCAGAGATTTTTAAATAACTTTGCCTTCGATAACTTTGCCTTCGAGCGTTTTGCCTTCTTAGGCAAACGCTCTAGAATTCTAATAGGGGCTTCTCGAACTCGCTTTCCATGAGGACTAGAATTTATAAGGATGACATGGAACTTTTTTTTTTAGAGTCACAATTAGATTCTAGATGTCAGTTACAGAATTTTTTCTCAGTATAACCTCTATCCTATTTACAGGCTTCGCAGCGTTTCTAAACTTTTACGCTTATTTTATTATATTGTTACCACAATTTTAAAACAGTCAAAAATTAAAATAGTCAAAAATATCCAAGAAAAATTTCTTATTGACGGTAGTGGTGATAATATACTAAAATGAAGGTAAAATTTTAGGAACGTTGCAAGGTCTGTATTTAATCATGATACTTTATTATAAAAATACAGTAAAAAATTCCATATGAAAATAGTGGTAAAAAAAAGGCGAAAATTTCTCTTCCCTGAAAATGTACTGAAGAATAGGGTGAAGACTTCGAGCTGTGATATAGATATAGATATACATTTATTACTTTTGTATATATATATAGTACATATATATATTTTTTTTTTTCCAGGTAAACTAACGTTGCGACCAAGTCTACATGCGCCGAGAATTTATCAAGGAGCACCACCTGGAATTCACGTAACAACAATCCATGCATATAATGCTGAAAATCCTCGTCAGGAAGTAAAGTATAATTTTTCAAAAGTAATGGATTATGAATATTTTGCAATCGACGAAACGACTGGAAATCTAACGACCCTGAAGAAAATAGATAGAGAAATTAACCAGACTTATTCAGTAAGATAAAAATATGTTCTGCACATACTTTTATTTATATATACAAACTCATCATGAACGTTTAGTTCTATAATATGCATTATTAGTTACAATACTTTTAAACAAATGTAGAAAATTAATTAGTAGAATCAGGATTGGTAAATACCAGAATTTTTGTAAGCATTCTTCCATCACTTTTCTCTTTCAATAATTTTTTTTTCTATATTTATAGGCTTTTTCATGCCAAAAATTACTTGAAAAAATTATTGGTACAGTAAAATAATAATGTTGGCAAGTATTAACTTACGGTTGGCAACGCTGCTCTGGAGTATAATTTTTATCCAGACTTTCCTTTTAAATGCGATTCAATACTACATTGTAAAGATAAAGTAACTAAAACATTTATTTTATTAAAGTACACTGCTTACGTTAAAAAATTCTGAAAATACTTTGAAAAAATTTTACCTCTTGTTTTTTTTTTTTTTTTTTTTTTTTAACTTGTTTTTATCAATTGGTATAGAATATTTAGATGGAAATAAATTCCTATTTTTTTACACATATGTCTGTATAAATAGATTGTAAATTTCGATGACATTTCAAATTTACTGTGTTATTTAGTTTTTTTTTTTCCTGTCATATTAGAAATTTCTTCATTAATATTAGAAACGAAATTATGATAAATAAATTTTGAAATGTTTTCCAATCCATGATTTAAAAAAAAAAAAAAAAAAAAAAAAAAAAAAACATTAAAAATTGTGATATGTATCACTGACTAGTTTAAGTCATAAATTTCTTATCGTAATTTATTTTAATATTTTAATTTTTACATTTACTCTACAAAAAGTTAGAAGAAAAGCATTAAGTACGAAATTTAACACATTGTCATAAAACTTTTATAAATTTTATCACTTGGTGCATATGTTTGAATTATACTCTTCATACATACTTTTAAATCAAAATATATATATATTTTTTTTAAATATTTTCGAATTAATGTAATAAAAAAAAAAAAAAAAAGAAAAGAAAAGAAAAAAACTTTATATTCAAACATCATAAATTACAAAACACTTGCAACAATTATACAATATCTCTAAAAAAAGAGTTAATTAAACACGTGTCATTTGTTATTTTTGTTAAAAACACGTAAAATTAATTTTTATTTAAAAAAAAATTAAAATATTATCCTAAGCTTTTCGCTTTGAAATTCCAAAGCATCATCAGGGATTTTTATTACTGAATTAAATGAGCAGTTTTTTAAAGAAATTTTCCTTTCACAGTCAACAGTTAAGTCTTGTAATAACGTAAATAGCAGCAAAGTCAATTTGAAATCCGGTAAAGGCATAGATACAGTAAATAAGGCATAGATTGATCAGCGAGAGGGAAAAAGTGATTTTTTTTTTTTTTTTTTTTCGGGAAAAGTCACTCTAATGGCTGCCTTTCCCAGAGTAAATCACACACACAGGAATACACACGGATAATTTAGCAAATAAAATTTATGAATAATTTATTTACTAAAGGTGAATGAAAAACTCCAGATACAGTTTCAAATTCATTTTTCTTTTTATTCTTTTTTCCAATACCCTCTAATGGCTGATTTTAGAACTTTTTTTCGACATCAAAATTTTTTGCTCGATAACATGGGGATGATAGATCTATATATATTACTATATCTATGGGTGAAGGTTGGACCAAGTAGCTAAGGAAAGTAAGAGAAGCTGGAACTATTGGAAAATCACACGAGGCTATTGTAGAAGAAAAACCATAATGAACTTAGCAGAAATAGGTAGTGCTGCAGGATATAGTAAATATAGTATTTTAAAAATAGTTAATAGAATAAAAAATTGCATGCTAATTAAACCTATCAATCACACTCTAGATTCAACTCTAAAATTGCATTATACTAATAGTCTCCCTTTTTGTAAAGAATTTTATAGCTTTAAACATTATATACAACGTAAATTTAATTTATTTATCCCATTTAGTTCTCCTCTAACTATTAAACAATTAACACTTCATGACCGCGACTTAAATGGACCCACTGGAGGCGTCTATCAAATTCCCATTGAAAACAACAAAGAACTTTTCTATTATATTGGACAAACTAAGAGGACTTTAAACAAAAGAATACAAGAACATATACGTAATATCAAAGAAGGAAATAGTTCTACCCTGGTCGACTTCACTTATACTAACCCAAACGCTAACCCTATATGGGATAACGCCAAAATTAATACAGCACCACCTACTATCCAAGAACTTTACACATCCGAAGCTATTAATATAATTCAACCCAAAAATACAATAAATTCTAAAGATGCTGCAATTTTGCCAATAATTTGGCACAATATTATAAAATAGCTAATAGTTTATTTCTGCTAGTTCATTATGGTTTTTCTCCTATAATAACCTCCTGTGATTTTCCAATAGTTCCAGCTTCTCTTACTTTACTTAGCTCCTTGGTCCAACCTTCACCGGACTTTAAATTGACTTTGCTGCTTGTTATTCACGTTATTAGAAGACTTAACTGTTGACTGTGAAAGGAAAATCATTTAAAAAACTGCTCATTTAATTCAGTAATAAAAAGCCCTGATGATGCTTTGGAATTTCAAAGCGAAAAGCTTAATATAATATTAAAAAAAAAAAAAAAAAAAAAAAAATTAATTTTACGTGTTTTTAAAGTGTTTTTAATAAAAGTAACTTGTAACAATTGTTGCCAGATTTTTTTTTTTTTTTTTTTTCAATTTGCAGTGTCTGCAGGCAAAGTATTTTATTTATTAACTTTTAATAAATACACAGTCCTTCGAGGAATTAAAATTAAATTTATTTTTATGCAAAGAAAATGATGTTTTAGACGTCTATTTATTGTAATATTATACATATATATACATAACTCTTCTCTAAATTGTAAAGAAAATAAAACTTTATTTTAAAGAAAACATGTTTATGGGTATGTTATTCATTAAAATCTTTTAAGACATTTTTTAAATAACAGAAACTCTAAAGTCTTCTTGAAATTATAATTTCGCTTTGTATAAATGAAAATTGTTAAAATACTATATGTGGTTCGCCACTCACACGACTTTCTCTTGTCCTGTATTTGAATACTATAAAAGACAGATTATAGACAGGGGTGTTTGCGTTCAAGGGATCTTTATTTTATTTTCCACCGTAATTTTGGTTATAGTTAATTGCTAAACTTTACTAGAAAACTATCAATAACATCACTGTTAAAAAAAATCCAAATAGTCTTAATATATAGGAATTTCTTTTATGTGGCCATGTAAAAGAATAGTGACTCATTTCCATACCATATCGTATACTAAACATGCTTTTTATGCATACAAAAATCTTATGTTCATTTCTATTTCGTAGTGAAATACGTTAAACTAAACTTACCAAAAATTTCGCCTATAGAAGTAATGTATTTCAATTCTCTTGGATGTCCCTGTACACGAACCATTTGTGCGATTTTAATAAAAAGTTTTAAATAGATCTCCATATCATATACAGATTTAGAATACCGAGTTTGGACATCCTTCTAATACTTGTTCTTGTGTTATGATCATAGCAAACTCACACACAGACACACAGGCAGACAAACCGCTAAACGCCTAATTTTCGGATTCCGGGAACCTCAAAATGTTTAAATATAGCAAAAGTTTAATTTAGAAAATTTGACCCCAAAAAATACTTTCTCTACCATTGCATGGATAAGAAAAAGTAAAAGGAACTAAAAAGAAAAGACAGAAAAATAAATAATAAAAGGAAAGGTTTGTCTGTCTGTCCATCCGTCTGTCTGTCTGTTCTTCTATACGTTCAGCCCCTATTGAACGCAGAAGTACAAAAATTGACATACGGATGCTCAGGAGCCTTTCCGGGGGGCTCCTGAAAACAGAATTTTAAAATTTTGATTAGTTTCGGAGATATTAATTAAAACGTTGACCCATGTCGATCGAAAAATGACCAAGAATCCACGGTTAATTGCTTAAAAAGAGACATTCTACCAGCAGACGATTTTCTCTGCTGTCTGGAACGGAAACAAAACATCTGGAAATCAATAATGTCACATGATATTGAACTGGGATTAAAAATTGCAAATTTCAAAATTCTTTAAATTTTCTTTCCCGATCATAAAACATAATAAAAGATGAAATAAATAAATAAAAAAAATTAAAACAGATATAACTTTAAAAGATATAAAAATTAAAACACATACAAATTAAAATAAGTAAAGAAATAAACAAAAAAGAAAAGAAAACAATTTTTTTCCCCCGAATGAAAAAAACAAATACAACACAGCGTGCTGTAAAATTACAACACCAGATATCTTAATTTCACTTTAACTAGTGCCCAGTAGGTAATATGCATATTATCTGGGTAATTTGCAGATTACCTAGGTAATTTGAGAAATGAAACAATTTTCCTCACTTTAACGGATCACCCTAGTTAATAATCAGATTACCGAGCTAATCTGCAGATTAACTGATTTCTGCACTTTAGAGAAAACATATACACTAAGCGACAAAAAAAAAAAAAAAAAAAAAAAAAAAAAAAAGCCGCAGTTGCATATTTTCCATTTTTTTCTGTAATAGCTAATTTTATTGTTTCAAAAGCAAATTTTTGAACAGATTTTATTACAGTCGGTAACAAAAGTCTCCGAACACTAGCAAAAATTCCTATATAAAAAAAGCATACTTAATACAATTTTGTTAAATAAATCCTTGTCGAATCCTGTTCTTAGTCAGTCTAAAAACAGGATTCGACAAGGATTTATTTAACAAAACTGTATTAAGTATACTTTTTTTACATAGGAATTTTTGCTAGTGTTCGGAGACTTTTGTTACCGACTGCAGGTTGTGTTCCGCGTGCAATTTAGGATAGAGCCAAGTGTTAAAAACAAGATGCAACTGTTCGGATGTAATTTTAGAAAGTATTTTAAAAAAACGACAAGACTAAGGCAATTAACGATGCCACAAAAAATATTAATTTTAGAGTGAAAATCAAAAAAAATATTTTAATACGTGGGATGTCAAAATGTTTAAATGTTAACAAAATATTAGTGATCTGGTTTTTAGCAAGATATAATAATTTTTGACTGTTTAAACTGCACATTTGTCCTTAGGCGGTCAAGTTACTCATCCAGTCGAGATGACCGCAAGTTAAAAAGCCAGCGCTTAAAAATCAGTTTGTATGTTACATTTATGTGTATGTTCAGTTTGTTACATGTATGTTCAGTTTGTTTGTTACATTTAGAACGTAGAAGGGATTCAGAAAAAGTGATTTAGTAACATAATTTATCTAAATACAGTGAAATAACAATTAAACAAAGCAGGTTTATTTGCCAGAAAATCGGAAAAAAAATTCTTTCTTAACGAAAAGAATTAGAAAACCAAGACATTAGAGGGTTACAAAATTTCAAAAATGATCAACTGGGCTGAAGTTATTTTCTCTGATGAGTCAAGTTTAACTTATTTCAAACTGACGGAAACAAGCAGATCTGATCATGAAAATGTGATTGACTTAATGAAAATCGCACTTTTAAAACAATAACATATTCCCCATACATTACGATACGAAAATGCATAATTTTTCGGTGAGTCTGGCAAATTTTCATGTTCAAGGGATCAATTAACCCGAAATAAAACTTGGCTATTAAAAGATTGGTACCTGACCGAATACATTGAGGGTAATTCAGACTCATCCATAATCAACATTTCAAGATGATAATGCACCTTGTTGTATGGCGCTTGTGATACATTTATTTGATTCAAGTTGTTAAAATTACTTATCCATTCTCATGAGCACCTATAATTTTGTAAGTTATCATAACTTTTTTTTACTTAAAGTTAAATCCCACAAAGAATATCGCAGGATTTCTTCTTCATTAGACCTGAAAATTGTCCTAATCTCAATCCGCTCGAAAATGTTTAGTCTATAAAAGAGGGTGGGGATTAGAAATTTGTAGCCTACAACATTGAAAGAACTAGAAAAAAATATTTATGATATTTGGCATAGTGAAATTTCTCAGTTTCATGCTAAAAAACTGTAAAATTCTATGCCATTGCGCATTGAAGCAGTAAATCCATATAAAGGCCGAATTGTCCAATCCAGAATACATATTTTTATTAAATAATTGTTTAGATCTAACAAATAAATAGTTTTATTTCATACATTAAAATAGCACTTGTTTATTTCATATAATAAATCATGATAGAATACAAAGTATATGTTTATTATATTAAGTTTAAAAAGAAAATTTTATGTATATTTTTATTAAATGCTTCGTAGAGTGTAATAAAACGAATTATTAAATCGAAAATGTACATGGGTATCATGCTATGACTTCAGTACAGTCGGTAACAAAAGTGTCCAAACACTACCAAAAATTCCTATGTAAAAAAAGTACACTTCATACGGTTTTGTTAAATAAATCCTTATCGAATCATGTTCTTACACTGACTCAGAACAGGATTCGACAAGGATTTATTTAACAAAACCGTATGAAGTGTACTTTTTTTACATAGGAATTTTTGCTAGTGTTCGGACACTTTTGTTATCGACTGTATTATCCAAACATAACAATTTTATTTGTTGTAATCACCAGATTTTAAATTATTACAAACCCAAAAGTCACTTTTTCTGCAGTGCGTTTTTTTTTTTTTTTTTTTTTTTTCTTCTATCGCTGAGTGTAGGTTTTGTGGGCCTAACAAATATTTTTTTTTCTTCCATTAACCTACTACCGTACGTAATGGAATTCGAGATTTCACGAGATTTACATGATATAGGATGTCCTGATTAGGTTTTCTTTTGTATCTCAGCTACTAATAAAAATAATTTCTGAAGTAATACATCATTTGAAAGCTTTGTTGATTTGGAATGGAACCGTAGATTATAAAACTTTCGACCGCCAGATGGCGCTGTAATATATTTAAAAATTTCAATATTTCAAATTCTAATTATGATTAAATTATTTTTAATACTTCATTCGAAAGATATTTTAAAGTACTTTTATATTATCGAAAGTGGAATTCGAGATTTCACCTGATTTACATGTTTTAAGGTGTCCTCATTGGGTTTTCTTTTGTATCTCAGCTAAGCATCAACTTGCAGTTCAAATTTCATCGACTTCAAGTCAATAAACAAAAAATTTGCATTTTAATTGCAAATTAAATTTTATTCTAACAAGCGTAATAGATATCTTGAAAAAGGATGCGAGTTTCTATAACAACGAATACTCTTTAAGGTGAAAATATTCCTTTTTCTTTTTACTTCCATTAACCGACTACCGTAGGTAATGGAATTCGAGATTTCACCTGATTTACATGTTTTAAAATGTCCTGAACGGGGGCAGAAAATCTGAAATCGAGTTAGACCGTTCAAAATTGGTATAAATAGGTTTTAGGGGCCTACGAGTCGAATGAGAATATTTTCGAAAGTGTAAAATTATCGGGGGAGAGGGGGCATGAAGGGGCAGGGGGCAAAAAATTAGAAATTGAGTTAGACCGTTCAAAATTGGTATATATATGTTTTGCCGGCCTACGAGTCGAATGAAGTTATTTTCGATAGTGTAAAATTATTACGGGGGCAAGAAGGAGGGCAGGTTGGGCAAAAAACTATAAATTGAGTTAGACCCAGAATTTGTATATATAGGTTTTGGGGGACTGAAATTGAAGAGTACATATTGCAAATCTCTCCCGCCAGAGGGCGCTTTCGCATTTTAATAATTTAATATCTCCAATTCTGATTATGAGTAAATTACTTATAGGGAGAAGATTGGGAGACCGTAAGCCCCATCTTGTTATGGATTTGCCACGATCAGAATTTTCAAACGTCCTTTAATGGTGAGCAAACAGGCTATTTCAAATCATGAAATGTAAAGCGGCACACCTTAGTTGCCGCAGAGCGAAAATTTGCTACAGTTAAAATTTTCAAAGCTATTTGCGGTATGAGCGAGGAAGCTGTTGTAAGTACGGGGATAAGGCGCTGCAGGCGCCACCGAGCTGGACTTTGTTAAAGTCAGAATTTTGAAATATCGTAACACAGTGAGTGAATAGGCTGTTTCAGATATGGAAACGGGAAGAGGGCACCGCAGACGCTACCGAGCGGGGAATTACTGTGATTAAATTTTTGGTGTATATAGGTTTATGGGAATTACAAATCGAATGAAGATATTTTCGAAAGTGTAAAATTATTAGGAAGTTAGGTGAAGGAAAACGCGCGCTGCGCGCGCACGGGTCTACGTTGCCGAAAGCAGAGGGGACCCGGTTTGAGTTTTTACCCGATCAGAAATGATTTTTTTTTTAATTCCTTTTCTTAAGAATAAAAGTTTAGGAGTAAAGTAATATCATGGGATTTTGAGAAATCATAAGGGTGGTGAATGAATACACGCTCGCAGTGCGCTCACGGGTCTTAGAGATGAGACGGGCTCAGCCCGAGCCCGTAAGCCCGAGCCCGAGCCCGGGCCCGAGCCCGATCGGGCTCAAATCTTACGCAAGTCTTCGGGCTCCGGGCGGGCTCGGATTCAAGCTAAAAGTTCCCTTTATTTTATTCTTCACTAACTGGAAAATGTAAGAAGAGAAAAAAAAAAAAGAAATTTTATTCATTTTGAGAGCACCTTTAGTAATGTCATAATAGTCATGAGGTTATAAATCACAAAATAATCTTGCAAACCTTAGTAGATTTGACTTTCCTTTTTCTAAATAGAACTCTTTTTTCAACGGGATGCATATTATGTCATAGTGTTATACAGTAATCCTTCCTCCTTCCTTATATCGGGCCTCATTATATCACTCATTCGGATAATTTTTTCCCCCGATAGGCGCGTTATAAACAATGGGCTGCACTATAAATATCTATTATATAAGTATATACATGTATACAGAGACACAGACATTATAAATTGTTATAATAACATTTATAGTTATTTAAATTGAGGACTGATAATAAGAAAATTAATTTGAAAATGAAAACGGTATTTAATTTTACTATTGTGTATTCGTTGCATAGCGTACCACTTTCAATATCGGGCTCGGGCGGGCTCGGGCTCTGATCACACAAAATTTTTCGGGCTCGGGCGGGCTCAGTTCAAAAATGTTTCGGGCCCGGGCGGGCTCGGATTGCCAAAATAGAGCCCGAACTCACCTCTAACGGGTCTACGTTAGAGGTCTGCACGGGCCGAATTTTTCAATTTGTTCTCAGGCCGGGTCGGGCTTTGGCTTAAATTTTTTTGCAGACGCGGGCCGGGCCGGACTCGCGCTCAGTTTTTTTGTGTATACTGTTTTTCACCTGCTATTATTAATGCTATTACATTACTATAGACTGCAATCAGTTTTAACTTGTAGTTAACTCTAAGACTGCAGATACTTCTTGTTTATTGTAACGAGCAAGAGAAACAATAGTTTTATTAATTTAAAAAAAAATCAAGCAATCTAAAGAATAAGAGAAATTTTTAAAGTAAGTTTTTCATGCGTAACTGGTAATACTTATAATTTATTCCAGAATATCATTAGTACTCTCACTTTTTTCGCACCATTAATTTGAAAGAGACTTTTTTTTCTTACTTTATCGCAATTATATAAAGAAGAAAATTTCTCTACAAGCAAAGTAGTGTGAAAAAAAGGCGGGTACTAACAGCACTCCAGAATAAATTATAAATATTACCAGACATGTTTTATGACATGTCTGGTATTAATTACATCCATGAAATTATTAATTACATCCATGCTTTTTATTGGAAATTTATTGTCACATCCTTTAATAGTCCCAATCTTTCTAACATCATAGAAAGACAATTCATAAAGTTATATTATTTAGCATTATATACCTTGGTTGTTTTAACCTATGATTTTAAAACATTTCTACAATACGACAAATTCGACAGAATCATATATTCATTACATATATTTAGATTTTAAGCTTTAGACCCTTAAGCACCACTACATATTTGCGTACTTCATTAACTTCTATATTTGAAATACGAGAACACACGAATGGGTACCGTAAAATTTTAATTATTACTAATAAATAATTGAGATATATGGAGAAAATTTATTCTGCCTATTAATTGATCCTTATATACGTAATGTTGTGAATTACAACTATTAATGTTTATTTGTGTGGTTCCAGGAAGCCATAGATAACCCAGATCTATCCTGTTCTACAATGGCGTCTTCAAAAGTTAAGAAACATTGGGAGGTGTTAGTAATGATGGAGTATGGATTAATGGCACCCGCGGGGAAAATCTGGATCCAATTCATTTAATTGGAGAAACTTAGTCGTTTCAAGACTCATTTTCTCATAAACTAGCAGTCCGATTTTAATCAAATTTTAAGGTGGTATTAACGAAACGTTATTATATGTATTGAATAAGAAAAATTTGAAAAATATTATTTTAGGAATTATTCATTGTCGAAATTTGGCCCGAGAAATTATCACTTTGAATTTTTATAGCATTGGTTATTAATAACAAATCAAATTTCCCCTCATTCAGTAGTTGTAAACTCCTCTTAAGAACACCTTTAAAACTTTTCACTCGTTTATGTAAAAGCTGAGAAAATGGTCAAATGTGTCAAAAACTATAACTTTTGAGGAGAGGGGAAAATCGAAAAAATGCGTGCATCTTTTTTTTTTTTTTTTTTTTTCCTCTGTGTGTGTGTGTGTGTGTGATAGAGGTGTGCACGGGCCGGGTTCGGGCTGAATTTTTCAATTTGCTTTCGGGCCGAGCCGAGCTCGGGCTTTAATTTTTTTTTCAGGCACGGGCTCAATTTTTTTGTGTGTACAAAAAACCCGGACCGGGCCTGAATGAAAATTTTCCCGGGCCGTGTCGGCTTTTCTAGTTTCTTTTCTAGTTTCCTCGTTAATCAACGAAAAAGAAAATAATAAACTATTTCTTCATTCATTTATTTTACATAATTTTACAGGTTGGTATGTCACATAAAGTTCTATTTTGTTAAAAAATGTCTGTGACTTCAATTTGATTGCCTATCAGTCTGTCTCTTCGCGATCTGATTTTCCGCAAATACTTTTAGCATGTCTCGAAATTAATATATTTTATTCAAAGTAATATTAGATGTTTCCTATTCAAAATAGTATGCATGTCACTACTAGTTTGCGCACATGTACAAACAAAAGAAATTAGATGCGTTACTATGTATAAGGCTTTGTATCCTATGGTCTGTTTAATTTAGGTGGTATGAAGGCTATAAAAATCCTTCCACTGTAACTTTTTCTCTAAGGCTCCTTTTTCTTTTCTCCAGTGCACTGGATAAAAGTAGCATCATTTTTAGCATGTGCAAAAGTATCTTTTCTACTGAATATAGTTGGATTTCCATTAAAGTTTTGTTTACCGGATCACATAAAAGATTTGTGTACATTACGGTATATAAGAACAAATGGTTAAAAGTGCATTTTTAGTAGTAATAGTCATTTTAAATACTTTCCTACATTGTTTGATGAGTGCTAATATTTTCGATTTGACTTTCTGTCTTTGTGCCTTCTGAACGTCTGTAATAATGAACTTCTGTGTATAACGAACTTCTTGTAAAAGTTCAGTAGTTTTGTTAAAGAACATTCTATTGCTTCGCTACGTAAAACCTCTGCAAAACACATACTAAAAATCTTTTTTATAGAAAAGCTTGCTTTTTTTTTTTCCATATTTTTGAATCTGGCCGGGCCGGGTCGGACCTGATTTTATCGTTTTTTGTCCGGGCCGGTCCGAGCCGTACACTGGTAGAAAATCAACGGGCCGGGTCCGGGCCTCAAAATTTCGGCCCGTGCAGACCTCTAGGCCGAAGGCAGTTGGGACCCGATGCGACAATTTTCCCGATTAGATTTTTTTTTTCCCACATGATAAAAATTAATGCACTTCTGAGAATTCATTAATTATAGTGATTCATTTAAAAATAGTGACCGGCGAAGCGGGCGTAGCCTGCTAGTAAATAAATAAAAACATACTGCAAAATATAGATATTACTGCGAAAAAACGGTAATACTTCTTTTTGATATTTTGATGGAATCTTAAATAAGTAATAATTTGTTATTTATCTTTTATGAAAGAAAATCCTAATTGCTTAACATAATTCTTCACATAATTTGTTTTAAAGTTATTATATTTATTTAACAATTATTCAATAAATCAAATTCTCATTTATAAGGTTAGTTACTGAATTAAATAATAATAATACATAAGGAAAATTCTAGTGGAGCAGCGTTTATTCTCAAAAAGAAATTAATGAAGTGCGACATTCAAGAGTTGACCAGCATTGATTGGGACCTATGTTCTGGATATCCTTTCAATCCAGGGGTCGTACCCGCCTATTTTTCCCCGACACTTTCAGGAGTGAGAAATATTCGCCATATTTGCCGCCACTAGATTTATACAATTATCTGTACCCTATTTAATTGCAATTCGTTGCCATAAAAATACGATAAAGATTTCTATATAGAATTGAATTAGTGACATCAAAAAGGCGAAAATTTCTCATCCCTTAAAATGTCCTGAGAAAAGGCGAGAAGTACAACTCCTGATTCAATCAGACTTCTTCAATCAGCAGAGTCCTGTTATCATCTACTTTCTTCTTTTAACTTTAAAATGAAATAAAACTTTATAATTTGTCCGAATGAAAATGAAAAGAAATAATTCAAGCTCATCGAAAATTTTTAATTTTGACTTTATGAAGTTATTTTACGCATAATATTCGGTATCGTGCTTCCCTGTAATCGTATTCATTAAAAATAAATCCTTTTAATGAACATATCTTATTATACCACAAATATTTCTTAAGAATATGAATGCAGATGTTTTTATAGTACATTACTTCTGAATTGAACGCTTTTAAAATTAAAGATAGAGTTATTAATTTATACTTACTTGGAAGATGAGAAAATAATAATGCGGATCCTAAATATAAAGTTAAAACCAGACGACACTGTTATGTTAACAGAGTTTGTAAACTAAAGTATTTCTAAGCAGTGAATTAGATGAGTAAATTAACAAGCGTAATGTTAAAAATTACAAAAAAAAAAAGACTAATAAGCAGAAAATGATGTATTGGTTCTAAATACATTTTTTCTATTACAAGGTATTGATCAATTTCTGAGATTTTTAGATAAATAATTTTGTAGCATTATGACTAAACTTTTATAGTAATTTTCAGTTAAAACTTACGATTTAAAATATGTTTGGGTGTGTAACAAAAAAAAAAAAAAAAAACGTTTACAGTGAAATGTTATCTTCATACTAATTACGTTTTATAACTAAATATTATGATAGATAATACTGCATGAGAAGTTTTGTTTCAGCTAAAGTTGTTTTTCTTTAAAGGGAATTTGACTGTTTCTAATTATATACGTTTTAATACATAAAAGTTGCTATACGATTTCTTTCATCATTTCTTAAAATTTATTTAATAAATAATATGCACGTCAGATAGAATCCCCGCTGCAAAAATTTACATTCTCTAAATAAGATATATTATCATTATTTTTTTAGTAAAAACATCTGGTATTAAATTTCTGTTATTTAATATGTGATATTTACTGTCATAAAAATCTAGTATGAAATATTCCGTGAAAAACGGCAACTATGGTATAAACAATGCTCTTTCTCATGTCTCTGTTCGGAGTTGTGATGAATTAAACCTTTATTTAAAAAAAAAAAAAAAAAAAAAAAAAAAAATGAAGATGCCTGTTAATTGGTTAGTGTTTCTAGGAATATTGACGCAACTGTAGATAGGAAAATGCTGCATGCGAAAAAAAAAAATTATTATTATCAAACGAAATGTACCTTATTAAAATGTAGGATTTATAAACTGTTAGTAAATAAATTGTACAGTCTGTATTAAAGTCTTTTTTTTTTTTTTTCCTGAATGCATGTTAAATCTGATTTTGAAATGAACGATATATGCATAGCAATACTTGCATATTTTAGATAATTTTATTTCTTTTATTTCCTTTCTAGACTATAGAATTGGTTTCCATTCTTTAATTTTTGTTTTTCAAATATAAAGTGATTTTTTTTTTATTAATACAACGTTAAGTTTATGTTAATCCTATTCGTAGTTTTTATGTGCATTTTTTCTCATTAGGAAAAGTTAAATTACAAAAATATTTCGAAATTACTTTCATTCCGCTAAAAGAAAATAAAATTTGAATGTGAATAGGTAGAATTTCCCAGGTAAAAAAAAATTAGCATAAAAACTGCAGGTATTTCGTACTTCCTATAACCTTTTGCAGGTGTTTTAAAGATTTCAGCCGAATAAAAATAAAAATAACAGATTTCTTTCAGGAAATATTCAGGTTTTTTAAAGGCTTCATGTAGATTTACCCGAAATACCTGTATGGAACCTTAAAAATGTCCGAAATACTTGAAAATGGAAAAAGGTTTCCTGAAGAAAACTTTAAAAAATTTTTTGCTGATTTTTATTTTACATGGGTTGTTTTAATAATTAGGTATTTACTTGAAGTATTAATATTTGCTATATGCTGTAGAATGGTGTTTACTCTGGAAAATTGAGTTATTGAACAGTGATATTCAGTAACCAGAATTACTCACATTCATTATTAAAAAATACAGATTAATACAATCGAAAATAAAGTCCCAAAGTCTCAAATACAGTAAAAATTTAAATAAATAAATAATAAATAAATAAAAATAACATTTTTGCCACCTTTTTTTTTTTTTTTTTTTTTTTTTTTTGAGAAAATTGCTTGCTTGTAGTAGCTATTTATTTTTAGATTTAAACTATTCTTAATTTATTTATTCTCAAATATCTTTTTTTTTTTTTAATTCACAATCTTTAAACTTATTTCAGAAGAGTTACGTTGTAATTATGAACAAGCCTTACAAAAAGTAACTTAAAACGCCCATGTTCAGATTAAATTTTATCCTCAGTAAAAGAAGGATTTACAAAATATTCTAATATGTGCAATATATAATGGAGTTTGTGTTACGATATTTTTCAAATATTTGCAAATCGTAAATTTCATGAAAGTTTATTGCTAAAAATTATTAATAGAAAAACTATCAGAAATGTTGTTAGAAAATTGTGATTGGAAAAACACAGGAACACAAACACCGTTGAATGTAGGAGAGCATATAACTGTGTATGTATTATATTTTGAAAGTTTTTAAAAAGTTTCTAATTGTGTTTTATTTCATTCACACTGCTCTTCCACCTAAAGAAATTTGCCTATATTGTGGATTCTTAAATCAAATTAGTCACCACTGTTTTTTAATAGAAGTATGTCCTAATACTTTTTTGCGATTAAATAAAGTGAAAATTGATGTAAAAAATTTCTGGCACGATGTCGTTCGCCGAAATCGGAAGACCTGGCAACCATGCACTACTTACTACCTTGCTATAAATGATCAGACGCTACGAATTTTAGGCGTTTTCTCATATACACTGATGGAAAAAAAAATCCTAACACCAGGAAGGAGCTGTGCTAGGTAAACGAAATTTGGGAGGCGTGTTTATACATCTGAAAGATGACGTCGATTCAAATTTCGAGCTACGCGCATAAGTGCGGCGCTAGTAGCGACACTATGAACATGCAAATGAGGTTTGCTTTAAATAAGCGCTGTAAGGTTCGTGATCGTTATTTACAGTTGAGATTTGACGTAGTGGGTTAATGTTAGTCAAGGATGCCTCTAAGAAGACGAAGAAGCCATTATCAACACCTCACTGGGTTTGAACGAGGTCGTGTAGTAGGGCTACGAGAAGGTGGGTTTTCTTTCCGCGATATTGCAGAAAGACTTGTCAGGAATGTATCCACTGTGCATGAGTGTTGGCAGCAGTGGTCAAGGGAAGGTACTGCCTCAAGAAGACCAGGTTCCGGGCGGCCACGTGACACTACTGAGAGGGAAGACCGCCGTGTTCGGCGTATGGCTGTGGCTAATCGTACTGCGTCTGCAGCTGAAATTCGAGCTGCAGTTGGCACCACAGTGACACAACGAACTGTTACAAATCGGTTACTTCAAGGACAGCTCCGAGCCAACGCCCTGTAGCGTGCATTCCACTGACTCCAAACCACTGCCGTTTGCGACGTGAGTGGTGTCAAGCTAGAGCTCATTGGAGGACGGAGTGGAGATCTGTTGTGTTTTCTGACGAAAGCCGGTTCTGCCTTGGTCGCAGTGATAGTCGTGTGTTGGTTAGAAGGAGGCCAGGTGAACGCCTGCTAGCGACCTGTCTGCGGCCTAGACACACAGGGCCTACTCCTGGAGTTATGGTTTGGGGAGCAATTTCGTATGACAGCAGGAGCACTCTCGTGGTTATCCCACGCACCCTGACTGCAAATTTGTACTTCAGTCTAGTGATACAACCTGTTTTGCTGCCATTCATGAACAGCATTCAAGGGGGTGTTTTCCAACAGGATAACGCTCGCCCTCATACCGCTGTTGTAACCCAACATGCTCTACAGAGTGTCGACATGTTGCCTTGGCCTACTAGATCACCAGATCTTTTTCCAATCGAGCACGTATGGGACATCATTGGACGACAACTCCAGCGTCATCCACAACCAGCATTAACCGTCCCTGCATTGACCGCCCAAGTGCAACAGGCATGGAACTCCATCCCACAAACTGATATCCGACACCTGTACGACACAATGCATGCACGTTTGCATGCTTGCATTCAAAATTCTGGCGGTTACACCGGTTACTAATGTACCAACATTTCACATTTGAAATGGCTCTTCTCGCCAATGGCTCTACCTGTGATCTTGAAACTTTAATCAATTAAATATGTTACCTAGACAGATGTATTGCTGAAATTTCATTACTGTACAATAATATTTTCTTGGTGTTGGGATTTTTTTTTCCATCAGTGTATCTAGAAATATAATTGACAATTTATCCTTAAACTTTAGCAGTGCAAAGAACATGTTGTACCTCATATGTTTCAGTGAAAGTTTTCTTCCAAAGACAAGATGCACATTTTTAGGATCACCCAGTAAAATTTGTTTAAATGCATTGTAGTTGTAACGTGTCAATATGAGGTTTCTATTGATCTGTGTCCATTTGTAACTGAATAGTACGTATAATTATAAAAATATAAAGAAAAAACATTTTAGTGTCCCTTTTTAACACTTTCCAACAAGGTTGAAAAGTGTTAATGACTTCGGTTTGTCTGTCTGTCTGTCCGTCTGTCTGTCTGCCTGCCTGCCTGTCCGCGCTCTAACTCCCGTAAATATTTATGGAATTTCCTGAAACCGATATATGTTATTCAAGTTCACTATCGGATGTTCCCTATTGAAAATGGAATGCGTATCTCTACTGGTTTATGTACAGGGACACCCGAAAGTTTTCCAAAGCATTGTGTTCTATGGGAGGTATTTCAATAAAGCATCTTTTAATACCTTTACTGTACACAAATCTTTATCAAATTGAAATATATTATTCAAGTTCACTATCGAATGTTTCGTATGTAAGATGGAGTAAATACCAGCACTGGTTTGTGCACAGGGACACCCGAAAGTATTCCAAAGCATTGCACTCTTATGAGAGGTATTTCTATAAACAAAATTTTAATAACTTTACTTTGCACAAAGCTTAATGAAATTGAAATATGTTATTCATATGCACAAAAGATTACTTTCTATAGAATATAGTATGGTTGGCATTAAATTTACAGGGCCACACAAAAATATTCAGTTACTCTAAGAAATATTAATAAAAATTTGCTCGAATTGCACTTTCGCTTATATTAAGTATTTTTAACACTTTCAAACAATTTTTAAGTGTGAATATGATTTCAATTTGTGTATGTGTCTGTCTGTTCGTCTGCCTGTCCGTCTGTCTGTCTGTCCACGGTCTAACTTCCTTAAATATGTATAGAATTTTTTTAAACTGATATGTGTTATTGAAGTTCACTACCGGATGTTCCCTATTGAAAATGAAGTGAATACCTCTGCCGGTTTGTATACAGGAATACCCGAAAGTTTTCCAGAAAATTGTGTTCTGAGAAAAATATTTCTATAAACCATATTTTAATACCTTTACTGTATCTTAATAAAATTGAAATATGTCATTCCAGTTCACTATCGAATGTTTCTTATGTAAAATGGCGTAAATGCCAGCACTGGTTCATGTACAAGGACACACAAAAGTATTCCAAAGCATTGCGTTCTATGAGAAGTATTTCTATAAGCCAAATTTTAATAACTTTACTTTTCACAAAGCTTAACAATATTGAAATATGTATATTAATAAAAATTTGTTGGAATTGCACTTTCGTTTAGATTAAGTGTTTCTAGCACTTTCAAACAATTTTTAAGTGTGAAAATGAGTCAATTTGTGTATTTGTCTGTCCGATTGTTTATCTTTCTAACTGTCTGTCTCTCGCCCTAGCGCCCGTAAATATTTTCAGAATTTTTAAAAAATGTTATATATTAGCCAAGTTTACTATGGAATGTTTCCTATTTAAAATGGCATTAATATGTCGTGTATGTACAGGAACAGCCAAAAAAAAAAAAAAAAAATATATTGCGTTTTAAGAGATACATTTTTAAAAATCACATTTAAATAACTTTCTACTGTAAACATGATAAAAAAAAATATATCTATTGTTAATATTGTAACATAATATTTTGTAATATGATTAACCTTCAGATTTACAGGGCTGCACTAAAATATTCAGATACATTAAGGGCTGCAATTATAATCTAACGGCTGCATTTTTGTGTGTGTGTGTGTGTGTTAAGTCTTTTTAACACTCTCTAACAATGACTAAATGTAATTTTAAATTCAATTATTCTATCTGTATACTTTTTAGTGCTTCTGTCTGTCTGTTGTGTGATAACATAGGTAAAGAATATTGAAAGATATATGATACAACAAATACGTGCAGTTGGAAAATGTTAATAATCAATGCGTACTGCATGATTTTTCGTTCTTGTTTTAATAACACGCAGGATATTTCATTCAATGCAATGTCGTTTTAGGAAATGGTACATTCGATTAAACACAATGTACTGAAATGAGAATATAATACTTTTATAAGTAAAACTATGGTCAAATTTGGAACCACTATCTATAATTCCTTGTCGAAAAGTATCTTTCATTCTTTTTTTTTTAATGTTTAATATTTTCTAATGTGTGGTGAGTTTAATAATTAATTAGGTATTTGATTTATGCTAAGTTACACAGGTTCTATATTTAAAATTTTGATTTGATAATTTTGGCTAATCTTTATTTATTTATTTTATTTTGTTTTGTTTCATTTTTATTTTATTTATTTTTATTTTATTTTATTTTATTTTATTGTATTGTATTGTATTGTATTGTATTTTGTATTCTGAAACCGAAAGCGAAGCCAGTTTTTCTCTATCACGTATAGATTTTTGTCAATAGATGGTGTCTGTCGACACAGTTTCTTCCGTAACACTTCCACCAGTATAAATATATATTTATTTTCATAATATGTTTTCATCATTAATTACTATTAATGATGGAAACATACTAGAAAGTAACTACCAAAAACGAAGAAGTTGTGTCAGTAGGCATCCTGACAAAAATCTATTCATGATAGAGAAAATCTGTATTCATTTTCGGTTTCAGCACATCAAAAACATATGTATCAGCTAAAATTATTAAAACAAATTTAGCCAACATTATTTTCCGAGACCGGTTTTATCATTGAGTAACGACGCTTTCTTGCACGTGCTTTAACCCCTTAACGCGCGGTGTCCTCGCCACGAGGACGCAAAATTTAAGATCCAGCTGCAAAAATTCATCCCGGAAATATTTTAGCAAAAATTCACGTTTATAACATATCAGAAAAGGCCGGTTTTTTAAACCTTAAAATTTAAAATTTCTTTTAGTTTAATTTAGTTCATGAATTCCGGTGGCAGTATAATTTAAATGTTTCAAATTGTCTTGCGCCGCAAAGGGTTAATCTATTCCTCAATTTCGGCGAAAAGAAAAGAAAAATACTATAAACAAGTTATTCTGAAGACACTTCTTTCCAAACAATTAAAATTTAAATCATTTAAAATAAGATTTAGATGGAGTTTCAAATTTTGATAAAACGTATTATTTTGGTAAGGGAATCAATTTTAACATTGCAAGCTGTTTTTGGTGTTAAACAGTAATTGCGGGCTACTACGATTAATTTAATTCACTTTTTTTTTTTTTTTTTTTTTTTTTTTTTCGCAAAAATTATCTTCAACTTACTTAATCATGGAAAAATGCTACTAAAATTTATTAAAATTTCTGTAAAATTTACTAGTGGTCTAAAATAATAGTAATTGGCACCTATGTAAAACAAGTGCATTAAATCTTCTTGAAAAATATTATATACATTTCTACATCAATTTTTTTTTCTTCCAAAAATCATTTTAGCCCATTTACTGTTTAAAAAATGCAACTTTGCTGCCTGCCAGAAATTCTCTGAAATTTGAGAAAAAAGTCGTAAATTACGAAAAATTTACGTTGACAAAACGTATTTTTCTGTAATTACACTGTCAAAAAATATCCTGTTTGCTGCAGTTTGCTGCCAGAAATTTTCCGTAATTCAGAAAAATACGTTCTATCAACAGAAAAATTACGTTGACAGAACGTATTTTTCTGAATTAAAGAAAATTTCTGGCAGCAAATAGGACTTTTTTTATGACAGTGTACAGAGAATTTCTGGCAGCAAAGTTGCATTTTTTTTTAAGTGTTCATTAAATGTTAATATTGTCTAATATTTATTTCAGGTAATGGTTACTCTTAATACAGCAAATGTTAGTGAGTTAGAGCCAGTCGATATTGTTGTGACGGAGTACAATCAGTATTCTCCTCGTTTTTTAAAACGAAACTACACCATACAGTTGCATCCAGAAACAGATATTAATAAAACTGTTCTCACAGTGAAAGCTACAGATCCCGATCCAGAGAAAGTAAATTCAGAAATATATTACAAAAAGGACCAAAATATCACAAATAGATATTTTAACTTACATCCCATTACTGGAGATTTGACACTGATTCAACCAATAAATGAAACTGGAATTCTCAAATTTGGAATATTTGCTGAAGATGGTGGATCACCAAAACGTTGGGATTACGTGCCTGTGTACGTACATCTGATAACTATATCGGGTAAGAGTCAATTTTTCTTTTACATAAAATTCATATCGGATACCTAACATTACTTGTATAAATTTGACGTGTTGATTTTCAGAGCTGCCAACACTTTTAATTTATTCCGTAGCGTTAATAGTGCCCGCCTTTATTTCACGCTAATTTATTTAGAGGGTAATTTTACAAAATTACACTTAAATAATAAAAACAATTTATTAAAAAAATGTGATGTGAAAAAAAAGAGAAAAAAAGTGGGTCATAATAATGCTACGGAATAAATTAAAAATCTTGGCATCTTTGGATTTTATTTGTTTCATCAAAAGAGAGTAGAATTTTTTATTACAATTAATTCTCTAAAAAACTGCCTATCTGCAATTAATTAGGGTAAGTCTAGTATACATGGCCATAGTTTTCAAAAATTGAAATAAATATTCTTTGAATGCAAATACACTCCTGCAAAAGTTTAGCAAGATTTGCAAACGACCAGTTTTTCTCAATTTAAAAACTTATCTCTCGATGAAATGATTTCAAACATTGGGTATTTAAAAAACTGGATCTTTCTCATATTTTTCAGTGTACACTGGTTTAAGATAACATTTAGGGGACCGGTTACAAATTGAACAAAATCAATAATGTTTGTGATCACCCTGAATCATTAAATTAACGAAATGATCGGTAATTTTAGGATATGTTAATATAGACCAAGTAGATTAATATGAAAAGTATTTCATCTTCTTTGCTGCTGGAAGGGTTCTGTTTTTGTTTTATATTCCGTTTATTTTAGACTTTTTCAGGGTTTTAATTTTTTTAACAACATTATCTGTTCCTAGGATGAGAGTTTCCGATATTTTTGAATATTTTCTGGTGATTTCAAATCATAGCTACCTATTTGACATTAAACATGCCATAAATACCATTGGTATGTTTTCTAGCTTTTTTCTCATGGTTTCATCAGGAACTGGTGCAATATCATGAAGTACTTTTGTTAGTGATGGTATATCATGAGTTTTGATGTTTTAAATGTGTCCATCTCTCCTAAAACTGAAGAAGCCCACCAGCGGCTGAGCGGGTCTGCACTCAAAGCTGGTAGATGGGAAGTGCCAGGTACGATCCTAGGTCGCGCTCATAGGCCTAGCTGTTCGGAGTTTTCGTGGTTTTCTCCGAAACTTGCATAAATACGGGCTAGGACCCTTTAGAAAGACCCTCACGGAGGGCGCTCCACCTATAGACCTAGGACCGGCTTTAAACTCAACAAACAACCTACAACCTAAAGTTGAAGGAGATATATCTACCCAAATTAAAGAGTCACTTCGCCATCGCACGTCCTTGTAAGGCCTAAAAGCTAAGATTGGCTTAAAAGCAAAGATTTTATACGTGCTTTAAAAGTCCATATACTAAAATAAAATATATCGTACGTATTGAAAAACATTCAGATACCTAACTCAACAAAAATATTCAACTACTAAATTAAAATAATAATAATAATAATAATTTCACTCTAAAAACACAGTTGAACGTCGCAGTTAATGAACTCATTTAGGTATTTCTTACGAACAAAGCTATGTTGTCATCCATGACTAAGTTTACTAAATATTTAGACTGGCCATCGCTATACTCTATGGCCATCTCTCCTAGAGTTACCCTATTCTCTGTGATCTGCCACGAATATTTGAATGTTAATAATGGAAATAATAATAATAATAAATAGTTATAGTACATAACAAATTTAATATGATAGATAGTGATTTCATCAGTCAATACTTTTATATAACTTTTCATTGTGTTTTATTTTTTATTTTATTTATTATTATTATTATTAATTTTTGATATTTTATTGTTTATGTACTTCCGAAAAAGAGAAATTATTAAATATAAGCATGAAAAATACAATTAATAAATTATGCTTAATAAATGTGCCAGCATTTCTAGCTTATTCCGAAGAGTTGTTAGTGACCAATTTTTTTTTTTTTTTTTTTTAAGAGTAGTTTTGATCTTATTTAATAGTAATTGCATATAGGAGAAAATTTTCTACCAAAAAAGTGATGTCGGAAAAAAAAAAAAAAAAAAAAAAAAAAAAAAAAAAAACGACTCTAAGAATGCTCCTGAATAAATTAGAAATGTTGGCGTACCCGCATTAATGAAAACATTGTATTGGAGAAAATAATAGAGAGTCGTGACTGTGGGAACCGTATAACAGGGTTCCCATAGTCAAGACTTTTTATAAGCACTCTTCCACCACTATTATTTTAAAATAAATTTCTTCTTATATATATACTGTAAATTTAAAAATAAATTTATATTCAGGTAATAAAGGTGGAAGAGTGCTTGTAAAACTTCTGGCTGTGGTCTCTGTATTATTTAATAATAATTAAGTTTAAAGAAAATATTTAAATAAAAACTTCTGTTTCTTAACACTTTGTTGACCGGTCACGAGTTAACTAGTTTTATTAAGAGGACTAGCGAATTATTAAAAGGATTAGCCCCTCCTTTAGGTGCTCGTATAAAACAATACATTATTTTTTAAAAGAATTTCGCGCATTGGTGTTTAATTCATTGACTGCTATCGGTGTATATATTCTTCAGCGGCAATTACCGCATCGATTGATGAAGGTAAAATTTAAGTGATTTAAACATGAATACGAAAAATTTGTTCTGTTAAATAATTTAGCGTTTTAAAGTCACGCCAAAAGACGAAACTTACAAATAAAAATAAGAAAATATGCGGTCATCTAAGTTTTAAAGCGTCTGTGAATGATTTCATTTGTTTCTTTTTATGCAGATACTTTTATTTAATTGTGGAATACAGAAAAAAATATTGATCATACATCAAAATTTAAATTACCGTTATGTCAATATTAAAAAATTAAATAGCAAACAAACAAATATATATATATATATATAATTACAATTTAAATAAGGTCCTATTGTATTATATTTCTTTTAATATTTTCATTTCCATTCTAATATTTCTGATTTGCAATCTGAATAAAAGTAAAAAACTTATAAGCAAAACAATTAATAATCTGTCAAAACTCCGCTTCCAGATTGTGCGGATTCAGATCATAGTTACCAACTTTCCGAAAATTTTTATTTTATTTAATCAGTAAAAACTGTTATATAGAAATATATATATATATAATTGTATTAAAATTATCCGGTATCCAAAAGGGCTAAAGTTGGCAACTATAATTCAGATATGCCAACATTTATAATTTATTCCAGAACATTGTTAGTACGTACCCACTTTTTTTACACTGATTTTTGGAAGAGTATATTTTTTCTTATTTAATCATAATTGCATTTTTTTTTTAAAGTTACTCTACAAAATAACTGGTGTGAAAAAGTAAGCTGGTACTAACAATGTTGCGGAATAAATTACAAAATTTGGAAACTAAGCGAATTTCAAAAAGATGGCTATCAAGTTTGTTACCGACCGCATTTTTCTCTAACTCTTCTAACTTATATAGCAATCTTATATACTTTGTTTCCATGATCAGTTAAGGAGGAAATTATTATATAATTGTTATGTTAGAAGAGTCAGAGAAAAAAGACAATGCTACATTCCAACACTCCTATGAGATTTGTAAATAATAATAATAATATTTGTAAATAATAATAATTATTATAATTATAATTATACCTTAAGGCAGAAATCGTAGCGTTCCTATATTTTTACGTGTGTTTTATTCTTTTGTCACCACTATTTCTGAACACAATTTTTTTAATAAAATCGGATTAAAATATTCAAGAAAAATTTCTTTTTTAGAAATTGTAGTAAAAGTATAATAAAACGCACGTAAAAATATAGGAAAGCTCCTACCCCTGTTTAAGGTGACGCTTCACCTAACGTGGCCGGCAACCTATAACCCAATGTTATTCTAAGGAGAAATTTGTTTTCAAAATTACTAATTACATAATGTAATTTTTTTATTATTATTATTCCGCTTACACATTTAGAAATTTCACAACTGTTAAATTGACTTCTGTTTTTCAAAAATTATTATTATTATTATTATTATTATTATTATTATTATTATTATTTTAAATATTTCTTTTTAAAGTTTTAAAGTGAGAATAATTAACTAAGAGTATTTTTTATATTTTATGTAACTTCAAAATGAAATGTTACAAAAATAATAATCCGTTTTTGGAAAACTATAATCAGTTTAATGGCTGTGAATTTTCTAAATGTCAAAACGTAGTTAAAAAATAAAAAATAAATAAATAAATACATTAGCTAATAAGGAATTCTGAAAACAAATTTCTACATAAAATAACATGGGTTTAGGCTGCCGTCCACGTTAAGTGAAATATCCCTTAGAAAGTGACGAACGAATGGTTCTTATAAAATTATTTTGTTTGCAATCCTCAACCTTTTATTCTTTTATCAAGCATTATTTCCTCGTGAAAAATCTGTGTCTCGTAAAACTATAGTTTTGTCTGCTAATTAAAATTTCAGTTGTAAAACTGATTTTTCTGCCCTGCGAATTATACGGAGGGAAATACAGTATTTTACATTTACCTAAAATTTTAAAAAGGAGAAGAAAGAAAGAAAAAGGGAGAAAGAAAAAAGACAGTTAATTCGTATAAACTGTTATTTCATTTAAAATAGTATCTATATAGTTTACATATCTATATACTCTAATGTCCACGTATAGCTAAGAAAATTGTAACTGAAATTTATTTTAGCTTTTGCATTCAAGGAATCGTTTGATTTATATTGCATAATCATGAGATTAATTATATAGATTGACTAATCAAGTATTATTTAATGAATTTTTGACGGATTGAAAGAATTAATTTTGAAATTAATTCTTAGCTATTTACTAATTAATAATGAAGAATTTATAAAAACTTTCAAATTTTTATTATTTTTTCTTTTGATTTTTTAGCACCTTCTAATGTAAAAGTGTTAAATATTTCACATTCAAACGCTTCTATCTGTTGGGAAGAGCCTTATCATGGTGATGTTTTGGGCTATACTATTACTTATTACTCAAAATCAAACCTTGAAGTAAAGAGCGTGAATGTTTCTGTAGATTATGATATGGATGTCTGCCATTTACTTACCATGCTGGATGATAATACTGAATATACAGTTCAAATTTATGGATGGAATGAATATGAAAAGGGTGAGCTGTCACTACCAATGAAATTCAACACACCTAAAAATTGTAAGTACTCTTTCATTTGATCGTATTTTTAATGCCCCCCCCCCCCCTTCTTTTTAACTCATTTTAGCATAGAAAGCACTTGTAATTTTTTGATAATAATAAATAATGAGCGAGCTGTGAATTTAACCATTGATTGAACGATTTTTCTTTTCGATTTTTATAAAATGCGATTTTTTGAAAAATGTTCCAAAAACTTTCGAGGTATTTGAAATATATATATATGAATAGAAAAAATGAAAATGTTAAAAATGTGCCATTTACTTCTCAGAGTTTTGGCAAAATAATGAGTTTTCAGATTTCATTATTATAAGTTCGGAAAATTTCTTTCGTTTACCGCTTTTTAAATTCAATTTTCTTGTAAGCCAGAAATTCCTTAAATAACTGGAAAACAAAAAAATAATAATAATAACCAAAAAAATACCAAGAACGATCAAATTAAAATAAATGAGCTACGAAAGCTGTAGGAAAACCATAACACAGATAATAAAAAAAGAAATTATTTTATATTCCATTTGTGAAAGGAAAATAAAGAATGTTTTGACTATATATATATATAAAGGTAAGATATTACTAATTCTAATAACAGCAATTTGCAGTCCAAAATATGTATAATATCTTAAAGGTAAATGCTTTAACATTATGTGTAAAAAAATTGCCTAAGGAATATTTTAAATTTGTTAATACAACTAAACTTAATTTTAAAAAATTAAACTATTTTTATCACTTTAGTGTAGCAAATATTAATTAGTGGTTTTTATTTTTAAGGTCTCTAAGTAGTTTGCTTATATTCGATATAACACTGCCCTGCAAAAAAAAAAAAAAAAAAAAATAGTAATAATAAATAAAACCCTGATACCATTTCTTCTTATTCTTGTGTAAATGACCTCCTGAATCCGAATATGACCACCATTTTGCCCAGTCACCCACCATTTTTTCGGGACGCCACCCCCTTCCTCCAATTTTTATCATTGTTCGGTAATTTTGGGGCCATGAATTTGATTTGGAGAATGGAAAAGAATGATTTTAACACTTAAAAACGAAAAAAAAAATTATATGTATATATTGTGTATAATAAATAATAATAATAATTGATTAATAAAATATAATAAATGTAATTCATAATTTCAGTGCCAAATACCATCCCTCCCCCTCCCCCACACACACACCTAAATTTTCCCCTTGCTGCAAATCCTCATGTTTTAGAATTTTTCAATTCTGTATCCCCTCAGAAGATATTTAACAGTTAAAATAATCCTTTCTCCGCTACAAATGAAATTTATAGACTTCAAATCACCAAAAAAAGTGATAAAAATAGGTAGGGGGTCTCCAAAAAACTGTAGATGATAGCGCAAAAAGGACGCCATATTCGGATTCAAGAGGTCATTTTACATAAGAATTTGCAAAAAGGGTGTTGGAGCCCAATTTTCATGCAGAGCAGTGTAATTTAAAAATCGAAAAATAATAATAATAATAATAAGTTCGCAGCTCTCTGAAAGTTTTAGGTAGGTATAAAATAATTCATTATACATTTGAAATCAAAGGAAAAAGCTTTAACTGATAAAAACCAGTATCTTGCATATATAGAAAAATTATCTTAGTCAGCCAAATTAAAGGTGACAATAATAGTATTCAAAAGATATCCGGTATCTTGCATGTATACAAAAATTATCTTAGTCAGCCAAATTATAGGTGACCATAATAATATTCAAAAGATAAAGTAAGTCGATTATTAAATTAAAGGAACTCAGTACCTTGAAAAATTGTTATGACAAATTGTTTATTTTTATTTATTTATTTATTTAATAATATTGTAAAATTCCACATCCTTAAAACAACATTCGTGTAAATTTGCATAGTTCTGTCCCAGTCAAGAAGCAAAGGTATAGCTAAAAATCGATTTGCAAGAAAAACAGTCAGTTGTTTGCATTAATGAACTAAATATTTTAATGCATTTCGATAATTTCTTTTATTATAATAATTAACACCAAAACAGTTTAAAGACTGTTTTTTGCCAACTTATCAGTGCATCAAAAGTGACAAATTTAAGTAACTGTTTAATGAGCAGTGTCTGTTTTTATTCTTTTCATAATACACTCATTGTCATAAACATTTGCGCACAAACAAATAATTGTCGAATGATAACGAAACTTGATGTAAATGTACATGTCTGTCAAAATTGCAAATAAATAGGTAAGCAGAATGCTATCAGAAAACGTTGAAAATCACCCTTCCTGGGCGCACAGAAAAAGGGTAAGCAAAGGAATTTCGCCTGTGTTTATCCGATACACAGCTATCTAAAAAAAAATTATCTGTCAGAGTTTGAAGGGATAAGAATTAATCGATTATGATGGAAGGCGGACGGTCAGCTCAACGAGTACATCGCCATTTAGGACGGTTTAACTTTATTGTGCGGAATTATTGAGAGTAGTGGATGGGACAGAAGCCGCATATAAAATTGGCAATAATAGAATGCTGTCAACAGAAAAATAGTTGAGAAAGTAATCACATGACTCGTTGTCACACACAGTGCCAATTGCATGATTATCCGCTATCCGAATATTGACAGCACCTTCACTACAGGCCCTTGTGTCTGTCCATACTACTGCGATATGCCTTTCTGAAATATGTAGTTGTAGACGCACAGTACGTGGGCTTTTAATGGCACCTACAAATAGTCGCCTCCGTGTGTAGTGGTGTTGAGCGCTACGAGTTTAAATCACAATCGAATGGAAGCAGGTCATCTTCAGAAAAGGATTGAGATTCAGCATGGAAAGAGGTAATATTCGTGTACGTTTGTGCAGATACCTTGGTGAAGGTTTTCATTCTCTTTTCAATTTACAGGGACACACCTCTATAACTGTTAATGTGATCATATGGGACGCTGTCGAATGCAACATTCGGTTTTCTCTAGAATTTTCTCCCGGAACCATGATTTTCCAGTAGTACATTCGTGGCATTCTTCAGACACATGTGTTATCACTTATGACAGGTCCATAGGCAACATTTTTCAACAGAAAAATGCTCAACTACACATAGCGAGGGTGTCACAGGAACTTCTCCATTATATTAACACTCTTTCTTGTTCTGTCAAATTTCTATACTTGTCACTAATCGGGCAAATGTGATAACACTTAGGACGCAAGTTGAACAGCCTATGAATTTAATTAAATTAGAGGTATGCTTACAGCAGCAGGCAAATGCGATACCGTAGCACATCACACAAAGCTTGTGTGTCTCAATGTACAGACATATTGCATTGTTTTGTTCAAGTTAGAGGTGATTCAATGAACTGTAAGACCTCCGTTAACCTGTAGGTTTTTCTGTAACAAATGATCCCCATTCAAATGATTCCCCTTGATAATGTCTTGACTTGCTTAACTCAGCGTTGTACTCAAATATAAAAATTTCGCTCTAACAGAAAAAAATTTCTTGATGCGCAAATTTTTATGACAACAACTGTATTTGTAGTTGTTGTTGTCATTTCTAATCTCCAACCTAGTCAGACTAGATTCAAGAATCCGTTGTCATTCAAAAAATCGATAACGAAAAGGAAGGTGAATGCTTTTTCTTCCAAAGAAGACCCAAATAGTCCAAGATATGTTCAGCAGAAACCTGGTGTTGGTGCCATTTTGGGCAAAGGAGGTAGGTTTTCTTATTCTTAGAAAATGAAAGACATTTCAAGAGGCCACTGAGAACTCTATTTAGGAATATAAATTAGGTAAATTTTAAAAATTTTTGTACAAAAATATGAATAAAAATAGAATTATAAAATTTATTACTCACTTAAATTTGGCTTTTAACCGATATCTTATTCAAATCAAGACGCGTTTCAAGGCCAAAAAGGATATTAACGAGATGTTTTAGTATTGAACTCCTGGACCATCCAGAAATTCTTTGAGAAGAAACTGTAATCAATTAAGACTTTTAAAAACTCTAAATGTTAAGTTTCTAATACTGTTTCTAACACTGATAAGTTTCTTAACTGTTTTAAGTTATTATTATTTACATACTATACATTTTATCTCCAGTATTATATAAAGGATATTACATGATAGTATTGAAGGACATTTAACTTTAAAACTGGAGAAAATGCATGTAGAGCTTTATATTTTGCATGTCTCTGTATGGCGTAATGCAGTTTAACCCCATAAGTACCTTTACTACAGGAAGCGAGTGTAAGTTTTAAGTTACAAAGACGGACGTATCTGAAACAAATTTCACTATTTCATTAAGCTACAGGATGTTTTCTGTTACTCATACCAAGGATCGTACTCTCCGTCCTTCTTTAGGTCACTTTCAGGCATGAGAAATTTCCGTCTTTTTTGTTAAAACTATTTCATGTCCGCCGACTACGTAAAGTGCTACGGGTGCTCAAGCAACCACAAAATTTAAACCGAAATTTAAGTTCGTAAAGACAGAAAAGGGATAAAAAAGGTTATTTTTTATTATTAATATTGTTATTTTCATTTTTTTAAATATTACATAAGAATAATATGCTTCTATCTTTCAGCACAATAATCAATTATTTAATTTTCACACTTTAGCATATCGTTTAGCACCGCTCGGTACTTTCATTGTCTATTACATGTATCGGACTGTCACACTATATGGGGCTACCCTAGTACTATAAGTCTTTGGTTGATTAAAACCTCGATAAACGAGCTGTGTATGTACTTGTCTTCTGAAACGTTGGGTGTACTGAAGTTTTACGCCCTAACAGCACATATTTCCCAAATGACATCTTTAGGATGTCCTATGGATATAAAGACATCCCATGTACATCTCCAGGATGTATTATGGACAATTGTGTTGTTAGGGACGGGGTTGTCTCGGCAGATGACAGGCAATAAGATTATCTACCACTAACAAGGGAAGTATGAATCAGTAAAATTGCTATTGAAACCAAACCACGCTTAAATTAAAGAGCACAGTCGAAAACATTGGGTACCGTACAAATTTGCTGCAACAACTCCCATGGGGGTGAGATATGCCCTCTATAAGTTTTAGTTATTTCTATAAAAGCCAACAAAACAGGCTGTGTAGTGTGAACAGATAGCGCAGTGCTAGCGTGTTTGACTCCGGATACGTAGGTCGTGGGATCGAGTCCCCGCAAGGGCGTTTTGTAATTTTTTTTTTTTTTTATTTCAACTGAAATATTTATTTTTGAAATTTTTAATTAAATTAAATCATTATTGTAAGAGAAAATATATTAATTATATTAAAACAAGTTTTTTTTTTTTTTTCAGCGCGGACAATTTAATATATTTTTATTTTTAACCAATTTATTTATTTATTTATTAAATTTAAAGAAATTAATAATTTAAAGGGAAATACTTTTATATTATATTTAGGTAAGATTTTGTTAATGATTACATTCAGATAAAAATTTTTAATGATTGTTTTATATAAATTATTAATTACTATTTTTTAACGACGACATTAATAGCAAGAGTTAATCGTCTGCTCTCAATTGTATTATTTATTAATACTATTTTTTGCATGAAAAATCCTGAATGATGAACAGCTGTTGCTTAACTATTAGACGTCGCATTTAACTTTTATTTCAAATATTTCATTAAACAACTGTCAAGTTTCGTGGTGTCGGAAGAATTGAGACAAATATTCTCAAAACGATTTTACTAATTTATAATTAATTTATATCTAAAAAAATTCAAAATATGGGTAAATATGAATTTTACAAATCAAGTAATCTCGACGAAAAGCCAAATATTTGACAAAATGTTCGTGATGAACAATAATTGACGGTAAACAAAATTGAAATTCAAATAATTGTGATCAATCTTTTTATATTTCTTGTTCTAATTGCGAAAAATACTTATGGTCCCATGATTTTTCTACTTTTAATCATAATTGTTATAAATTAGAAACTATATTCGTAGCTTTAAACATGGTCTTCTTTTTTATAAAAAAAAAAAAAAAAAAAAAAAAAAAAATGCATTTCTTAAATTCATTCTCAGAACTTTATTAATTGGAATACTCAAAAAAAAAAAAAAAAAAAAAAAAAAAAACTCTTCTTAATGTAATAAATATTTTCTCATAAATTAATAATTTAATTAAAAACGTAAAGAAAAAAAATTTGAAAAAATTAAAAAATAAAATACAAAACGCCCTTGCGGAGACTCGATCCTATGACCTACGTACCCGAAGTCAAGCACGCTAGCACTGCACCAACCGTCCACGCTACGCTGCCTGTTTTGTTGGCTTTTATAGAAATAACTAAAACTAATAGAGGGCATATCTCACCCCCATGGGAGTTGTTGCAGCAAATTTGTACGGTACCCAATGTTTTCGACTATGCTCTTTAATTTAAACTTGGTTTGGTTTCAATAGCAATTTTACTGATTCATACTTCCCTTGTAAGGTGTATTTGCCTTTTGTTTAGTTTTACAATTTACAAAGCATATTTTAATTGTTATAACATTATAGATTTCAATATTCCGGTTACCACTACGAACAGTGGTTCTCACAACTGACAAGTCTTCTTACCTCTGCAGAACGTAATGGTTGGCGCCACAGTGGGGCAAAGGGATATTCCCGTCCCGTTCTGTACTCCAATCGTTCCCCAGGTTATTGGATTGTCAGACTATATGGGGCTCCTTTTTAACAGCAAGTGTTTGGCAGCTATGACTTCGAATAAACGGGCTGTGTGTGTACTTGATTTATGAAACGGTGAGTGTATTTAAGTTTTATGGGGTTTTTTCGGCAGATGACAGGTGACGAATTTAGCTTCTACTAAGGCGCATTGTCGTTTTTGAATTTTTACAAACTATAAAGCATATTGTAGTTGCTTTTAGAATATATACTTTCATATTTCGATTAGCACTGCGGACAGGGGTTTACACAACTAACAGTCTTCTTGTATTAGGTCGTTGCAAAAGTTCGTGCGGACGCGGATCATTTTATTGCCTCCAAAGACGAGAGCTTCTATCGCCGTGCTATACATTTGTTACCCGAAAAGGTTGTAGAAAGTAATAGAAAGTATTTTGATTAAAAATTGTCATTTGATTTCATGTATTTTTATGAAATGAAGCAATAAAAAACGGCACGAACTTTTGCAACGACCTAATATCTGTGGGATTGGTTGGTGTGGCAATGGGGCACCGGGATATTCCTGACCCGCTCAGTACTTCCATCCTCCCCCAGGTGAATTGGACTGTCAGACTATATGGAGCTTCTTTTGAACAGCAAGTGTTTGGTAGCTATGACTTCGAATAAAGTGGCTGTGTGTGTTCTTGTATTATGAAACGGTGAATGTATTCAAGTTTTATGGGGTTTTCTCGGCAGATGACAGGTGATGAGTTTAACTTCTACTAAGACACATTATTGTTTTTGAATTTTTACAAACTATAAAGCATATTGTAGTTGCTTTTAAAATATATATTTTCATATTTCGATTAGCACTGCGGACAGGGGTTTACACAACTAACAGTCTTCTTGTATCTGTGGGATGGAATGGTTGGAACGGCAATGGAGCACCGGGATATTCCCGTCCCGCTCATTACTTCCATCCTCCCCCAGGCGAATTGGATTGTCAGACTATACAGGGCTTCTTTTGAACAGCAAGTGTTTGGTAGCTATGGCTTCGAATAAACTAGCTGTGTGTGTGCTTGTATAATGAAACGGTGAATGTATTCAAGTTTTATGGGGTTTTCTCTGCACTTTATATAAGCATTATATTATACAATACTCTCTGACCTATTTAATCATGACACATTACTACAAAAATACTATAAAGATTTCTGTATGTAAATAACGATAGCAAAAAAAGGTGGGGAGTACGATACCTATCATACCAATGCAAAGTTGCCAAGAAAGCTAATTTATTCTGGAGCATATTTACTACCGACCATTTTTTCATACCACATTTTTTGTAGACTGATTTTCTTCTATATGTAACTGCAGGTAAATACGGAGAAAATTACTCTTCAAAAAATGTGGTATGAAAAAGATAGATAGAAAGAACATTGCTCTGGTGTAAGTTGAATATTTGCAACGCTGCCTGTATTCTAACACGAAACCTTTTTTTTTTTTTTTCTTCAATGTATTACAGGAAATATTAATTTTAAAATTATGTTAAAAAAGGAATTTTATAGAAAATAATAGAATCGCTTCTCTTAAAATACCTTTTTTTTATTTCTTTTAATGAAATTTGCTTTGTCTTGTTAAAGTAGGTGATACTTTTCCTCAAAATTTTCAAACTTATACTATTAAACAAAATTATTTTCTAAATTTCGTTTATAATATTACTATTAACAAATTATAAAGCAGAAAACAAACTAAAAAATAATAAAATACCTAAGTGTATTTTTTTTTTTAAATCAGAATTTTGCTTTAAAAAATTAAAAACTTTTCAGGAAAAAGAGTTTTTTTAATTTAATTATCATTCACTCAATTAAAAACGATTACAAAAATAATTATGAAAAAAAAATGGTACTGAGCCCCTTTTAGCACATTATTTCTTGTTAAACTGAAAAATAATTGTTGCAGATATTGTATAAGAAATGCAATATGTAAAAGGTAAGTAATTTAAGTTATATTGTATATGAAATGCAATGAGAAAATGGTAAGATAAGTAATATTATTAACAATGTCAGTGATAAATAACCACAAATGTGAAGCAAAAATTGCCAATCAGTAAGTCTTGTGATTTTTTTTATTTTAAATAGGTCGAAAATTTTTTTGAATGTCCCGGTTTCAATATTGGATAATTTAGATTTCAGAATTAGATTAAATTTCAATATTGGATATCATCTAAATAGATTCCTCGAAATTTGATAGTTTGGTTATCTTTGTTTCTGTTTATCTTTTGAAATGAACCCTCAACTTTTACTCGGCTATAGAAATTTCTTTGAAATGTTTTCTAAAATTTTCTAAGAAGATAAGATATTTTTTCTCTTTTTTAATCCTTCTTGTTAATATTTATCTCCAATTATTCTCTGTTTCTCAAAATAATTTTTGAGATCAAAGAGTCAAAACAAGACTTATTATTAGCATTATTATTGCTGTTCTTGTTTATTTATTTATTATTTATATTATTAGGTTTCACAACAGCATAGTACTAATTGTCACCAAGTCATTGATAAATGACGTCGAAACGACAAACTTTTCATTTGAAATATTTTTATAGACCTCTATTTCCGATTTTCTGGCTGTGGAACCAAATTGGTTTTGACAATTACAAATTGTCAGGGATTTTTTAAAATCAAACTCCATGTATCAGAAATGAGCTTTTAATTCCAATTCCTTTTTTATATAATAAACATAGCTTACAACTTAATAATCGACTTCATCTCATTGCGTTTTATTTCTGTTATTACATTCCGATTGCACTTTTATATTTGTTTGCCCGGGTCATAGCTGGCGAGAATTATCTCTGTAGTTATTATCTCGTATTTATTTAGATCATTATGTTATAACTTAATGATAAATCACCTTATTTACAAATTTTTATTTCTCTTTATATTTATTAAGTAGCAATAAAAATTTCTTAAGTTCATTCAGATAAAACTTTTATTTTGCTCTAAATTTTACTTTTAAATATTATGATTCCATACATTACTCTTGAATTTGCATGTTGATTGTTTTGATCGTCTAAGATAAAACTTGGTTATTTTGTCCTGTTTTCAAAAATAAATGTTTGTATTTTCGTATCACTTTTTAGAAATTTCTATAGAATGGCAGTAGTATAAAAATATTTTAAATTAAATGGTTTCTCATAAGTTACTAAACTAGACTAACGGTACGAACACCAACAGATCTCTATAAAAGCGAATAATTATTGAATGAAAACCTGAGCAATCTCTCTTACCGAAATGGGAGAGTTTTATGAAATATGAGCGTTTGTGCAAAATGATTTTTTATGGGAATTCTAAACGGAAACTAAATTCTTTCTACATAAATTAGTAGTAAAATGTACACAACAGCTTATATAAATAGTGCACTGAATATTGAGAATATTCAGGAAAATATAAATTCAGGAAGATTACTTGTTTTCTAAAAACGTTGAATAGTACAGAGATGCCAACCTAATCCGGCAAATTGTTAGTACCGCCCCTTTTTCTACACCACTCAATTTTTAGAATAATTCTCTTCAAATGTATTTACGATGAATCAAGAAGAAAAATACTCTAAAAAAGACTGGTGTGGAAAAAGGGGCGGTACTAACAATCCTCTGGATTAGGTTGCAGCTCTGATAGTAAGAGGTTCATTTGAGTGTGTTTAACTTCGTACTGTAGCTATACGTAGTGGGTGATTGACAATGGTCTAGAATTCCCCCCTAGAGGTGGTCTGGAGACATGGCATGACAAATTTTATTCTCTGCATATGGAATTTAAATGGTAAGGGAATTTCCACAATATGAGATATTTAAAATTCATAAAACATCACTATTTTGTAAATCAACATTTTCAGCTTTTTGCATGTTATTAACTCTAAAATAAGTAAAAAAGTATTAGACAAGTTTACAATTTCGAAGCTAGAGAGCAAAATGGGTAGGAAATGAGAGGCGAAGTGCTTAATTGTTACTGCTGGAAAAAATCTGTTTTGTATGATTTCACCAATGTTAGGAATACATCGTTCTTCTGTAAATAGTGTAATCATGTACTGGAAACGTACACAGGCTACATCTGTTCAAATAAAAAGGGGAAAACTTTGTTAGCAGATAAAGTAGAGTATTTAAGAAATTTTTAAAAACAAAATTTGTAAAACGCTGATAAACTTTGTGAAGCTTTTCAAGAATCTTCCGTACGTAGCGTAAGATCAATGATAATTCTAAGGGAATTGCGAATTTTTGTACAATTGAGATGTTGAAAAGAAACAATGGATACGATTACAAGCATCATTTAAGGTTCTGTAAAGCGCTCAATAAGAGTCTTGAGAAATGGCGTAAAGTTTCACGACGCGAGGAAATAAGGTTTACCGTCTATAAATCCGATATTTGAATCTAATTCCCATAGCCGATTATAACCCGTGAAGGTTTGGCACTTTAACATAACTGCTTAGTGCTGAGATTCAAGTTGAGCCAGTGAGTTTTAAAGTCGCACTAAATCCACGCGGTGAGCAATTGGTAACGTTTTGTGATTCACCTCTAGGAGTGGTCCGGAAGGAATGCCATCATCCTTCCGTGAACGGGATGGCTCCACCGCTTTGATAACACTTCGAAGTTTTTTTTTTTCTTTTTTTTTTTATGGAATATTGAAGACATGGCTGTCACGACTGATTTTACGGGCACCATCTACCCCAAAATTTACGCTACCGCTTTTGGCAGGCTTGAATATGGGACCAATAATCCTTTGATTACGAGCTCGACGTTAACCAACGTTAATAAACTAGGTACCGCGGCCTCCTGATGCTGTAAAAAGTTCAATGGTAGAAAAGTAATAGGTTAAGCTTCGATTTTGACTCTCTGGCATTCATAGGCAAGATTTTGACAAGAGAAAGCTAAAACTTTTCCTATCTTGGGATTTTAAAAAAAAAATGGATTTTCAACCCATGGTTGCCAACTTTTACGCTTTTCAGTACTACTTAAAATGTGCTGATATTTTTATTTTATTCAATCAGTGAAATCTGTTACAGAAATGTATAAGATTTCTGTTACAATTTTCTGGTAACCAAAAAGTGTAAAAGATTGGCAGCTATATCGTTCACAAACCGCTTAAGTACTTGTCTAGATACTTTACATAGATGTAAAATCGGAAGCATCCGAATACGTCTGACAATATAGTGTATTTTTAAATAAATTCTTTTGATTATTCAAACCAATCTTGTGTAATTTATTTGATGAGATTAATTATTAAACTTTATGCAAAAACATCATTTCCTCCTCTTTAGAAAATAAAAAATATAAATACATGCATAGTTTGTTCAATAATAGGCCAAAAAAAAAAAAAAAAAAATGTTTGTTCAATGATAAAATATAAGAAAGTTGTAGTGTTTGTTTACAAATTTCCTATTTTCTAAAAAAAAAAAAAAAAAAAAAAAAATGCATGAATGAAAACATGCTTATTTTTCATTTTTTCAAGTACATTGAAAGAACAGAGCATGCAAAGATTATGATTTTCTATGTTAAAGAACGCATAAGGCTAAAACTTCCCTTTAACCAATGCCCAAATCATAATCACCAAGAGAAAATGAACCATAATAACCCAAAATATAAAATAAATGAAATGGAATGAAGTAAATTAAAAACAAACAATACTCACAAAGACGCTTACAGTCGGTAACAAAAGTGTCCGAACACTAGCAAAAATTCCTATGTAAAAAAGTACACTCAATACGGTTTTGTTAAATAAGTTCTTATCGAATCGTGTTCTTAGACTGACTAAGAACAGGATTCGACAAGGATTTATTTAACAAAACGTATGATGTGTACTTTTTCTACATAGGAATTTTTGCTAGTGTTCGGACACTTTTGTTACTGACTGTACATGATGCAGATTAGGAAAAGTGAATGACTGCGGTTAACAGTGAAAAATGCAATCCAAGTGAGTTAATATGCTTTAAACTGCAGAAAAATAAAGGAAAAAATACAAAGATGCAAAATTAATTTTTGCTTATTTTTAATTAGAAATACTTTAATTTAATTAGATAAACATAATAAATGTTTATTATAGAATAAATAAATATTTAAAAATAATAAATTAAAAGTAATTTAGACTAATTTACTCGTAACATTTTTTAAAACTGTTTATCTAACTGGGGGTGCTATCCCATATATATATATATATATATATATATATATATATATATATATATATATATATTATTTATTTATTTTTTGTTGTTGTTGTTGTTGTTGTTGTTGTTGTTTATTAAAATTGCATGATTAATTTAATACAAGATTAAAAATACATATTAATGTTCTAAAATAATAGTTAGCAGGAAATTTACATAATATACAAATTAATAAGAAGTTAAATAGAAATTAAATAGTTTTAATATTTCTAAGCTAAAGTAACAGTTTATGTAAGAAATTTGATAAACCTTAGAGGAAATTTAATAGGTGAATTAAAAACGATGAATAAATGTAATTATTTAGTAAACTATGAAGATTAAGTTTATTAAACAATGAAAATTAAATTTGTTAAAAAAGAAAATTATCAACGACTTTATTTAACAATAAAAACTAACAATGAATAAATAAAATTATTTATTAAACAATAATATTAAATTTATTAAATAAAGAGAAGTAATTATTAATAAATAATAAATGTAATTATTTATGTAGCAGACAATAAAAATTAAATTTATCAAACAAAGATATATATGTGATATATATGTATACTTTTGTCTACCATTTTATATTTTTGAACTATTAATGATATCCTTTTGGACCATTAAACTTTTAAGGCTTGCGAGAACTCTATTTATTCTTTGATTTTTTTCCTTAATTTATTTCATTATTACTATTATTATTATTATTATTATTATTATCGATTTCAAAAGATGTGATATTTTTTTTAAATAAGAGAGTTTGCACACATTTCCAAATAATAATAATAAAGTTAAATGTAATTTTTTTTTTTTTGCTAAACGAGCCATGATTAAAGTATAACAGCTGTAATAAATGCAAGAAAGTCATTTTGTTCTACTTGTCTTTACATGGAAGCTGCAATTGTGCACATGGGTAGGAGCGATTGTTATTAAAGACAACTACAATTAAACTATTAATTATAATTACACTTAGATGACATTTTATTAGGAGTAAATTTTTTAATCTAATGATTAAAAAATGAGAAAAATCAAAGAATTTTAAGACGAACGAAAGAAAAAAAGAAATTAAAGAATCAAACAAAGAAAGTCTAGATAATATTGCAAAATAACATTAAATTACTAGAAAATACAAAATTAGAACATTTTCATTTCCACAGTTTCAATCTTTTCTTGTTTGCTGACCGAAATTGTCATTATCCACGATTGATGCACTTATTGTTGAAAATGGCGCAGCTTTCATGCAGCTGCCTGCGTCAAATAAAAAATTTAGTTCAGCTACTGTTCGGAGTTGTCCTCTGGAACAGTTACAGACATACAATGGATTCATCATCATTGTTCTGTCATTACCAGTAATCTACATAACCTCTCCTTGGTTGAAAATTAATGGGATCAATACGCCATCTTTCATAAATAGTAGGTGCGCAAACTCACCCACTTCGGTAGGAAAGATTGTGCGACTTTTTATTTCAATATGGCCACTTTTACAAAGAACAGTTGCTGATCACACGATTAGTCTAGGTTAGCAACTGGGGGCAAATCGTTTAATTTTAAAATATTTTGTGCTACTGCTGTTCTATAGAAATTCAGATTAAGAGTAATAAAAACACTGCTCTGCAAAAAAAAAAAAAAAAAAAAAAAAAATCGAGATCTGATACCATTATTGCTGTTTCTTATGTAAAATGACCTCCGAATATGACTCCCATTTTGTCACCCACCGTTTTTAGATTCACCACCCCCTCCCTCAATTTCTTTCCCAGTTCGATAATTTTATTACCACGATTTTGATTTGAAGAATAAAAAATAATTAATTTAACACCTAAAAACAAAAAATATATAAAGTTTAAAAAATAACCTTAATAACAGATTAAAAATATATAAGATATGTAATGCATAATTTCAGTGGCAAATCTCCCCCAAAAATTTTCCCTTGTCGCAAATGTCCATCTTTTAGAATTTTCCAACTCTGTAGCCCCTCAGAAGATATTTAACGCTTAAAATAATCCTCCCCCCTCCTAAAAAAATAGGTTCTTAAAAAACGGTGGGTGGTAGAGTACAATGGGCGTGATATTCGGATTCAGGAGGTCATTTTTCATAAGAATATGCTGAAATGGTGTCAGAGGCAATTTTCATGCCGAACAGTGAAATTAAAGTATTTATATGGGAAAATAAAGTAAAATATGAATGCATTTTCGTAGACGCTCGAAATAATAAACGTGCACATTTAAATAGAAACTTCACTCCTGCTGTTGTGCAATACTTGGAGTCACTGACCACGCACTCTACTCCTGCCCTCTTATCCTGTATGTGCGCAATCTCTCCGACCGCGTCACCTCTCCTAGCTTAAATAAAAATAAGCAGTTCTAATTTAAAAGTTTGCTTTTTTTTTTTTTTTTTTTTTTTACTTTATTTTCATGTATTAGCTGTGTTAACTTTAATTGCATTTTCAAAATGTTTACTGGCTTTTACGTGGCAAGTCTGAGCAATCTTGTTTTCCGTGTCGCAGAAATCCTATCTGTCGCTTTATGTTGAAAAATTTCTACAAATCACTAGCATACTGAAAACTGATAAATCGTCTAATTCTGATTGCTACTTGATGCTATGCTTCAATCTTGCTAAGGCTTTGTTTATTTAGAACAAGTTAAATGGATTTTGAAATTTCTAAGAACTGTTTGTTTCAGATTGTCATATTACTTTTTAAGGTTTTATTTAAGTTTTAAAAATATTTTTTTTTTCTTATCCTGGTGTTTAATTTGGTTACTTTAATAATATTATAAAATTTATATTTTCTCTTAAATTTTCTAGACTTACAATCCAAAAGGAATTTAGATTCATATTTTTTAAAAGTTTTGGATTAAGAGTGAGTTACAATAAAACTATTGTTATTCAAATGTGGTAAAACCTTCGTTAAATGGGCAAAATAAACAATAATTTGACGTTTTCAAACAAAATGAGTGGACGTGATTTTTAATAACATTTGGAAATTTGAGACTTTAAATTGGAGGCATTATAATTATGCCTTCTGTACGGCTATTTTGGAAGACTGTATCTTTTATTTTTAATGTCGTATTGGTTGATTTTGACATTTATTTTTTCCCACGAGGAATCAAAATTTCAATCACTTTTATACTATTTACAGTGAAAAAAAAAAAAAAAAAAAAAAAAATCACGAATGTAAAAGAATGATTTAAAAAATTAAACACAAAGTAAAACATTTTGTTTATTTTATTGTATATTGAAAATTTTTAATAGATCTTTGTTATTATAAATTTTTCTCGAGTTTCTCTTTCCTTTTCATTCTCTTTTCTTTTATCAGTTTGTACTTTTGTGAATTTCTGCATTACTTTTTGAAGCTTGATTCTTCAACTGCTTTTTGTGCTGTAAATCTTTCTTAGATACATTCATTACAAAATCTATTTTCGCTTATGTTTCAGCTAATTTTCTTTTTCATTGCAAAATTTCTTTTTTCTCTTTTTCAACTGAATTTCTTCACTTCGACCTTTTACTTTCTGATTGGCAATGCTTTAAAATTCTTTGTAAAATATTGACGTATTAATTAAATGAAAGCAATTAATGTCCTCATTATTCTGAAAAATTAAATTATAAGGAAAAAACAGTAAATGGTTAACGGTTGTAATCATAGTTATCAACTTAGCACTTTTTGGCTGTTGGAAGATTTTAATAGAAATATTTATTTTATTTAATGTGTGAACTGTAACGGTTTTCACTGATTAAGTGAAATAAAAGTTTTTATTAAAATTTTCCAGTAGCCAAAAGGTGCTAAGTTGGCAACTATGGTTGTAATAAGGGTTTCACTTAATTGTATGTTTAATTTAATTGGGATCTAATAATTATTTAAATATATATATATTATATTGAACCTTACAGAGATTTTTGATAAAGAAAATTCCTATTAGCAAACAAAAATATCTAAATCTGAGAAATTGTCTGTATTGATTCTCTGACTAAGCATTGCCAAAGGCTCACATTTTTCTCACCTTTAAAATACCTTTTGAACCTTGATATGCGTTTGGTATAATATATTATTTTATTTTTAGGGTGTAAATCTATATTATGTCTCAATGGTGGTACCTGCGAATCATTTATAGATCACGACATTTGCCATTGTAAACTTGGATATTACGGTCCAGATTGTAAATATTTTAATGTCTGTTCCGCTAAACCTTGTGGTTCGAATGGCAAATGTGTTCATATAACCAGCAATCAGTACGAATGCATTTGTAAAGAAGGATATTTTGGCCAAAACTGCAGTTTTTATGATGAATGTGCACTGCATACAGGTATATGTGAGAATGGTGGTGCATGCACCTTTTCCCCGGACAAGAAGATATCTTGCATATGCCCCATGGGATTTACAGGCGAGACTTGTAATATAAAGACTTGCTATTTCAACTTCTGTTTGAATGGAGGCACTTGCATGCAGGTGATCAACGATACACCCAGGTGCATTTGCAAACAAGGATTTCGTGGTAAATATAGTTTGATTATTATTATTATTTTAATTATGATTAGTATAACTATTATTATTATTATTATTATTATTATTATGAAAGTTGATCTCTCAGAAGATATCAAGTTGTCTTTTTAGCATTTCCTCGTGATATGTCAAATTCTAACATTAACTATTGTTCCTAAACTGGCTTGTAAGCATTGTTTGGATATCGATACATAGATACATGTATAATTTACTGTGCATTAAATTAAATTTTCGTAAAACTGTAATAGTGAAGTACATTTTCTTCAATTAAAGATTTAAATAATGCAAAATAATCACTTAATTTTTTTTTTACTTTCACGAACAATGAGGCATTAACATAAATAAAATGTCTTAATATTTAATTTTTAGAAAAAAAAAAATTAATCTCTAAGGATCGTTCTCTTGTCATTTAATTTAAAAAAGTATTTTAATATTAACGAGTAGATTTATTTGCCAAAATATATTATGATGTTACAAAGCTAATAATTTTAAAATATTGAATCGCATATACAGGTATTTCGGCAAATATTTGCTAATTTATTATTTATTATTTTTTTATTATTTACTCTTTATACGTTATTAACTAATTATTTTATATTTCTATTAAACTCCTTGAAGTTAGTACAGTGCTTCGAATAGTAAACACACTAAAGCATCTAGTTCACATTTAAAAAATTATCATAAAATATTTTTAAGGTATTATTAATATTCACACTAGTTAGTACTTGTATTTAAAAATATACTGGAATTTATAATTAAAGAATTTTAAAAAAATGGAGTTCATATCAGATAATTAGTTTCTGGTGGCTTTAACTTTATTAAATAAGTGTGTCATATAACAGAAAAAAAGACTAAAAGCATGAGGGTCCATAAAAAGGGTTTTCGGCTCTGAGAAATTTCAAATTCCTATTTTTATTATATGAATGTTCAGATCATTATAAATAAAAAATGGTGTGAAGTAATTTCAGAATAAATTCACAATTCCCAAAAACTCACAATTTTTTGTTCTTGGCTAAAATTCCCCCATTTTTAGAGACTCCATTTGCGTGTGTGTGCGCTACACTTTTATCTTTATGTATATTTTTTTATCATAGTGCACTTCATAATATATTTTAATTAGAAAGTGTTGCGCCCTTACGTTCAAATTAAATATATATAAATATATATACATATATATATGTGTGTGTGTGTGTGTAACAGAGTGTCTAAAAAGTTTGTCATTTTTTTCCAAAAATGCAAAATTGTGAATCTTTAAGCCAGGGGGAATTATTAATTACGAGATACGAGAGCTGGAGGAAGGTATGGTGAAGGAATGTATAAAGTGTTGTCCTCTTACTGGGAGCCATTTGTTTAGCCTAGATACCAGTTAAATTCTAAAATCGCTGTGGAATGGCTTAAATAATAGTTATTAATCATGTAATAGAACCTCATATACTCTAAATCCACACAGATTAAGTTACTAATTGGATATCATTTAAGTATTCGAAGCCAGGTTTAGCACTATCAGTCGAGTAAATCGTAAAAATCAAAGTTACAAAAGTTATTATAATTGTATTTATTATATGAATGAGATAATTATAATTATAATTCATGTATTTTTATCACTTATAAAGTATTCGCTAATACATTCGTCAAAAGTGAAATTGCAACACAATAAAGGAATGCGCATAACGATGTGAAAATAACAGGATCGGTAGAGGTAAGACACGTATGAAGATGATTAAAGAAACAAAGATATGAAAGATTAAACTCTTTATTCAGTATCTAATGTAGCCACCAACAGCAGCTACAGTTGGCAGCAAAATTATTTCAGCACACATCCACATTTTCATATATTTTTTTCATATATTTAGTGCACAGTGCACCACACGTCCGATGGCATCCTACACATGCTCGATGGGAGAGAAATCGGGTGATGCTGGCTGCCAGGGAAGGATGTCAATTCAACTGAGGATGTTCAAAGTGTGACGTGCGATATGAGTCCTGGCATTATCATACTGGAATAACATCCTGGTGCGCCCTGCACAAGTGGCCGAATCACAGACATAATAACTTGAGTACGCACCCGGTTAATGTTAAACTGCCATTAATGTGCACGAGGTTTATCTGCTGTCCAAACATGATGTCACCCCAAACCAGGAAGCCTGGTTCGAGGCTGGTGTGATGTTTGATGATCTGACAGGTAACGTTCTCCGGAAAGCCGCCACCCATGACCCCAACTGCCTTTTCTCCATAAATAAAATCGGTATACGTCTGAAAATAATACCCGATGCCATTTGTTCTTCCAGTGACGATAACGTCGACACAAAGCCAGCGAGACAAACCTGTGTCGAGTAGTTAAAGGAACCCCAGTGGATGGCCGCCGTGCGCGTATCCCTGCCTCATGCAATCTGTTACGAATGTTTTGGCAGGTGACAAATTCCCCTCCTGATAATGGTAAATAGGTTTGAATACGACTTGCCCTGACGAACGAATCCCCACGACACATTCGACAAATTTGTCTATCAGAGCATAGCCTCCTCAACTAGATGCCTTCCGCGTGGCTCGGAAACTTGGCAACAGTTCAAGCGGTAGACAGAGCCACCTGGTACAGATTGCGCAACTTTTTTATTCAACAGCCACCAAAAATTTTTAAAAGTGGGATTTGATATACATAAAAGGCGAATAGAATCAAAGAAACGTTGATTATACAGTCGGCTGCAAAATTATTCGAGCACTAGCAATAATCCTTGCCAAAAAAAAGTACACTTAATACAGCTTTGTTAAATAAATCCTTATCGAGTCATGTTCTTAATCAGTCTAAGAACATGATTCGACAAGGATTTACTTAGCAAAACAGTCTTAAGTGTACTTTTTAAATATAGGAATTATTGGCTAGTGCTCGAATAATTTTGCAGCCGACTGTATATATCATATATCACTTCTTAAAATTATTGGTGACAGTTGAATGAAAAGGTCGCCCAATCTGTACTAGGTGGCGCTGTCTACCGCTTGAACTCTGGCCAAGTTTCCAAGCCACGCGTAAGGCATCTAGTTTAGGAGGCTATGATCAGAGCTATCTGACGTGCACCTGAATGATCCATTACCTATTTGCTATGTCCGTGTTAGATCAAAATTGTGATGGCATGACTCCGGACCACCTCTAGGGATGAGTCTCAGACTGTCGTCGCCAATTGCCCAATGCGCAGCACTATTTTGACGTAACAACTTTTCCGCGTTCTCAGATGGTCCTGCGACCATTGTGCCATACATCGCTGAATTGCACTGATGTCCCGTCCAACAAAAATGGCAACTGCGCACATCGACAAACCGAGCTCATGCAGTTATAAGATGCGCTCTCGTTCCGCAGACGATATCTGCTAGTATTTAGCTCGCTGATATCTCCGAGGCATTTTTTCTTCTTCTTCAGTAGTTCCATTACAACAATCTGTCATTGATTGCATATAAAAGGCGAGCCATCTACTGGCTTTTATAGCCAGAAAACTGGGTATGATGTGATCAGGTGCGCATGCGCATTTAATCATTTGTATATGTCGCTGAGATATACCGATCCTGTTATTTTCATATCACTAAGGCGCATTTCGTCATTGTGCCGTAATTTTACTGCTGACGAGTGTATATAACATATAGTACAACGTAAAAAATTTTAATAGACCCCAACTTTATGCAAAGCTTCAAAATTAAAATTTTGAGAAAAAAAAAATTATAAAAAAAAGTTATGCATTAAATTAAATAAATAAATTAGGGTTTGTCATTATACTACTGTTTGCTTTAGGCCGTTGTATATACCGTTGTGTTCACATACTAAATGAAAATTATTTTTTTTTTTTTTCACATTTAAAAAAATTTTAATTTTACACACTGAATGTTTTAAGAAAGAATATTATTGCAAATGTCAGTAATTCAGGTCATATACAGGGTGATCAAAATGAAGTGTGGACTATTCAGAGCACTCTGTGGCTGTACCTAAAATGTGGATTGAGTCGAAATTTTGTAGTTAGGCATTTCAAAGGATACGCTGAAAGATTCTGAAAATAATACGTTAGGGCGCACATTACAGTCAAATTGCATGAAATGATATATAATAAATAACTGCGGTCTATTTTAACATTTTCAATAATTACGGCATTTAAAATATTTATTTTCACATTTTGAAGCATTATGACAGTACAAAGAATGATAATTGTGGCACTGCAAATGAAGAAGAAAACAATCTAGTTTGCATAATCAAATGGATTCAGCGTAAGTTCTGGATATAAAAAAAGGAATCGAATGAGTTACATTCTTTCAGTTGCAAAGGCTGTTAGTTTACCAGGAAGTATGGTAATCTTGGAATAGGTTTACGAAAAATTAAGACAGTGTCCGACAGGTGGCAGCTAACGATCAGCTGCAGTAAGATGTTGATTTGTCACTGTTCATCGGTTGCACACAAATAAATAATCGGGCCCCACGTTAAACAATATATTTTACCCCGCTAAACAGTCTCTAACAAATAACAAAAGCGTCTGTAATAAATAAAGACTTTTTACTGAAATTTGTAGCTTTTTTTTTTATTTTGATGTACGCCCCCTAACGGATTTTTACTTATTTATTCATTTATTGCAGATTACTTATTTATTCATTTATTGAATTGTCCATATATAAATTTTTAACTCAATCTGCACTTTAGTTACAGCTACTGAGAACGCTGAATAGGACAAGTTTAATTACGATCGCCTTGTATATTACTAGTTTTAAAAGTACAAATATAAATAATTAAATAATTTATAACTAAAGCGATAACGTAAATGATAACTAAATAGTCATTTTAACTTTCCAGCTAGAATAAATGAATATGCTCTTCTAAATCAAACTTTATGCTTAATCTTTTTACTATCATTACGTCATTCGATGACATTTGTGCCAGATGAATAAGAATCTAAACATATTTTCTTTAACGTTTTCTCAATTTCAACAATGTTTACATATTTATCATTAATAGATTTTACATTATTAAATCTTCTTGAAGTCAAAAATCTTCGTGATACTAACAATTTAAGCGTGTCAACTAGGTTTCATTGAAACTTAGGTTTTCAAATTTAAGCATGTCACTTAAGTTTGACATCAAATAAGTTTATTTGCTGTCAAAAAATACAAGTAAATTGTACGATTTCAAGCAAGATGCTGATAAAACTAGCCAGAATTCTTTTCGTAATAAGATATGTCGAATACATAACTAAAAAATAATTAAAAAGACTACTTGTAAAAAGTATCACAAAAGTCTTGAGACAAGCGACCAATTCCGACATATAGACATAATGTCTACTGAAATTAAAACAGTTTATACCTACATATAAACAGTTGTTACCTACTTCCAAAACGATAAGATAATGTTTTGCCCAGATCTCGCCAATAGCCAATATTCGAAGAAAAAAAACGTTGCAATGGCTCACTGAAAAAAGATGTACCTTTCGTGCCAAATGGTGATAAACGAAATCCACGATACGAAAAATATTTTGGGTTGGGAGTTTCGAAATTTTGGAGCTTACTTACCCGGTTGGTGTACGACAATGGATGGGAAGAGAATCCGAGCAACAATTAGTGAACAGAATTAATTACTCGACATCTGAAAGAAGTTGAGATAGCTGTCATCCAGGCCATGATGAAGAACATTATAAAAATTCCCTGAAAAATCGAAGATAATGGACCGTTAAAGGCTATCTAAATATCCCTAAAGATAATAAAATAAACTAAAGATTTTGCTAAACAATAGTTTTTTTTTTTTTTTTTTTTTTTTGTAACACCCATTAAATAGAATCCAAATTGAGTATGCCATTATATGTCAGTACATATGTGCGTAAATTTGATAACATTTTTAGTTTTATATGAAGAACAGAGTTAATTATCAACTCTCTGGTTTATTTTAATACCAATGGTTTTTAATAGAAATGTTCTCTTTATTTATTATCGAAAAATTTCTGATGAATAACACTAAGATAACTTTTCAGAAAAAGTGATATGAAAAATTTTGGAGGGTTGGTCGATCTGGAAGGAAATTTCCACAATTACCAAAGAAATTTTTTTAAGAGACCTTGGATGCTTGGATAATGTGCTTTTTACATGAATGTTTCTTCGAATTCAATTAAAAGTGACAGTCTATATTTGAAAATGAAATGAAACATTACTCCAATTTAATAATACTTCAGAAATGAAAAAATATATATATATATATAAAAATTCGAATCAGAACATGTAATAATAAAATTATTTAACATATGCTTGCCTTTCTTAACAGGAGTCGCAGCGGCCCCAGTTTTTTATTTACGTTTTATTATTTTGTTATCAGTATTTACAAACAGTACTTTTTAAATTACTATATAGCATTAAAAACTTCACATTTTTTTTTAAATTTGAAAATACCATGGTATGCAAATTATTACACTCAGTGCAGAAAATACGCTTTTTCTTATATCCTGCCTTTACTTTTCCTTGTTTCAGTTTCCATTCTTGTAGGGTATAAAGAACGTGTTATACCTCGTATATTTCGATGAAAGTTTTGTCCCCAAGCAGAGAGGGGACCAATAATAATATTTAAAAAAGAACAATAATTTTTGCGATCACCCCGCAAAAAATAATGCTCCTGCGTGTCCAAAAATTTTTCCTAGTTGACTATTACTATTATAAATAATTCTTTTTAATTTCATAAGGATTTGTTAAAAATAATTCAAATGCGCCTATTTTTAAGAAATTTTATCCTATACCGCCATGTTAAAAATTTAGAAAAAGCCGGATGGCGACGCCAGTTGTTGAACCAAAAGATAATAAGCACTAATTTATGTCAACGTGCAACTATGAAATTATAATTTTATGATTTTATGAAATTATGAAATTCTGTGCAGTAATTCCTATCATAAAAAGATACAGTTACCACAAAATTTTGTTACACATACAGACAAACAGATACACATGCAGACTTTTTTAAAATTTGGCAAATCCTTTTTTAGACCTTTCAAAACGTGTAAATCCATCGAAAGCCCGAAGTCGGAAATTTTTACGAAACCTATAGCTATACTTTCTTCTATTGAATATAGAAGAAAGTAAAAAGAAAAATCGTTTTTATTTGGACTATTTGTAAGGTGTGAAGCTTCACGCAATATCTTGAGGTTTCAAGTGCTCGAAATCACGTATGGTTGTCCATGGAGTTTTTAGTTGGAAAAGTTAAACACCCCAGTTGGATTTAGCGTTAGCTGCTGATGGTCACGGTGAAAGTGTCATGTTGAGCACAGAAGTGTTGGGTTGGTGTAAAAGAAGGTTGTCAGTTATTTGAACTTAACTTGTCGTTTGGTTCCAATGAAGATATGAAGTTTAACGGAAGTTGCGAAGCTTTTCATGTTCAGTTGAATAAAGGTATTTTTAGGATGGCTGATACAAATAGAGTTGATAACCAGTCCTTTGGGACTGTTAAATATTTTTTTAAAAATTGATCAGTTTTAAAATTATACTCAGTAAAAGTATATATATATATATATATATATATATATATATATAGAGAGAGAGAGAGAGAGAGAGAGATAAGACAAGATAACAAGAATTTTCGATAATAAATAAATAGAATATTTTTATTGAAAATTATTGGTTATCAAAAATCTGGAGGGTTGGCAACTCTGAAAGAAAAAACATAAAATGAAAAAAATGTATATCAAATCAAATATTAAACCATCACATTTTATTATTATTATTATTATTATTATTATTATTATTATTTTATTTTTTTATTTATTATTATTTTGTGTGTGTGTGTGTGTGTGTGTGTTAAATGAATGTTTCTATCTTCCAGCTAATATGCTGATCATTACGGTAAATAGAATGCTTTCTTCATCTTAGCAACATAATATAGCCTGATCCCTCAACACTCTATGCAATTTTGTAAAATCAGAATGGATTTTTATACTTTATCAAATTGTCATACTTCCACCGCACTTTACAATGTAAAATACATGAAAAAAAAAAAAAGAAAAAAAAGCTAAAAACCTATAAAAACACGGGAAAAAAAGAGTCAAAATTCCATAGAAAAAAGCATGCGACGAAAACAAAAAAAGCTCACAATATCAAGTGTCAGAAAAAAAAAGAAAAAAAGGCTGACAAACGTGATAAAGTATATCAAACTTTATCAAATCACAAACGTTATTGATTTTGCTCAATTTGTTACCAGCCCCTAAATGTTGTCTTAAACCAATCTTCACTGAAAAACATGAGGAAGACCCATTTCTTTAAAATACCCAATGTTTGAGAACATTTCCTCGAGAGATAAGTTTTCAAATTGAAAAAAACTGATCGTTTGCAAATCTTGCTAAACTTTTGAACAGGAGTGTAGGTTATAATGTTACTTCAAATAGTTCGTCAGACAAGCGGTTTTTTTTTTTTTTTTTTTTTTTTTTTTTTCCTGTTTTAATTAAAATTTCATTAAAGAAAATAAATGTTATTTTCAATTTAATATTACATAGTCTGTCAAGCATAGTAAAAATTATCAGATTTACATAAAATTATATGTGCTTTGTGTACAGTAATGATTATTTCTATAACTGTTTTCTTTTATCTTTTTTGTATAGGAGATACGTGTGACAGACGAGTGAATTATTGCGATTCAAATCCCTGCCATTCTGGATCAACGTGTATTAACAACCGCCGAGAGGGTTTTACTTGCATATGTGATCCTGCTTACTATGGAATTACTTGCAGCTTCCGTAGTAAGTGTTTGCTTTTATTTTGAGAGTTTAACTCTTTAAAACATGGTGGTATATATTATACATACCTTCCAACAATCTAATTAATACTCTATAGCATCGTTAGTATCCGCCCCTTTCTCCATACCACTTTATTTATAGAGTAATTTTCTCCAAAATATAATTGCGATAAAATAAGAAGAAAAATTCTTTCCAAATATCCTAGTGTGAAAAAAGGCGGGTACCAACAATACTGTGGAATGTTAATTAGTATGTTGGCAGGTATGCAGCCCATGCGGTGTGGTGGTTAGCGACCCTGACTCCCACACGGTAGAGCCCGAGCTCGAATCTCGGACAAAAGTTATGGTAGGTTGGCTGGCTGGATTTAACGTCGCACTAGTGCTGCGCTATGGACAATTGGCGACGGTCTGGGACACACCCCTAAGGATGGTCTAGAGACATGCCCTCAGAATTTTGATCCTCCACGGAGGGACTGGCACTTCCGCTTCGGTGACCCCCAGAGGTACAGTTTGGATGGGAACATGGAGGACATTGCAGCCACGACGGATTGTATGTGCACCAGTCACCATTAGTGTACACAACGATCGGCTCGAGTACGGACAAGGCATGGATGCTCGCCCTCTGTTGTGACTAATAGGGATAGCGGTGGCTACCCCTTCACAAATGCCCGTCAATTCGGTGTGTCCTCGGCCAATGCTCAACTAGCAAAGTGCTGCGCCATTAAAAAAATGTTGTCAGGTATGTGTTGCATACAGCCTATTTTTATTCCGAACGGCTGAGACTTATTACCAAGTTTTGCTTTTAAAACTAAGTTGTTAAAAATTATTTGTTTCTTTTCCTTCATCTTTGATTGTAATTTCTGATGGCATTTGACATTAAATGAACATAATTATCTTGTGTTCCACAGGGTTAAGAGAATCGAAAATAATATCTACCAAATTTGGTAGATGACAGTATTAAAAATTATTATTATTGAATGTTTTGGTAGATAGAATGTATTTTCCATCGTGATATGGACACATATCGCATATTCAAGCTTTTCATATTTGCTACCCCACAATTGTTGTTTCAGTTCAAATGCTGCTATTTAAAAATTATCTTTAATATTACATGCTATATTTTAAAAATTATTATTTTCAGTTTTAATGGTATTCTTCACTTGGTAAATATAAATAATATTGTGTTTGAGAGTAAACAAAAATCTGTGTACTAAAAAGCTAAGACATATATGTACACATGTATGTGCGTATGCATTTACTTCTATATATATCCAATTAATCAAAATCTGAGAGAGGGATTTTAAATATCATGCTAATAATCACATGACATTCAATACTTTTTGACTACATAAAAATGTTGAAAAATCTAAGAGTTTTAGATTCACATTTGACACGAAATTTTTTTGAAATGCAATTAGAAAAATGAAATACATAAAACAAAGTTCATATTTCGTATCATATATTTCATCATCATTATATTTCTAGTATTTCATTAGATGCAATATCAAAGCAACGCAATCAAAATAAGAAATTTAAGTAATAATTAGAAACCATTTTGCCGAAAATTAAAGTTATATATCTTAACACCCAGCTAGAACAGGAACCAAGGATAAAATAAAAATTTAATGAATCAAAACCTTACCTGTAAGAAACAAGAAATTGATAAAACAAATAAATTAATAAGGATACCAGAGATAAGTAAATAAATAAATGAGTAATCAAAATTATATATATATATATATTTATATATTTCAATGAACATAATGAATACAATGCATAATGTACGTATTGCTACAGTTAATACCATGTACGTGGAATATATAAGATGACACAATATTTCTTTCTATATTAATTAAAAACTATTGAAATTCATAGTCGAACACACTTTTATAAATGAAGTAAAAATTTCGTAAACAGCAATTTAACCTAAAACTTTTGCTTCAACATTTCAGAGCAGAATTGCAAAGAGGATACGAAAATTTTATTATTTAATCACCACTAATTTTGTAAAGCATCAGTCGATTAGTTTAATTACAACATTTTTGCTTTTAATATAAAGTGACCGTTTTATTATAAAAACAGTGGTATACAAAATATGAAATTATAGTTCCCTCCTGGCAACCCTGCAATGTTTTTAGCTGCTGACATTTTAGACAATTCCTGATTGACATATTTATTTTTAAGATTGCAATGTAATATATATATATATATATATCCCAATCTGTATCCTTGCAGACTTTAATGGTGACAAAAACAGCCAAGAATACTCCAAATATGATAAATACTAATATAGATATGCTAACATTGTTCACTTATCCCGGAGCATTGTTAGCCTTGCCTTTTTTACACACCACTATATTTTTAGAGTAATTTTCTCCAAAGTATTATTGCTATAAAAAAAAATACTTCACCAGTGACCGAGTGGTTCTACACTAAAACTGGCAGATGGGATGTGCTCGTCGACCTAGTCGTTCGGAGTTTTCCGCGTTTTTCTCCGAAACTTGCGTAAATACGGTCTAGAGCCCTTTAGAAAGACCTCCACGGAGGGCATTCCTCTTATAAGCCTATGGCCATAGAATAGACAGTCGGCATTGAGCCACACAACCAACATTAAGTAAAAAAAAAAAAAAATACTCTTCAAATAATGCGGTGTGAAAAAAAAAAAAAAAAAAAAAAAAAAAAAGATGGAACTTACAGTGTTCCGGAATAAATAACAAATGTTGGCAGATTTGCTTGTAAATAACGATTATGTCAATCACACTGCTGACAGCGTCTACGCTTTTGGATATTACTTGTATTTTTTAACAAATTTTTTATATAAATTCCTGTAACAGTTCTCATTGATTAAATTAATGTATAAAATTCTACCCAATTAAAGTAGTATTACCACATTTGCATCGGAATAATTTCCTATTTTAAGAAGTAAGCCTCGGCTTTTGGCATTCCTCTCAAATGTTATAATATTTAACAAAAGAATTTTACATTATCCATGTTTAAATCATTTAAATTTTACCCTCAGCAATCGATAATGTAAATTTCATTGGCGTATATATATATATATATATATATATATGCCAACAGCACTTAAGGGTATTAAGCACAAATACGCAAAATCATTTTCTAAAATAATATAACATTTACAGGAACGTCTCTAATAGAGATGGGATAAATAGTTACTTTTCAGTAATAGGTTACTTCGTTCCATACTTCCTTTGGTAATAGGTTTTTGCAACATATTATTTTTATAACCTATTACTTTTAAATTTACATATGGCTAATGTCTTTCTAATCCTTTCTGGATGATATACAATATATACATGTGTCCTACATAATGAATGCGATTCCTGTTTTTAAGTTCCAATGCTTTCGAATAGTAATCTTCACTTTATTTAACACTAGAATTTCTTCAAAAAAAAAAAAAAAAAAAAACGCTGATATGAAATAGTGGTAGAGTCAAAATTTTACACAAACGTTTGTCCCAATCGAGTAAGCTTAAGGTTCATTAAACCAATTCCTTTAAACACGAAAACAGAATATTTCAAATAATATCAAGAAACACGTACACGAGAGCCGTTTTCTGAGAAAAAAAAAAAAAAAGAATTCTCATATTATAAGCCATATATGTAATTAAAAAACAATTAAATAATAATAGCAAATTTTTAAGAAACATCTTTAAGGCATCCCAAATTTTAAACTACCGAGTGACTGTTTCTTTTGATTTTCTGAAGAATTTGAACTTTCCAGATTAACAAGAAAATTAGTGTTTTTCACTCATACTTAGCAAACAGTCACTTTGAATATGTTTTCTAAAATTAGAAGGACTTGTTAAAAAATATAAATTTTGCTTACAAAAATTGCATAAAATGATGTATTTTCTCAGACACTTAATTTTAACATAAGAGCATGATTAACTATTCTTAACACCTTTACTCATTTTAAATCTAAAAAAATAGTCTCAAGAAAAAATCAGATTAAAAAAAAAAAAAAAAAAGTGAAGAAAAGCTAAACAGTAAAAATAAATAAATATTCAATTTTCTTCTGAAATTATTCTTAATAAAACCACAATAAATGCTGTATGCCATTACGCATTTTCAATTCCATCTGCTATAAGCAATTAAATTATAAACAAACACTTCTTCCGTTCAATTATCAAAGTCCCGAAACATCTGTTTATACGCAGGCGAATCCAAATCTAGCAAGTGTAATGTCATTCCTCACCTTCATGACGAAATAGTAATCAACATCTAATAATCACCCCTTACCTATCCCATGCTAGCTGTATAAATTAACACTATTTCGTTAAACCGTGGTGTCAAAGTATTTTATTCAAACGATTTTATTATCCCATGAAAAATAATCAACACCAAATAAAATCATTTCTAAATTAATATGAGCACGATGTTATTTGTCCTAAACGTTAAAATTATCTAGCTTATTAAAATTATTTTGATTAATATATTTCACAAGGAATATTCCGTAATACCTTCTAGAAAATATTATCATTACAAAATTATCGTTAAAAAAAATAACACAGCTGCAGCTGTATTATTTTTTTAACGATAATTTTATGAACTTGGAAAGATATTATTGATTAAGAATATCATTGAGTAACAGAGTTGCAATAAAATCGTCTGTATTCTTTACTGAGATTTCAGACCTATTTTTTTCAGACGTGAAGTAACGAATCGATTCGAACATCTGCGTGGAAAGTTTGATGCGAGTCTTTAGCCGGCGTTCATAATATTGTTTTTGTATTTTGTAAATAAAATAAAATAAAATAAAATAAAATAAAAAAGTAATTATATAAAAGAAATAATTCAAGTTTTTTACTTGTATAATGGTGTATTATATCAGTTTTATCGCCAGAAATTTCTTGTCTATTTCGCGTGCAGAGATAAAGTAGAAAATATTATTTTTTTAATAGGATATTTTTTGTAATATATTACAGTGCTAATAGGCTACAATGCAATAATAATATTACTTATTATGTTACGTGAAATAACGCCCATCTCTAGTCTCTAAGGGCGGAACAAATTTTTAAATTAAACAAGAATTCTCGTTTCCGGGCGTGAATGTATTGACATTTTGATGACCGCAAACCTGCCAACATTCTAATTAATATTCCGCAGCATTGTTAGTACCCACCACTTTTTCCAACACTATTTTTTTTTTTTTTTTTAGAGTAATTTTTCTAAATCTAATTACGGTTAAAAAAGATTAAAAATACTCTAAAAGAAACACTGGCATGGAAAAAAAAAAAAGTCGGGTACTAACCAGTGTTGCCAGCCGTACGATTATATCTGCAAACATTTTTAATTTTTAAATCAGGTTTCACATCAGTATTTTTGATAGTGATATTTCGTATTAAATTTTCATGATCAAATAAAGTGAATTTCTTTCTGAAAACTTTCTGGTATGAGGTCTCCCACCTAAATCGGAGACATAGCAACTGTGTGCACGATAGTTGACGTACGATTGGCAACGCTGGTATTACAGAGTTGCCAAGTTCCTTAATTTATTACGGAGCATTCTTAGACCCACCCTTTTTTTCATACCACTTTGTTTATAAAAGTATTATTTTTTTCTTATTTTACCGCAGCGATATGAAATATTACGATATTATAGAAAAATATTCTATAGTGTACGATTGATAGAAAAATATTCTATATACCTGGTGCGCCAAAAGTTCTTGAAAACTTTAAAAATTCATTAAAAAAGAACAAATGACGATTAAAAAGAAAAGTGCGGTTTGCACGAATGGCATCAGAAAGAGGGCGGATTTTTTTTTTTTTTTTTTTTTTTTTTTTTTTTTTTTTAAGAACAAAAAAAAAAATTAGTTAAAAAAAATGACCGCTGATGCTTGATCCTGCAAGGATAGCATAAGGCCAGAATCGAATGAAGAGTCCATGTGCATTCAGATATTTTATTGGCAACCAGATTTGCATAAATCAGCTTCGTCTATGCACTACAGCGCCACCTATCGGTCTTTTTATAACTTTTTTTTCCGTTCTTAAAAAAAATCCTCTCTCTTTCTGATGCCATTCGTGCAAACCAAACTTTTATCATCATTTGCTCTTCTTTAATGAATTTTTAAAGTTTTCACGAACTTTTGACGCACCCGGTATTAAGTGGTGTGAAATAAAGGCGGGGCTAAAAGACCTCCTGAATAAATTCGGGAACTTGGCAACTCTGGTACTAACAATGCCACGGAATATTAATTAAGATGTTTGCATGTATGATGATCTCATATTTTCTTATTTTTGTTTGTAAGCCCCGCCCTTTCGCATTTCTTTAAAACACTGCCTTATTTAACAAAAAGGACTTTTCTTATTCGTATTTAAATCCCTTACATTTTATGATGAGAAATCGATGCAGTAATTGTCACTGAAAGATTTATACGCCGATAGCTTTCAAAGAATTAAACACTAATGCGCAAAATCCATTTTAAAAATAATCTATTGTTTCAGAGGAACGCCTAAGGGAAGGGCTAGTCTTTGTAAAGAATTGAGTTAACTCGTGCCCAGTGTTGCCAGATCTGGTGGATTTTCTATTCAATAATCACCAATAATTTTGAGAAGTGATATTTGATATACATAATAGGCTATCGGTCTTAGACATGATTAGGCAGTTTTTTTTTTTTTTTTTTTTCGTTAAAAGATAAAAAAAAAAATTGATAACTTTTTTTTTTAAATTATAACAGATCTATAGTTCAACCATTCGTTTCAAAGGTACTGACGAGATCTTTCGAAAGATACCCATATTGAAAATTTACTCCCCCCGGGAGGGTACTTCCCCCAGGGGGAGGGGGAAGCGATGCTCCCACATACTCAAAATTCCTTTCCTAGTTAACTAATACTATTATCAATAATTCATATTAATTTTACAATCACACAATTAAAATAACTCTTATTATGTACATTTATACGAAATTTTGTCGTATACAGCTACGTTAAAAAATTATAAAAAATACGATCACAGCGTCACCTGTTGATCAATTGTTCCACAAATCTAATCAGCACCAGTTTATATCAGGGTCCAACTAAATACCAAGTTTGGTTAAATTTTGTTCATTGGTTCGTGAGCTATAACGTTCGCAAAATTTGTGGTACACACACACAGACAGACGTTTTCTAAAAACAGTCAAATCGCGTTCAGGACATCCCAAAACGTGTAAATCCATCAAAAACTGGAGTTCAAAAATTTTCACGAATCCAGTACTCTCTCTATACATACATATAGAAGAAAGTAAAATCGCATGATATACAATACTCTAAAACTTTTAAAAAATGAAATAAATAACAGGGTGGTGACAGACCAGATTTTTTCCCTGCGACCAGAATTTCTCTTTCGGAATTTTTAACAGTAAGTGTCCATAATTAATTAAACAATTATTGTTTAAATATGCTGGTGAAAAAATCAGGGATAAAAAGGCGTGTCTGTCGCCAGCCTGAATAAAGTGGAACTATATAGTGTTAAAATGTCTTAAATTCCATATATTTTACACGTATATAAAATAGACGTCTTACAAAAAATGCATCGTTCATAAAGTGAAAAATGCCCTTTCCCTCACGCTTTCAATATGAGAACATTTCGCTGAAGAACAATGTGCATAATCTTTTTCACAAATTAATTTGCATGTTCGGTTATTTTTTAATCTACTATTTATATATTCTTTTATCACCGCGTCCAGACGGAGGTAGCCTGGTTATTACTCTCTAAAAATGAAGAGTGAGATCTGTGTCTAAAAGAGTGACTTATCACTCTCTGAACATGCCAAAATGGAGCTAACCTCTAAACAGTGAAAAGTCTCTTTTCGAAAGAGTGAGATTTCTCACTCTTTATTAAGAGTGAGATTTTTCAGAGTGATTCAAAGATATGACTGTTTATTTTCCCTTTAAAAATTTTTGTGCACTAGACGATATCGTTTCTTTTTCCCTTGCGAATTGACACCAGTACAACGATGGAAAGAATGCAGCTTGGATCTGACGGGAATCGAACCCAGGCTGTCCCCGTAGCAGCAGCGAGTGTCTTACCACTGGACCACTGAGCATATACACAGGTTGCTTAATTTCCATTAGTAAATTATTTTCGTTCGAGGTTAATCATATTTATAAATTTTTACTTCATTTATCAACAATATAAAATTACAAAATTCTGATGAACATTTTAAAATTAAAGTTTTTTTAAAATACTAAAATTAGAATTATTTTAAAAACAAAGTGTATACTTGAAAATAAATTTCCTAAGGTAAACAGTTTTTTGAAGTAGCTTAGGTGAGGCGAGGGGGGGGGGGTATTATTCGAGTGTACATGTTTTTAAAAAAGTTAAATATTCGCATACAAATGACAGAATTTCTTGAAAATCTCGTCTCTTCAGGAGTATCAATCTCTCCGTTGATTTCAATTATTATTAAAATGCTATAGCCATTTTTTTTTAATATTTGACATATGTTAGTTGTCAATGAATATGATAAAAATGTAAATTCCTATAGATTTTAAGACGCTATGCATTAAATTTTTGCATTGATATTTTCTCTTATTCTCACTTTTTTAAGGAGAGAGATTCTCACCCCAGAAATTTTAGAGAGTAGAGAGAGTGCCGAATTAGTAATTGGAAGTTTGTAGATTCGATACTCGAGCCTGCCGAAGACCGTCTGGTACACTAATGGTATACGCAAAATGATGGCTTGTACGCTCAAAATCCATCGTGGTTGCAATGTCCTCCCTGTTCCCATCTAAATTATATCCCTGGGTACAACGCCTAGAATATACAGTGTGAAAAGTGCTCATAACCAATGCTTAAAGTACTGCTAAAACAATAAAACAAGTACTGCTAAAACAAAACTCCCAGATATCGCTGCGATCGAAATTTTTGCTCAAATCGAAAGAGTTGATTGGCTTTTTCCCAGTTTCGTCTGCTCAGTCGCGTGACCTGAGCACATAAAAAACCAATTGGGATTTTTCAAGCAATAAACTCGATCGCACTGAACTCTGGTGAAAGCCTTAATTTTTAGGGCACTGATTTGCTGGTCGCTTTCCACACTATATATTCTAGGCGCTATACCCTAGATGTCATCGAGGTGGAAGAGCCATCCCTTCCGTGAAGGATAAAAAATTGTGATGGTATGTTTCAGGATCAAACTTTGAAGTGAATTTCAGACCTTCGCTAGTTGCCCATAGTGTAGCACTAGTGCGACGTAAAAACCACTCAACTTTAACCTCTTTTATCACATAAAATAAACTTTTTAAATCATAGCACTTTTTTCCTTTGTGATTTTTTTTTTTTTTCTTTCTTATAATTTTCTTCTCTCTTCTCTTACAGAAAACTGTACACCCGACACCACCTATTCTGAAAAAACACAACTCTTAAGATGGGGTATAACTGAAGTTGGATCCGAATCAAAATTTAACTGCCCTTTTGGAACTATAGATTCCCTCGGAAGACAAGGTTTCGTCAGACGGTCATGCCTTTTAAAAGATGGAATCCCGGTGTGGGGTGAAGTGGATTTATCTGAGTGCAAAGAAGAGGTAGGTACCGTGAGCTACTTTTTGTACAAATAAAAACCAATTTAGAAAAATTCATCTGAACTTATAGCTGTTTTAAACTGTTATTTGTCGTGTAACAATCAATTTATCTATTTTTAAAAATTACGTATTTGTTTTCTGTTTCTCGTATATTCAAGTAGCACAGAATTATTCAACTATAATATTTGGAATTTAAAAAATAATTAAATATTAAATAAAAATAAAAAAGAAAAGAAGATAATATTTATACTTTTCGAAAAATTCGTTTATTGATAAAACATATACATCAGACTTGTATGCTTCACTCTAAGTGCGCTTGTAAATCTTTTTGAAAAATTGCAGACGATGAGTGCAAAATAAAAATAATTAACACTATTTTAAAAACTAAAATTCTTTTGGAACATCGTTTTGATTCCATGTTCATCAAAGTATTGGTCGATTTTGACCAATAACGATTCGCAAAATTGATATTTTTCACAAACTTTTGGCATGAATTTATCTCTAAACAATGAGAAATAATGTCCATTCACGTTTGATTCTTCTTTTTACTTACAAGAGAACTCTTTCAAGTGCTAATCGCCGATTTTCTTGAAAAAATTACAAAAAATATTTTACGCTGTGCTTAATTCACTGGTAAAAAAATTAGCTGCTGAATCGCGACACGAAAGCCATAAAAAATTATTAAACTTTACGTTTTGAACGCCAAATACGAAAAAGTCATTACCAAATCACATTAACCTTCCTTCAATGATGCCAAGAAACTTAAGTATAGGAGGGTAGTATTTTCTATCGCTCTAGGGTTTACTGAAGCAAGAAGCCAAATATACCGACCGCCGAGCTGCCAGCGGACCGGCTCTGAAGCAAGGAAGCCATCTCCTTTGTGGAGAATCAAAATTATGATGGCATGTCTCCAGAACACCCCTAGGAGTGAATACAACGCCGTCTCCAATTTCCCACTGCGTAGCTATAGTGCGACGTCAAAACTCACTTAATACTTAACATATTTTCTGAAATCTATTTAGAATCTATCTTTTAGTTTCTATTTAGAAAAAGTGACGTTATGTTTTGTTTTGTAGTCGGAAGGAAAGTATCCCAGCACTAGCAATAATCCCTGTCTAAAAAAAGTACACTTAATACTGCTTTGTTAAATAAATTCTTGTCGAGTCATGTTCTTAGTCATTCTAAGAACATGATTGTTTGTTTGTTTGTTTATTGATAACATATACATCAGATTTGTATGCTTGGCTCGTAGTCCGCTTGTAAATCTTCGTCAGATAATTACAGATAGCACATGACAAAATTACAATACGAAGAAATGGAAAAAACACCCAGGGCCAGTGCGGGAATCGAACCCGCTCTCCTACGCTCGAAGGCGATTATCAGGGAATCGGCGATTAGCAGGGAACCGGCGATTAGCAGGGAACCGGTGATTAGCAGGTTGACCAGATCATAGGTGTGCGTAAGGTTTAAAAAGAAAGTTGTTAACTTATTTATTTCCAGTAAACCTACCAAGGGAGCATTATATAAACTTGCCAATATTTCTAATTTATTCTTGAGCATTAAAAGGAGACTTTTCATTGGATAAATAAATACAGGAAAAGTCCTCAACACATAGAACGCCAAAAGGAATAATGATATTGCAGGCAGCTATTTCGGTAGCATTGAGCATACACTGATGACAGTACACTCAAAGCTGTCTAAATAGCTGTCTTAATATCATTATTCCTTTCGATGTTCTATACGTCGATGATTTTTCCCATGTTTATTCTTGTGCATTGTTAGTCCCCGCCTATATTCCAAATAAAAATTTTTATGAGTAGTTTTCTTATAACTAAATCGTCGTTACATATTGGCGAAAATTACTTAACAAAAAAAGTGGTATGAAAAAAAGTCTGGTACTAACAAGGCTCTGGAATAAATTAAGATTGTTGACAATTCAACATTATACAGACATGCCAACATTTTAATTTACTCACGAACATTGTCAATATCCGCACTTTTTTCATACCACTTTTCTTGAAAGATTTTTTCTTTTCTTTAATTGAAATTACATTTTGGAGAAAAATTCACAACAAATTAAATGATGTGAAAAACAGGTGGGTACTTACAGTACTTTGGAATAAATTAAAATGTCGGCATTATGTCAGAGCGACAAATCCCAGATCGAAGGGCGGAAAATTGATTACAAACTCTAAACGCTATTCTAACGAATTGTGCATTATTTTTAATTTGGTCTACTCAAATTCTTTTTCCTCGATGATTATCTTTTTTTCTTTTTATTCTTCAAATATTTTAACTGAGTGTAATTTATCCAGTGATGGAAACTTGGCGCAGAGCTTATACCAATATTCATGGAAGAAAATTTCCTTTTCTTAAATCAACGAATTTATGAATAGAGAATATTTTTTAACAAACACCTGTATGAGTTCTACGCCAAATTCCCATCCTTAAGAAAATTTCCTTTTTCTTAACCCCTAAATGCGCGCTGTCCTCGTTGCGAGGACGCAAAATTTAAGATCCAGCTGTAAAAATTCATCCCGGAAATTTTTTACCAAAAATTCAAGTTTATAACATATCAGAAAAGGCTGTTTTTTAAACCTTAAAATTTAAAATTTCTTTTAGTTTAATTTAGTTCATGAATTCCGGTGGCAGTATAATTTAAATGTTTCAAATTGTCTTGCGCCGCAAAGGGTTAAATCAACGAATTTATGAATAGAGAATATTTTTTAACAAACACCTGTATGAGTTCTACGCCAATTCCCCATTCCTGTTTATCATCTTTGATAATATTCTAATTAATTTTCCGTAGCATTGTTAGTATCTGCCTCTTTTCCACACCACTTTATTTTTAGAGTAATTTTCTCCAAATGCAGGGATGGAACACGGGCGCAGAATTCATACCGGAAACTGTTTAAGAAATTTCTCTACCTATAATATCGTTGATTTAAGAAGTAGAAAATTTTCTTACATTGACAGTGGTATGAATTCTGCGCCCGTGTTCCATCCCTGCAAATGTAATTCCGATTTAATAAAAATACTTTCTAAAAATACTGGTGTGAGAAAAAGGCGGGTACTAACAACATTACGAAATATAAATTAGCTTGTTGGCAGGTATGATTTATCTATCCCATAATTTCAAAAACTAACTTGTGTTTCTTCATAAAAAACTTTCTATAAATTTTTGTTTATAGTTTATAGAAATATTTTTGTTCAATTATTCACAAGTATTTCCTGGTCGCAATAAGAATTTTTTGTTTCTTTTGTATTGTATTGTATCTATATACCGCTGTTCAAGAAAATATTTGCAAGATTTTCAATTATCATTAGAACATTTTTTCAGTCGCATCCAACTAATTAAGAATAATGTTTCTTATAGGAGGTTAATGCCGGTGAACTTGCCTCTTTGTTACTAAATTTAACCCAAATGCCTGAATCATTAGAAATTCATGAAGTTAACGCAGCTGCCTCTGCACTAGTTCATACAGCTCGACATGCGAAAGAAAAAGAGGTATTTTACACTTTTTATAATTTATTTTTATTTTCAAAATATTGAAAAAAAAAATAATAATAATAATTTGATTAATTAAGGATTTTTTATTAATCGGGGAATTAAAAAGAGCACCAATTTATTCTTACATTTGAAATAGAAAATATTCTTTGCTTTAGCTTATTGGCGTAAACTGAAATTATTATACTCTATTTCCTTTAGGCAGTCGCCTCAAGGCCACGCCCAAATGAACTGTAATTTCACTTTCCCCGTCCGTTGCTAGGTTACTGAAGAAACAACGACATCTCACTGGAGGGAATTGAGCACGTGATCTCAGTCACGTGATCTCCCTCTCCGCATTCCGTGGCCTTGAAGTAACTCTGCACGGGAAATGGACTATAACTGTTATTTTTAAAGCACTTGTAATTAGAAATGAAGTTGGGGCTTTTTTTTTTATTACTTCATTTATTTATTTATTTATTTTATTTTTTTTTATTTTTTTTTTATTTTATTTTATTTTTATTTTTTTTTATTTATTTATTTATTTTTTTTTTTTTTTCGTTAAATATTAATAACGCTTTATAACTCATATTTGTTGAGTTTAAAATTGGAAAAAACAAATTTACGTCTTTACTGAATTTTAGTTTTCATTTTTTACATCAACAGTTTATTATTTATGCTCATATCGTTAAGCACTCCAAACACAATTTATTAAATATTGGGGTGTGCCGGAAAGTTCTGTCCTTTTGAGTTAAAATACTGACATCGGAAATTTATACTGGATAATATTTAAGATATCAATGGGTAACTTTTAAGATGATAATTTGTAAATTACCATATATAAATATTTGTAAACAAAAACTTTTGGTGTCATTTTATTAATTCATACGGACAGAACATTCCAATATGCCTAATATAGAAGCAGCACAACTTAGCTTTTACTTCTACAGCAAATTCTGGCTTCAGCCTAAAGAATTTGGGTTAACTTTAAGTTACATTTTCGTTCTTTTGGATTTACTGGGGGAATTTTTATTATAAAGCTCTTCTGTACATTTTTTATTTAAAATAAATGTTATTCTTTACTAAGCTTTTTCATGTTAAATAAGTAAGGTAACGACACCAGTGCTCGTCACTCTTAAGGTCTTATTTTTAAAATATTTGTTTTTTTCGCGTGGTATTCGTGTGGTATTCATGTATCAATATTATACTTTAGTCTATTTTACACACTGATTCTTCTAGTTGTTGTTAGACACTTTCAATTTTTCAATATATTAAGCCAAATTTTTTAAAAAAAATAAAAATTATACCTGTGAAAATGCACCAGTGCTCGTCACTTGAAAACTGCGCTTCACCAGTAGTCGTCAGGTGTTTGCACCAGTGGTCGTCATGTAAATAAAACGCAACAATTTGCTCAATAGTTTGATTTTAATTGCGCTTTTACAAAATTAAATGAAACAGAATATCTTTGGAACATATTTAGAACCCAAATTCATTCTTAGGTTTTAAAACACAAAACATTAAACGGTAAAATTCAAAATATTGCGAATAAAACAAATTCATTTGTGAAATAATTTGAAAATTCTTTGCTTTTAAGAAAAGTTCTCAAAATTTTATTCGTTCCCAAAAATATCTTTACTTAAAGCAGAGGGTAAGTAGCAGGGGAGGGGGTAATAATCTCGTTTTTAAGAGTGACTTTGTTCCAAATTATCGCAGTAAGATTGATTTTACCATGCTTTTTATTAACTCGTATTCTTGTTTGTTTGTCCAGTACAAATCTTACAACTGACTTTTAACTAACTTCCCGACTACCTAGACATTTGAAACTTTCAGAATAGTTCAGAACACGATGAAAATGCATTTTTTTTATTACTTTTAGCCAACTGTTCCGGGTCCCTACAGCCTTCGGCAGCGTTATCAGTACAAATCTTGCAATCGATTTTTAACTAACTTCCCGACTAGCTAAACATTTGAAACTTTCAGAAAAGCTCAGAAGACGGTAACTATGGATTTTTTAAATATTTTTAGCCAATTGTTTCGGGTCACTGCTGCCTTCAGCAGCGTTTATATGGTTCAACAGAAAATTTATTTAACTTTTTTCCCGACTAGCTAGACATTTGAAACTTTCAGAATAGCTCAAAACACGGTGACAATGCATTTTTTAAATACTTTTAGCAAACTGTTTCGGGTGCCCGCTGCCTTCGGTAGTGTTCATATGATTCAACAGAAAATTTATTTAACTAACTTCTCGACTAGCTAGACATTTGGAACTTTTAGAATAGCTCAAAACACGATAACAATGCATTTTTTAATACTTTTAGCCAATTGTTTCGAGTCCTCGCTGCCTTCGGTAGCATTTATATGGTTCAGCAATCATATACTCATCCCGATCATCAATCTTTCCGACTACCTAGACTTTTGAAATTTTCAGAATAGCTCAGAACACAGTGACGATGCATTTTTAAATTATTTTTAGCCAATTGTTTCGGGTTCTCGCTGCCTTTAATAGCATTTATATGATTCAACAGAAAATTTTAAAACACAGTATATAAAAAATTCTTTTTATATTGCAATTACTTTTTATAAACGTACGGGTTGATTATGCGTACCTAACACACGCTATAAAGGAATTTTGAGAAATCCTTCGCTCCTCCTTCCTCATTAAGTGTGGGGGGATGCAAAAACACGTTTTCAAGAGTAATTATTCTCCAAATTATATTAGGACAAATTATATCAGGAAACCAATTTTTTGATGCGTTGATTGGTTATGCGTACCCAAAAATACTGTAAAGGGATTTTGTGTAATTTTTTCCGACTAAATTTTGAAAAGGGGGGACAAAAACATATTTCTACGCATAACTCTGCTCTAAATAATCTTACAAAGGCGATTTCTGATGTGTGAGTTGGTCATATGCATCCAACACCTAGTATAAAGAGATTTTGCGGAGATCTTTCGTCTATGTGAGGGTGTCAAAAAGAATATATATATATATATATATATATATATATACACACATATATATATATATGTTTTCAAGCTTAACTCTGCTGAAAATTATTTTCGGAAGGGGGGATTTTTTTTATGCGTTGGTTGGCTGTGTGTACCCAACACGCATTATAAGGCGATTTTTCAAAATTACCCCTCCCCTCTTCCTTCGGGCGGGCGGACAAAAAACACGTTTTTAACCTTAGCTCTACTCCAAAATAACTCAGAAAGGCGAGTTTTGATGTGTGGGTATTGGTTAAAAGTACGCAATATGTAATTTGATAATATTTCGTTAAAATTCTAAATTTACCCGTGGGAGAGGGGGGGGGATAAAAAGCGGTTAAGTCTATGCCGAAGGCAGTAGAAGCCTATCATCATATTGCGGGACGGAAAGCTATTACAGAAGCCAGCGGGAACATTAACTGCGGTTTCGACTGATTTCAAAGTGTTTTTTTTTTTTTTTTTTTTTGATAATGATATGGAATTTTTCCTATTTTATTTAAATATAGGGACCAGCGAAGGTGGCAAAGCTTGCTAGTAATATTCTACACATCAAGTTAATGTTATCAAATGTTATGGATCTGTATCTTACAATTTTAATTATTTAAGAACAACAGTCAACAGGGTAATTTTGATCAACATTTTAACTATTTGTTTATCTTAGATAATTAATATAATGTAAACAGAAAACTTGCTTAAGAAATGTTTTTAATGTTTAATATTTTCTATATAAATTTTTATTCACCTGTATCGAACATAACAAAAAAGCCTTAACATAATTTTGAACCGACTCACAGTCATGCTAACTATGAAATTAAGCCTTTGTATTTTATCATTTTCGAAATATATATGAATTAAAATTAAATTATCACGGTCAATAAAAAACTTATATAAAATGCATAAAAAAGTACTTAAATGGTACTTATAGTTTATAACTAATTCGTATGAAGCAACTTTAAAACATCACTTAAATACATCTTCGCAAAAGCATGACATCATTAAAATTTAAAATACATTAGACAGTTGTATGGAGTAATCGTGTCTGTTTTTCTAAAATATATAACAGAAAACTAGAAAAGCTCTTTATAACTAAATATGTTTATGTGCCATTGTTTAATTTTTCCAGCAAAATAATATGGAAAATTTTAGGTGGTTTAAGGTCAGTCATAGTGAATTAAAGGTACCATGACTGACTTTATTTAAACAAGCTATACAGAAGTTACAAGTGCAATAAAATTCACGTTCTTGATGTTAAAATACATTTGTTTACATTTACGAATACCCCTGACGACTACTGGTGCCGATAGTTCAATTAAAATAAAAATTATACCATCATAATTCTAAACGAAAATATAGTATTTTTCATCAAAAAAGTTACACAGTTATTAAAAATGTTAAAACACCAGTGTTCGTCAGGGGTGACGAGCACTGGTAAAACGTGCAAAATATGCACCAGTAGTCGTCATACCTTAAAAAACCTTTATATTATGTCAAATTTTAAAAAGTTGCACATAAATCGTATTCTGCATTTCATGCACATTACATAACACCGTTATTTTTTAACAAATACTTTCCTCCTATAATAAACAGAAAATTCTCATTAAAAATTACTTTAAAAGAATTCTGGTGTCTAATAACGGTGAGTAAATTGGATTGTTTTGCACCGTTCATTTTTTTATAAAAAATATTTCCTCGTCAAAGCGTGGAATTTCTATGACGTGAAGTAAAAAATAATTGTAAAAATATTCCGGTGAGAACGGAGATAATGTGTGCTTCCCCCTTAATCAGGCTCTGAATATATCATGAAATGCATATCTATTCCCTTAATCATTTGCTTTACGTTGACTCAATCCAATTGTAATTTAGCGTATATTCCCTTATTTTGCTTCTCCCTACTCTTCCCCAATAGTTGAAATCGAACTTTTTGTGTTATAAGAAGCAGAATGCTCTGGAGAATCTTGTGCGGTTAGATTCAAATTCATACAGGTTATAAAACGGTTATTTGAACACTTCTTTTAAGAGGGTGACGACTACTGGTGCAGATTTTAGGGGTGACGAGCACTGGTGTCTTTACCTTAAATATTTTTTCAGTGTTTGTTATCAATGGATCGCTTTACAAATGAAATTTTCTTATTTACCAGGTCGCTGAAAATTATTTAGAAGTTATCAGCGACTGTCTTGACGCTGATGAAAAAGTAATAGGAAAAACTGAAAATGAAGCAATCGACAAGTTAGTATGTTTTTCTGGTTATGTTTGGTAATGAGTAATATTTACAGGAATCGCACGGGGCATAGGCGTTAGTAGCCCTATTTACAAATAATAGTATTTTTTTTTTTTTTCTTCAGAAAAATACTATAAATGACTACTATAGTATAATACTTTTACTGAATCCTTTGCCAAGTGTGATCTTTGTCTTTAACATAAAAGCAACTAATTTAATATTTTTTAACCTGACAAAAAAATTATTTTTATTGTAACTTTATTTTTTCAATTTAACTAACTTATTTTAAGGGCAATATTTAGGGCTGACATTATTAGGTTAAGAAAACGTATTTACAAATTTAAAGTAAGCAAAAAAAAAGCGTTATAGATTTTGTTAGTTTTCATATTTTTTAATCAACATTATCACATTGGTATACCATTAATAGATCTGCTAAAATTCAGTTTTTGGTATACAATAATTTATCAAATTGTAAACTACACTTATAGTTAGAGTATTTACTAATACATATTAAGGATGCCTTTTGTTTCAAAATATTTTTAATCAGTGTATTTTGTTTATACACTGACGACAAATGTCTTTATTTGGTCGTTGATTAGGAATATAATGTTTCTCTAAGCAGCCATTCATATATATACATATACCCCAACACATGATGTGAATTTTTAAATAATTAATGCTTTGCTGACAAGATTATTGACTGGCCTACAATTTGATGCTTGATAAAAATTCAGTTATTTTTAAGTTAACTCTTCGTTTTTGTATTTTTCTCCTTTACAAACTACATGATGAAAATCTACTCCAACTCTTGTACATTTTCAAAAAAAAAAAAGAAAGAAAAGAAAGAAAATATTTTCGAAAACTCTGACTTTTAGAAGAAATTTCTACCAGCACCCCCCCCCCCACCACCAGCAACCCCCACTTTACGCTGTTAGAAATTTCAACAGAAAAACTACATACAGAAAAATAAATTGGTCACAGTGACCTGGCAAAATGCTCAACTGACAATACAGAATTGACTAACCAAAATAGCTGACTAGCCAAAAAGTGTACTTGCTGAACTAGTCTCCAAAACTGAAAAGTGTACTTGCTGAACTAGTCACCAAAACTGAAAAGTGTACTTGCTGAACTAGTCTCCAAAACTAAAAAGTGTACTTGCTGAACTAGTCACCAAAACACTACTCCAGACTAGGAAGGTTAATATTATCAGACAAAGAAGGCTAGTCGACAATCATAATTATCTGACCAGGAAGGTTAGTCAACAACTGCAGTTTCAAAGACAAGGCATGTTAGTCAGAATCTACACTTGATTAAGAAAGTTAGTCAACAAATCTCAGGTATCTGACTAAGAAAGGTAGTCAATTTTCAAAGAATATTTGAAGAGGCAGGATAGTCAAGATTATTTGCCTGACTAACCTGTCTGGTAATATCTGAAGAGGAAAACGAGTCTCTATTTGATTAAGCTGCCTCATAATATTTGTGGAGGAAGATTAGTTAGGAAAAAAAAAAAACAATGACTAGCATGTCTCATAATATTTGAGATAGATTCATACTTGCCAACATATCAGTTTTAAAAATCAGTAGATTTTATCGGGAAAAAAAAAAAAAAAAAAACAGTAGAGATTTTGTAAATTGACATTTTTAACGATAGAGACTGAATTTATATAAATATATAGTAGACAAAAAGAAAAATATATGAATATTTACAAAATATTTTCCATAAATAAAAATTTTCTTTAAATAAAAATCACTCATCTTTCAAACGAAAACAAATAAAATATTGAGATTATGTGTATTAAAGAATTAATTTCAAATCCTAAAAATTAGGGAAAAAAAATATTGTCTATGATATTTACTTAAACACAAATTTTTACATTTATAGCAGATTTTGCTTCATTAAGAAAATAAAAATTAAATTGTTATTCATAGAATTGTTAAACTAAATTTTCACTGCATTTAGAAATTAAAATGTTCTCCAGATTTTTATAAGATAATGAGGATCAAAATTCAGTTTTTAATTATCTTATCTGACTGAAAATACACTCACAATGACTATGTAAATATACTATTTAATTACAAAGCATTATTTACAAATCTGGTGTGAAAAACCACACGACTTCCATTACCCACTATTTCACGAATTATATGCATTTTTACTTTCATTACCCCCACTACCGTAGGTAATGGAAGTATTGTATTCGGTCCAAAAATTCAATGTCGAGTTTTCGCTTGATTTACACGTTTTAAGGTCTCCTGAGTCCAAATCAGTAGTTTTTGGCAATAGTGTGTATGTGTGTGTATGTATGTATGTATGTACGAACGAAATCTTCTGGTTATGATATCTCCTAAACTAATAGAGATAAAACTACGAAACTTCAGCATTGAGGCAGGTCTGGTGTACAGATGAAATTCTGGTGTACAGGCGCCCTGTATAAATAGCTTAATTTCAGGTCTCGCAAGTCGTGCCTTTAAAAACGGCTGTACGAATTATTTTCTAACTCGCTATAGTAACTCACTTTTAAATATGCTTTTGTATGTAATTATTGTTTTCGGTTCAATAATTGAGTACGCCAAGTTTTGGTAAAAGTTGGTATCTCAAAAACGGCTCTAACGATTTTCTTGAAAATTGTTGCATAAATCCATTTTAGATATCCTTTCTCATGTATTAAGTGGTTGTTGCAGGAAAAATAACAGTCATCCTGATTAGGTAGGTCAGTTTTAGATCTCGGAAATTGGTGTTTGAAAAAATAACTCATTCCCCCCCCCTTATTTTTTAACTCGCTATATAAATTCTGTTTTACATGTTTACATATGTATGTATATATATATATATATATATATATATATATATTTATTTATTTATACATACATGCATGCACACACACATATATATATTAGCTTTCATTATAGGAAATTTGTTTGGTGTCTACTTCGTTAGGTCAATTTTACGTGTTCGCTGACCACATTATTTCTAAAAAATGCATATAATACGTGTAATAGTGGGCAATGGAAGCCGTGTGGTTGTTTCACACCAGACTTTTTTTTTTTTTTTTTTTTTTTTTTTTGAGAAAATTGAGTTAAAATGGCGAGTTTGAAAAAAATCCGTAAAGATGTTTTTAAAGGAACGCGCTTGCGAGACCTGAAATTGAGTTATTTATACAGGACACCTATCGATTTTCCTGAACTAACCAACTATATCATTCGAAAGGACTTCTAATAGAATGTTTATATAGCAAATTTGAAGAAAATCGTTAGAGCCGGTTTTGAGATACGGACTTACGGTCCCACTTCTGGTTTCTGATGTCCCACTTCCGGTTTTTCAATTTTTATCAACATTTGGAAAATGCATCTGTACACCAGACCTGTCTTAATTCTGAAGTTTTGTAGTTCTATCTTTATTAGTTTCGGAGATATGATAGCCTGGAGATTCCACACACACACACACACACACACACACTTACCAATTGCCAAAACCACTTTTTTGGACTCACAATTTTACAATTTTTCTTGTAAGTTCCTAAAAACAGCAGACCAGTAGAAATAGCTAAAAAAAACGGTAGTCTACTGGTAAAAACAGTGGAGTTGGCAAGTAAGCAGATTAATCAAAATTTTAATTGGTTAAAATCCTTCATATTTTATGAAGAATAAGAGATTCGTGCTTGTTTGCAGGGGTTTTTGTAAAAGCATTGTTATTAGTCTTAACCTCTTTACTTTTGTAATTGTTTAATCTTTTCTCCCCTTTAAGGTGTTCAACCTTGAAAATACATTTAAAGAACTTTTCTGGAAAATATTACTTGTCTATCAATTAAAAAAAAAAAAAAAAAAAAAATTTCATAGCTGCCAACTTCTTCAAATTATTCCGGAATGTTGTTAACATTCACCCTTTTCTTCATACCATATTCTTTCTAGAATAATCTTCTTTAGCATGTAATTACAATTAAATATGAAGAAAATTACTCCTCAAAGAATATGATTTGAAAAAAGGGCATTACTAACAACATTCCGGAATCAATTAAAAAAGTTAGCAGCTATGAATACTGGAAATTTAACAAACCACTGAAACAAAGAATTCGCTAGTTTAAACATTCTTCCCTACATTTATTTATTATTAACGCAAGCATTTATCCAACACCTTCTTATCAAGACCTTCCAAATGGATTGTGGCGCCACATGATTTAGTCCATTTTTTATGCACATCCTCATATATGGATTTAGAATTATTTTTAGAATTTATTATATTTAGAATTTATTTTTTTTTCTCCTCGGTGCTTTCGTTTTATACGCTGTGGTTACAAAAATAAATATAAACCTTTTTTTTTTAAGTTCCTTTTTTAAATATTACCCATTTCATTCCCAATTTTTTCCCTCCATAAAACAATAAATCTTATATTTAGTCATAAATTTATTTCAAAGGTAATATATATATATATATATATATATATATATATTTTTTTTTTTTTTTTTTAAATAGGAGTAATAGCAGAGTACGAATTAATATAGCTAATAAAGCAACTGAGCGGTGCTTATTTATGTTTAATATAACCATTGATGCCATTAATAATCACAACTTTTCAATAAATAAAAATATGAAAATTTTGGGAAACATACATGTTGTAATTAGTTAAAATACAAATTATAAACATTAAAAAGTAAAATAAAAAATGTTTCAAACACTTAATTTACTTAACCCTTTACATACCAAATCACCTTATTTTTGGAAAAATAGTTTGAAACTTTTTTATTATATTTCTTTTCTGAAAGAGAAACATCTCATATTAAATTTAGCTTACTTTTGCTTAACAATAGAGAAAGTTTAAATTATAGGGACTTTGAAGTTCCAATGAAAGCCTGTAGTAAATTTAGGCTATATTGAGGAATTTTTTTGGTAGGACTTTAAAGACCCCGTGGGATACAAAGGGTTAAGCCACCTGAATATATGCATATATTTTTTAAATAATGGATTTTTTCACCAATCACCAAATTAAAATTATAAACAGGTACGACGATACAATGTATTGATATAGACAATATTAACGATATATAAGGTATAGAAGTTACAATGTACTAAATTATAAATAACATCAAACTCCAAATTTCCGGTTATTTAAAGTTTTAAAATCATAAATATTAATGATACACCTTTTTTTTTTTTTTTTTAAGGTGAGGGTGGACATAGAATTTGCATTAAAAACACCTTTTACCGTATATAATAAGAATTTTTTTTTTCCTTTAATCATCTCTGTAAATCTTATGCACAGATAAATTTTAATATATAGCAATAATTTACAAGTATTTGATCATCCAAAATAACTCTCACTTACCTGATAACATACTTTCAACATTCTTTATACCAACATTTTAAATAAGATTTTAAATCTCAAGATTTTAAATAGATTTATTTGCTTATTTAAATAAGAAACTAAGTAATTAAAATAAGACATAAAAGACAAAAATCAAGAAAAAAATAATTTTATTGAAAATTATAAATATGTTTCATGTACATAAAGAAGATTTTTCTATCATTTGCATAAAAATTAATCATAATAATAATATAAAAGCACAAATACCATTAGGTAATAAAACGTAATTTTTTTGCCTTGGCTTCTGCAATACTTCTCAAATTTTTTTAGTCATTATTTGATAACTTTTTCCAACTTAATTATTTACAAATTTAAATAGCTCTTAAACAAAAACGAAATATTTCCACAGGACTTTGTCTTCATGTACTTGGCTTTGATAGATATGATGGCAAATCACTGAAAATCGTAGGAATAGCACCATCTTTAACAATTGGTTTATTTCTTGGGACTTGATATAACTTTTCTTCTTTTTCATTAAAATATGTTACTGTTTGTATAATTTCACCAGGTTTAAAATGGAGCTCGCAAACCTTAAAATGAAAAAAAAAAAAAAAAAAAAAAAAAAAGGTCATTAGGATGTCGCTAAGAAGTACGTTATATGAGGTGTAAATTTCACCTCATTGCATAGGTTGCATTTAGTTAGGAAGTTGCATACATCAAAACTTTTCTTAATCTATGCATAAATTATTATATACTCGTTTATAAATTTTTATGTGAAAACAGGGCACTTTGGAATCACCTAGGAGAGGCCTTCATCCTGCAGTGGATTGATAAAGGCTGAAATTGATAATAATGATACATATATATATTGTCATATTTCACTTACTTTATAATTCGTATCATTACTTTGGGTATGATTCGTATTCGTATGATTACTTACTACTTGATTACGCACGCACAAGCTTTATTTTTTAATCGATCTGGTTTTTAGATTTTTTTTAAATGAATATATTGCTGTTAGTACACTATTGTTAAACATATCTGGAAGCTGACAACCGTGTTATAAATGCTATTTATATAATTTATGTATGTTCAAACAAATACGAAACGTCCAATACAGTACAGTCTATGGAAGGAATTTCTTTAAAGTGCCTTTTAACATATTTCCAGAGGTGCAGAATATGTCCGAACGCGCGAACGATGTTCGGGGGAAATTTTTAATATTTATTTTCTTAAAATAAAAATGAAAACGGAAATAAAAAAAATTTGGTGTGAAACAACCACACGACTTCCATTATCCACTATTACACGTGTTATATGCACTTTTTGGAGTTAATGTGATCAGAAGACATAGAATTGACCTAATGAAATAGACAACTAAAAATTTTCCAGTAAGAGAAAGTTAATACAGCATAAAGACATATAAAACAGAGTTTACATAGCGAGTTTAAAAAAAGAAGAAGAAAAAAGGTGGGGGGTAGTTTTTTTTAATTATTATTTTACTTTTTGAAACACCAGTTTCCAAGATCTAAAACAGATCTAACAGATCAGGATGACTATTAATTGTCCTGTAATAACCACGTAAAGCATGAGAAAGGATACCTAAAATGGGTTTATGCAACAATTTTCAAGAAAATCGTTAGAGCCATTTTTGAGATAGCGACTTGGCATGTTCAATTGTTGACCGGAAAACAACAATTACATACAAAAGTATATTTAAAAGAGAGTTAATATTGCAACTTTGAAAAAAATACATACAGTCGTTTTGGAAGGAACGCACTTGCGAAACCTGAAATTGAGCTATTCATACAGGACGCCTATCAATTGTCCTGAACTAACCAACTATATCATTCGAAAGGACATCTAATAGAGTGTTTATACAGTAACTTTGAAGAAAATCGTTGGAGCCGTTTTTGAGATACGGGTTTACGAACTCACTTCCGGTTTCGGATATCCCACTTCCTATTTTTCTAATTTTCACCAAAACTTAAAAAATTCATATGTTCACCAGACCTGTCTCAATTCTGAAGTTTCATGATTCTATTTTTATTAGTTTAGGAGATATCATAGTCAGAGGACATCGCCAAAAAACACATTTTTGGACTCAGGGGACCTTAAAGCATGTAAATCAGGTGAAATCTTGATATCGATTTTTTGGACCGAATACAATACTTCCATTACCTACGGCAGTCGGGTAATGGAGTAAAAATATACTGAAAAAACAAAATTTCTAATATTAAACAACAAATTGGCAGCTGTTTTCTTCTGTTACAAGTGTATTTTTTTTTTTTTTTTTGAAATACCTATTACTTAAATCCCCTACCCCCCCCCCCCCCTAAAGTTTAGTATTTGAAGTTCGGTGATATATATTTAGTGATTCATTCAAGCTAGAGAAAATACCAAATCTCCAACTCTTTTTTTTTTTTTTTTATTGACTGAAATGCTACAAGAATAATAATCCAGTTCACATAAATAAACAAACACTTTAATGACCGCGGATGGGAAAAATTACGTATTTGTTTACTTTAGCCGATAAGAAAGGGGGGGGGGGGAGAAGGGAAGATAGAAATAGGAAAAACATTTTTTTTTTTTTTTTTCATAGTTTTGAGTCTGATTCAGTTTCGATTGTGCAATCAATTGCCCCCCCCCCCCTTTTTCGCAACCAAATTCCGCGCGTACACACACAAAATAATAATAATATTAAGAATAATAAATAAAACAGAAGAAAGAAAGAAAAAGCACTTGAGCAGTTAGCTGTGAGTGGCTGTGAGTGATAAAACATAAATTTTTGAATGAGTTGGTTCTTTTTGTGTCTTAAATTTTAGTTTTCACATAAGAATTTTAACACTTAGTTAAAACTTCTGTTGTTCTTTTATGGATGTTTATAGAAGCCCAATCATTTCATATTAATTGTTATTAATCTAAACTTATGCTTAATCTTTTTTATATTATTTTTTCAATTTAAAATTATTTTGCATTACAGTTAGACACATACTATTCTTTAGTTTTTTTTTTTTTTGGTATTCAATAGAAGAAAGCATTGGATTCGTAAACATTTTCGATTTTCGGTTTTTGATGGATTTACGCGTTTTGAGAGCTCGAGAACATGTTTTGACAATAGAAAATGTTTGTATGTGACAAAAAGTTTTGTGGCGACTGTATCTCAGGAACTACTGCACAGAATTGCATATAAATTAATATACGGATGCACCTTGACATAAATTAGTGTCTATCAACTTTTGGTGCCAATCGCTCAACAGATGACGCTGCTCTACAGCAATTTCAGAAAAGGCTATATCTTAGAAACTAATGCACGAAATTGCATATTAATTTATACGCAGATGCGCCTTGTCATAAGTTAGTGTCTACCAACTTCTGGTGCCAATTCCACGACAGGTGGCATTGTTATACATCGATTTCTGCAATTTCAGGGAAGGCTCTATCTCAGGAACTATTGCACAGAATTGCATATAAAATTATATGTAGATGCACCTTAACATAAATTATTAGTTTATGTCAACTTTTAGTGCTAATCGCTCAACAGGTGAAGCTGCTATACAGCTATTTTTACAATTTAAGGGTTATATCTCAGGTTCTAATGCGTATAATTGAACAATATTTAATGTATAAAAAGGCCATTAAGAGACGTAATGTTTATTAAATTGGGTGTATATAGGCGATATGTGGCGCTGTTATACTGCAATTTTCCCCGTGATCATCTGTACGGTAAAAATTTACTTCCGTTGAACCTTTAGACTACCTCTCTGATATGAAAATCGTCTGCATTAATAATATATAAAAATAAAAATAAAAAATAATTTCCATTGCATGATTTTATATAGGAAAAGGTAGAAGAAAGTTAGTTTTGTGGTGGCATCAACATGACATTTTTTTTTCTTCTTTTTTTCTCCCCGGGAGAAAAAAGGCAGGCTTGAAACTCTTATACTTTTTTTTTTTTTAATGATACATATCAACAAATGTCTGATAGCTGCTGATTCTGTCATTCAGCTTTTGAGCACTATTTTCTCAGACTATATGACTCGTTTTGTCGAAGGTTAAAATAATTTTGTATCTTTATAGTAATTTGTCTCATTTTTATAGCATATAACTTATATTTTTTCAGTTTGTTCAGTGAAACAAATAACATGAAATTAAGTACATATTTTTAACAAGATACCTTTGTTTATAACGAATACTTAATAGTATCTAATAATTTAAACTCATATTATTTTTGATTAAATTTATTCTAAAGGAAAAAATATATATATATGATATCAAAATTTTAATAGCTAAAAATATCAACCTTTAAAAAACAATCATCAATCATTTGAATGAAACAAGTAACATGAAGTTAAATCTATTTATATTTTAACTAAGACATCTATTATTTATCGCTAATAATTAATATTGTACACAAGAACAATTTAAAAATTGAGAAAAGAATATAGTATGTGATATTAAATTCATATCATTTTTGCTCAAATTTGTTCTGAAAAAATTGTTATCAAACATTTAATAATAAATGAAGACATTTTTTATTACATGCAATTATCAACCATTTCCCAAAAATATTTAAATTATAAAGATATATTTATTTATTTAGAACTGGAAAAAAAAAATAAATAAATAAAAAATAGAACAAATAACAGATAAACGAGGAACCTTTTAATTTTTTTAATTCATCTCATTAAAAATTTTAAATACAAAAAAGTATGAATATTATTCTTGTTCGGAGATAAGATAGATAAAATGCAGCAAAAGATAATTTAAAAACATACCTTAGAATTCGGAGTTATTCAAAAGCCTTATAAATAGCATTTTTCCATATCTTTTTTGAATTTTTATCTCTTGGAATCCAAATACCTTCTGAACCACCTTTAAGGGAAAATAAAGCGTTACTATTCTGTGTATAAAAAATATAAATATGAGCTTAATGTTAAAATAAATATATGTAAAAAACTATAGTTCAGACAAATTAAAATACTTATTTTTATAATACAACGATACGCAAAACTAAGATTTATAATAACGTATTTTAAAATTTATACGTTTTAAACAACTTTATAAATTAAAACAAATTCTAAATACCATTGATATTGTTAGAAGATTGCTAAAGCTTAGAATTTTACAATTTTACAATTTACTATTCTAACAAAGCTTTACAATAAATATATATATATATATACACACAATAAATAAAGTATTTAGCACTTACTTTTGACCGTAAACTCGATTCGCAGATAATTAAAATCTCTCGGTCTATTTCTAAAATGAAAATTATCACAAATATGGAAATGGAAGCGAAACAACATCAACGGATCCACGATTTCAGACTTCTAAGTATTTGGATTTCGAATTCTGCGATTGCATTATCCCGCCAAATTTGATAGGTTAAATTATTCGATTTCGATTGACTAACTCAAGTTGTCAGAAGGAGACAAAAAAAAATAAAACAAAATAAACAAAAAAATAAAAAATAAAAAAATAATAATGCTGAGCTTTTGGACTAGCCAAACAAATTTTTCTTAGTCAATTGACAAAACAGGAACAATTTATTTTTATTCTCTCATCTGACTAACCGGTCAAATTTGAGAAAAATGAAAACTGTACCTGGGAAATTAGTCATCTGACAAGTTTTAGAGGCAAAACGGATCATCAGACGAAACACATTAAAGATACATGGTAAAATAAAACGACTTTTGTGTCTCATGACTAAATGGGATTGTCAGGTAGTGTTTTGATTTTTTAAAATGTTGCGTAATTTTGTGTAAATTTGTCAATATACTAGGAAAACGTGTACTATGACAAAGATAACACGTTTCTTGACAAGTTTCGATTTTCCATTTTTCTGTGTGTACTGAAAATTATTTATTTTAAGATTTAGTAAAGTAACAGAAAAAAATTAACACAGATATTATATATATATATATATATATATATATTGACATAAAGTTATTTATTTATTATAAATTTACAGAGACACTCCGTAAACATTTCCGTAAGTTTTCAGAATTTTTTCACAGTGTAGCCATTTTGCACTATTATGATTGTTAACTTTTCAAGTACAAACAGCCAAGTGTTACGATTTTTAGATAGCTTTATTTCATTTTTATTTCATTTTTTATAAATTTTAGTAGTTGTTTTCTTTTGCTATATAAGGTAAAGATTTCTATTAAAGACAAAAATCGTAACACTTGGCAGCTATTTAAGTGTTCTAGCAGTTATTAATTTAGTTAATAGATTCTTCTAATCCATTTCATTGAATAAAATATTTTTTAAGTATTTATATTTATGAGTAAAGAAAAGTATATTTTATTTTCCAGCTTCATTGAAACTATTGATATCTTAGCATCAAATGTTGATTTAGAACCTGGAGAAAGATTAAATATACAAAGTGAAAATATCCGAGTAGAATCATTTGAATGGAATCCAGAAATAGCATTAGAAAAGACTGATGAGTATGATGAACGTATTGAATTAGATGAAAATATTGAGTTAGATGAACATATAGAGTTATCAGCTCCAATGTTTAAAAGCAGTGATTTTGAAGAAGACAATGATTATGATACTTATCCTACAGAAACACCAGGAGTTACTGAAAGTTCATTATTGCCTAATATTTCCTTACCTACAAGTTCTTCCAATGTTACTGAAAGTACAATACCAACTGACAACATTACTAAAACAACTGAATCTTCTTCACTTCCGGTAAATATTTATTTATTTATTTACAATCAACACTGATACTATCACAAACCAACACTGATACTATCACAAACCAACACTGATACTATCACAATTTATTACTCTAGCTACATTTATAGTATCGATGAAAATGAATCTGATCAGTATTGCCAGATTTGGCGACATTTATTCAATATCCACCACCAAATTTTAAATGTAACGGTTGCCTAATCACTTCGAAAATTAATCGTCTATTATGTATATCAAATATCATGCCTCAAAATTATTGGTGACTATTGAATAAAAATGTAGCAAAATTTGGCTACACTGAATCTGATAAAACCAACATTCTATAAAAAATGATGTAGCGATTTATACTAACTACCAATAAATATTTGGGTACTTTAGATGTTAGATTTTTTTTCCCCCTGGTTAAATCTTATTAAATTATCTTCTAATTAAAAAAAAAAAAAAAAAAAGTTATACCCCAGAGACGGTTTTGTCCCGAAGACAAAAAATAAAAGGGATTAGTAAAAACTTTTAAAAAATAATGTTTGGGATCACCTTATAAAAAGTAATACATAAAATATGCTGTAGCCTATGAATATGTTGCATATTTGAATTACCTATATTCATTTGTATGAGAACAGGAAGTGTGTTCATGAAGATGTAAATGTTTCTTTAACAAAATCGAAACTTTTTATACGTTTTTTGCAAGATTGAAAAGGTTTGTCTTACACCACTATTTTTTATTAATAATTTCAATCACATTTAATCACAAAAAAAATTGCTGTATAAATGTTATAAATATTTTTCTGGGGAAATAGTGGTACTAAAAATGCGAGCACTTTCACCCCCTAGTTTTTTATTAATACCATGGAACCATTTAACACTTTCCAATAAGGTTGAAAAATATTAATGACTTCGGTTTGTCTGTCTGTCTGTCCGTCTGCCTATCCGTGCTCTAATTTCTGTAAATATTCATGGAATTTCTTGAAACATGATATACGATATTCAGGTTCACTATCGGATGTTACATATTGAAAATGGAGTAAATACCTTTACTGGCTTGTGTACAGGGACACCCAAAATTATTCCAAAACATTGTGTTCTATGAGAGATATTTTTATGAACTATATTTTAATTCCTTTATTTTACACAAATCTCAATGAAATTGAAATATATTACTAAAGTTCCCCCTCGGATGTTTGCTATAGAAAATGGAGTAAATACCGCCACCAGTTTGTGTACAAGAACACCCAAAAGTATTCCAAAGCATTCGTTCTATGAGAGGTATTTTTATAAACCAAGTTTTAATAGCGTTACTTTAAACAATACTTACAACCTTTTACTGTGTAATATGTTATTCGTATGTACAAAAAAATGCTTTCTACAGAATGTAGTATAATTAGCATTAGATTTACAGAGCTACACAAAAATATTCAGTTACATTGAGGGCTTTTATTGGAAATTTGCTGGAATTGCATTTTCGTTTACGTTACGCGATTTAACACTTTTTAAGATTTTTTAAGTGCGAATGTGATTTTAATTAGTGTATCTATCCGCCCAACTGTCCATCTCTCTATCTGTCCGTCTGCCCGCCCCCAGCGTCCGTAAATATTTTCAGAATTTTTAAAAAACTATATATTTTTTTCAAATTCGCGATGGAATGTTCCATATTTTAAATGACATTAATAAGTCCTGTGCAACTGGTTTGCGTACAGGGACATCCAAAAAAAAATGCCAATGCATTGAATTTTAGGACAGACATTTTTCTGAATTACATTTAAAGAACTTTCTAGTGTAAAAATCATAAAGAAATATACATTTATTGTTAATATGCTAAAATAATATTTTGTATAGAATATGATTTTGTTAAACTTCAGATTTACAGGGCTACACCAAGATATTCTGATACATTAAGGGCTGCAATTAGAATATAAGGGCTAAGTTTTCTTTTGTATTAAGCATTGTTAACACTTACTAACAACGTTTACGAATGATTAAGAATTTCATTAGTTTATCTGTATGAGCAATGACAGCACTTGTATGCCTTTAAGAACTAATGGCTGTCCGTTGCGTGATTACGTAGGCAAAAAGCATTGAAAGTTATACGACACAACAATTATGCACATTTAGAAAATATTAATAATCAGTGCGTACCGTATGATTTTTTTTTTTTTTTTTTTTGGGGGGGGGGGATAGATTTCTCACATTAAAAGAACTAAACTTTTAATAAAAAACGGACATCCTTGCTCATTTGGCTATAATTATCCAGATGTATACTCATGTTTGTGAAAATTACACCACCAAGAAGGAATGGAAATATCAGAATGATATTTAGTTGGCACATACATTATAGTAGGAAGAACAATTGATTAAAATTTCAGGAAATTTGGAGTAATATGTACTGAGAAAACAGTACATAAAGCCGCGACCTCTGTGAGCAATGACAGCACTTATCTGTCTAGGCATTCAATCAAACAGCGATTGGATGACATGTACGGGTAAAGCACTTCATGAAGCTTCAACACGATGCCACAATTCATCGATCGTTGTCACTGGTGAGTGGGGGGGGGGCAGTCGCTTTACAACGATTAAACAGTCATTTTCATTGGTGCGAGATCAGGAGAACGTGCTGGCCAGAGAAGCAGTCGAACACTATCTGCATCAAAGAAGATCCGGACAATACGGACAACTTGCGGTCGTGCCTTGTCTTGCTTAAGTATTGCGCTTCGGGGGTCTTGAATATAGGGCAGAGCGACGGGATTTAACTCGTTATAAATGTAATGGCTGGTATTCAGAGTGGCGGGAATGAAAGCAAGAGGTGATCGAGACATGTATCCAGTGGTATCGCATACCATGACTCCAGGTGGTGACCCAGTATGCGGCTACCAAAATTTTGATTACCCTCAAAACTGCATCACTAATATAGACACATTTAATGTGTAATTAATGACAAACCTGGACGCAGGAATGGCGTAAAGTCGTTTTTTCAGACAAATCACAATCCTGTTTACAGCGTCAGAATTGCCTTATCCGTATTTAACGGCATTGTGAATAATGCACATTGCCAGCTGGGATTCGACATAGTCACATTGTCCATCACCTGCAATGATGGTATGGGGTCCCATTGGATACACTTCTCGATTACTTCGTGTTCGCATTCCCGGCACTCTAAATAGCGGCCATTAAAGTTCTGGTGAGATAAGTCCCGCCCATCTGCCCTATATTCAAGGCCTCCGTAGCACAATATTTAAGCAGGATAATGCACGACCGCAAGTTGTCTGTACTGTATGGACCTTCCTTGATGCAGAATGTGTTCAACCGTTGCTCCGGCCAGCGTGTTCTCCTGATCTCGCGCACCATTGAAAATGACTGTTTAATTGTTGAAAAGCGAGGTGGCCCGCCACCACCCACCAGTAACTCCGGTCTATGAACTGTGGCATACTGTTGAAGCTTCATGAAGTGCTGTACCCGAATATGTCATCCAATTGCTGTTTGATTCAATTCTTCGGCAGATAACTGTAGTTATTTCTCCTAGAGGTCGCAGCTTTAAGTACTGTTTTCTCAGAATATATTACTCAAGACTTCCTGAAAATTTAATCAAATGTTCTTACTATTATAATGTATGCGTCCAATAAATATCATTCTTATATTCGCATTCTTTCTTGGTGTTCCAATTTTCACAAACATGAGTGTATTATTAAGGAAAATTACAACTTTTATTTTTCTTTTACTTTTAGGTATTCCGTGTTTATGTGCCCTCGGAAGTATTACGTGAAGCCTATCGCAACGAAAAAAGCGTTCGGCTGAAATTTGTTGTTTACTACAGCGACAAATTCTTTCAGCCAAAAAAGACACATAAGCCTACAGAAGCACCTGTTGTAAAGAAAGAACCAGCAGCAAATGAGAGTATTCCTTATGAAGAACCCCCTTTAAGTAAGTAATACATGGTTCTATACTTAATCTATCAAAATCACTGCAACTGTACATGAAAAATACCAGGGCTACCTTTAAATCAACTTTCCTTATATCGGAAATGCGTTGAAATTTTGTAAAAATTTAAAATGCATTTTTAATAAAGGTCTCTGAAAAGATAAAAAATTTAGACGAAAAATTTATCATACAAAATTTTTCTGTGTTTGATTACAAATCATAAACTTGACTTATTTGCCAAACTTTTCATAATGTTTAAAAATAAATCAATATTTTCTAAAAGCACAAATTATATATCTAGATAGTTGCCTAAGTACACGCCAGTAAAATCCAGAAGAAGCAAATTAATTTTTAGTAGATTTTCTAGCACTGAGCCGAATGTTTAACTGGATGATGCAAATGAAGAATAGAAAATAAGTAGTGAAGTTATTTTTCATTATTTTTCTCTGATATCTTTTTCACCTTAAATGGTTCTTTTTTTTTCCCCGTCATAATCAGCGTTGACAACATTTTAATTTATTCCGGAGCATTTTTAGTCCCGCCTTTATTTCATACCAATTTTGATTTTTAAGAGTAATTTTTTCTTATTTTATCATTTTTATTTATTGTAGGAAAATTTTCTTAAATAAAGTGGTACGAATTAAAAGCGGAACTAAAAAGACACTGGAATAAATTAAAATTTTGACAATAGTGCACAATTCGTTTAAATGCGACAGCATTTCAAATTGTTTCCTTATATGTTGACTACAGGACTATGTAATAATATGTAATAATATTAGTTTCTTGGCCTTCAGTGTACAAGCGATTTCTCCCAGTGCCAGATCTTGGATGAAATGAGCCGTCAGTTCTTAAGGTGTTTCATCATCGGATAAATAAATGTTCGAGAAATTTCAAGTAAATCTGGATATCGCCTTTTGTTTCTGCAATACGTTTATTGCACATAGAATAATCAATGCTAATCCAAATTAGCTCTTTAAAAAAGTAATAATAATAAAAGTAATTAATTAATATCATAATGTACAACCGGATATGTTATAAATTCGAGAGTATAAAATTAAACATAACATCACTGAATGATTTCTAATCTTTATTTTGATAAGTGTAAGTAAAGTTTGGTTGAGTTGTAGCTAAAAGAAATAATACCGAGCATAAATAAATAAGCTGGAAAAGAAATCGTCTGCATTCCATTATGCATTTTTTTTAAGTTATTTAAACATAAATATTTAAAACTGAACTTAAATGAAATGGAAAAAATTGTTTGTGAGTTAATTTATTAGAGCATTGTTTTTAAAAAGATGTAATAAATTGTTTGAAAATAAAGGACCAACTTTCATATATTTATTTTTTATTTTAATTTTTTTCAAATATAAAATGTCTAGCTTGATATTCAAAAATATAAATAAATAAACTGAAAAATGTAAAATTGATTCGCAAATCTACCTTTAACAAATAAAAAATATTTTGTTGTAAATATTATCATGCATTTTATCTTTTTATACTATGAAAAATTTGCATCTCTGTTTTTGTATGTGGTCCCTATGCACAGAATTCAAATTCCAATTAAGCATAACTCACTTAATTTTAAATATACAGGCACACAATTTTTTTATATAATGATATTGTTGAATTAAGAAAAAAAAAGAGAAAAGAAAAACTTTCTGGTTGAAAAAGTTTGCTTAGAGGGTTCGTATAAAAATTTAAAAAACGTAACAACTTTTTGAAAAAAAGCGGGTAAAAATTTTCTTAACATGTTCATATTTTCTACCTTATTTTAAACACTTTTGTAATTCAATTACCCAATTACTTCTATTAGGTAAAGAATTAAATCACGTTTCAATCTTTTTGGGACACTCTTTATATATATAAAACATGTGTATACAACCTTAAAAATAAGACTTTTCTTTAATTCTGTAACCTATTTTTATTTTCTTACTGAATTCTTTCTACTGTCACATAAATCATTTCACAAATAAAAAAAGTTAATTCAATAAATAAGTAATTAATTCCCCGTCTTCTGAAAATATTTTTAATGCAACTTTAATAAGGTTTCTAATACGGTCGTAATTTCCAGAACATCTATTTTTTTACAGTAATTTTTCTTTTAATTAATCGTGGAAACATAGTACTAAATTTTACTTTTAAAAAATAATGATTATCGAGAATACGGACCGTAGAATCTTTATTCAAATCAAAGCGGACTTTTACTTTTTCGTTTGTTATATTTGAAGTTAGAGTGTGTTTCATAAATATAAAGACAAAGATGTTTTTAAAATTACATTTAATCAACTCAGTGTAAAAAATTAAATTTTGTACCTCATATTAAGAATAATGAAATGATTTTGTTATTAGACTTTAAATTTAAATAAAATAATTTTGATTCGAATAATAGAAAAAAAAAAATTAAATGTTCTGTCTCATTAATATAAAGGCAATTTTGAAACTGCTTCACATGCAATTTTTTTTTAGAATGAGCGCCCACAAAACTAATGCGCACGCGTGGAAATACGCTTTAAGTTATCAAAACAAGCAAAGTTATTTGACTTGTATCAATTACGAAAATGCAGCGGTAGACTGAAATTTCTGAAGACGAGATTTGCAAAGTATGTGGATTTAAAGCTAATGGCTTAAAACTTTCTCAAATATTCAAGAAAGCTGTGAGAAGCAGTGGTTCAGTTTATAAAGTTTTATCAAAAACTTACAATTGAAATTCAAGAGAACGATCTGTCAGTACAAGAAAGACTAGTGAAAGACTCTATCGCAAGATCATGGGACTCTCTTTGCAGCAAAAACCGTCACTTTGGACAAGTTTCTCAATCTCAACGAGTTCATGGTATGGCCTCAAAAAAACACAGTACATCGTCTTATAAAAGAAAGCAAAAAATATTGTGTGCTGGCATATGTACTGAATTCCTTTTCGGAAAAAAGAACACAAAGAGTAGAGTAAAGATCATATGCATTGGAAGGATGAATGTATGCAAGTCATTTTTCCAGGTGAAAAGAAATTTAATTTGGACGGCCCAGATGGTCGGAATTCCTACTGGCACGATTTTTGGAACCCCCTTCAATAAACAGAAAGAGGGGGAGGGGGAGGGTGTCTGTGATGGTTTGGAGTGTTTTCTCTTTTAATGGAACTACAGATATTGCTTTTCTACAAGGTCATCTAATGAGTACATAGAAGTGCTCGATAGTTCTTTGTTGCCAATTGCTGAAACTCTTGGTGGTCCGAATTATTTGCACCAATAGGATAATGCACCGATTCACACATCAAGTCAAGACTCACAATAAAAAAATTAGTTTTCTGATAACAATGTCCATATTATGGCATGGCACGCACGTAACCCTGATTTAAAATCCAGCTGAGACTCTTTGGGGTATTCTCATTCGCAATGTATATGCATCTAGAAGACAATTTTCAAACGTCCTTAAATTGTAAAAAGAAATCGGACGAAGTTGGTTTGATGTAAAGCCAGAATACTTACACAACTTAATAAACAGCATGCCCGTTAGAATATTTGCTTTTATTAATAAAAATGGATCTATTATTGGATGATAATTCAAAGGTATGTAAAACGTCTTTATATTTATCAGAGAGCTAATTCGTTTCTATTTATCAATTTTCTAGTTAAAGTTATTTAATTCTAATTTAATTATCTGTTTTTTTTTTTTTTTTTTTTTTTTTTTTTTTTTTTTTGGGGGGGGGGGGGGGGGTGTTCATGCTTTTTGTTATATGCGTATATAAACATATTTTTGAATACTGGATTATTTAAATGATATTTCAAAAATATCAGTTCTTTATATTTATGAGACGCACTATACATGGTATAGTTAAAATATTCCTTATCAATTAATTTGCAATAAAAATATATTTATTCAATTCCTGACGTTCAAATTTCGCCTTATTTTCAGAAGTACCAGTTCTTCAAATTAGTGTTGGTAAAGTTGCTCTTAGCAATCTTCAAAAGCCGTTAGTTTATATTCTTCCGATGATTACTAGCAAAAGAGCTACTTGCGTGTTCTGGAAGGAAACAGGTATGATTATATTGATATTAAAATTCTTTCGATTTAGTTAACAATGATTAAATGTTGCTGAAATATATGTATGTTTTGCTGAAATTTATGTGGTATAACATATTCTTTATACTTCCAAAGTTACAAGATAATACCTGCAGAATTTTTCTAGATATTTGACAAAACGTTTAAATTCAAAAGTGTCCAAATACGTATTGGTAGATAGTGTAGACGTTTTATTTGTATGCTTTTTACGATGTTATTTATAATTTATAACTATTATATTGTTAACCCTTCATCTACCGATAATACTATAAAGTACTATTAGTTTAAAAAGTGTATAAAATCGAATTTATGGAAAAAATGTCAAAGACATTTATAAGAATGAAACGTGTATACCTCACTTTAATCTTTCTACATGGTACTTGAAGCTACATATAGCCGTTTTTGTTCCAGGAAAGATTTTATAGAGTGCTCTCGTTGTTTTTGCTTGGTATTTTTCAAGATCTTCACGTATATTATAATTAATGCTACATTAATAAGTACAAAACTTTGAATAAGCACCTGTACTTATTACTTTAAAATACCAGTTCTGTGGTGCTTTCTTATTATTAATTCCTATATTACTTCAAGAATCTCCCATCAATATTAGAAAAAATAATAATAAGGAACATAAAAGTAAATACTTTAAGGTCCAGATATCTTTTTTGACCTCTATGTACGTACACTAAAGCACCACCTCACAAAATCCTCATTAATTACTATGGTGAGGTGATATGAACACATTCGTTACTATTCCATACTATAAAAATATTTCTGAATCTATAGCAAAAGTTTTACGTACAGTCGGTAACAAAAGTCTCCGAACAGTAGCAAAAATTCCTATGTAAAAAAAGTACACTTAATATAGTTTTGTTAAATAAATCCTTGTCGAATCCTGTTCTTAGTCATTCTAAAAACAGGATTCGACAAGGATCTATTTAACAAAACTGTATTAAGTGTACTTTTTTTATATAAGAATTTTTGCTAGTGTTCGGAGACTTTTGTTACCGACTGTATTGTTAATATATCTGTATCCTATAAACTTCAATTTCTGATTCGTAATTTCCATTCTAATTTTAAACCTGTTATCCCCCACCTTTTACCGTACAGGAGTTATTTTTAATATTCCTTGTAAATCTTGTAATTCTGATTATATTGGTGAAACTGACCGTTCCCTTCATACTCGAATTCTCGAACATAGAAATTTCAAAAACCGCGATATTCGATCTAAAATAGTCCAGCATGCCATAGATACCAACCATCAACCTGATTTTGACAATACTAGAATAATTGTATCTAACTGTTCAAATTATCATTCTAGAATTTTTCTTGGGGCTGGTATTCTAAACAGCATTTTTCACCTCTTAATGAGGCATGCGCAGTCCCTGCCGACTATGCTGTGCTTTCGTAGAGAAAATCTGTTGCTCATCTCAACATATAATTTTGATGTTTTTTACTGGCGAGGCGCTTAAAAATAAGGCTCGAAACGTTTAAATTTATGTTGTGTGTATTTTAATATTTTAATTGTATGTTTTATGTATATTGTCTCGATTTTATATGTAATTAAAATATCTTTAAAAATACTCCTAACTAGCTAAAACAATATGTTTCAAATACATTTTTTGTCTGTTTCATAATGCGATAGATAAAGGGTTAGAATAATATGACAAGTTTTCTACATTTTTACCTTTTTTTCTTTTTTCTTTTTTTTTTTTTTTCTTTTTTTTTTTTTTTTTTTTACTTTTCTAGAAAGACGATGGGCAACCGAGGGTTTAGAAACTCAACAAAGAATTGATAAAGTTATTTGCAAATCCTCCCATATGACGGCATTTTCTGTTCTGTTGGTAAGTACTTTCTTTCTAAAAGTTTAGCTGCGTTATGATTTGCAATATATTTTACCTGATTCAATATTAAAATGTAACTTTTTTTTTTTTCTTTTTTTTTTTTTTTAATCGGAACTTTAAAAATTTTTGTTTTCACATTTTCGTAAGACTTATTTTTTTTTATTTAAAATTATCTACTATTTCTTTCATTTTTCTAGGATTTAGATCCCGATGTTGAAATCAGCGAGACAGATGATATAATTCTCTCTTATTTATCTTATGTTGGAAGCTCCCTCTCTATTTTTGGACTTACTGCAACTCTCATAACATATTTATTATTTAAGTAAGTGCAATTTAAATACTCGAGTATCTTTTTCTTTTCCGTTATGTGTAGTTTTTTTTTTTTTTTTTTTTTTTTTTTTTTTTATCTGTTTCTCTTTTTCTTAAAGCATCGATTTCCATCTTCTTTTGCTTTTATTTTTAAATCTTCACAGAAGTTTCCATATATTAACAAAAGCTACGCAATATTCATACTTCAAATTAGAAGCTATACTATAATAATTATTTATTTATTTTATTTATTTATCATCACATTCTATGTAACACGCAATCGAGATTTAAGGAGTAAAGATTCACAAAACTCTTTAGTTATTTCTTACAATTAAAAAGTAACGGCCGAAAGTAAATATTTTTTTTTCTGAACCCTCTTGAAGTGGAATTTATTTAAGTTCAAAATCTGCGATTAATTTGTTATTATTGAAGTTTTTACAACAATTTTTAAAAATGTAGCATATATAATACGAGGAACACTTTTAAAAACATTAATTGTCATCCTCTGTTATTTCAGACAATTAAAACCAAATGAAAACGGTTCTTTTTCTCTTTTTTTTTTTTTTTTCTCCCTTTTGCCATCAAAGAATAGAAAATGGTTTATGACTGATTACAAAAAGGAAATAAAAGCAACGTGCTCCATATTTTTTAGCCAAAATTAAATAATGTTTAATTAAACTGTGTTTAAGACAGAATGTTAATTATTATTGTGTTTTAACGCGTAATTTAACTTTCCATTTTTAATTATCTTTTATTTAAAAAATAAAATATTGATATTTTAAAAAATTGAAAATCATTGAAAAACCTAATATTGTGACGCCATTGTGACAGGATATATGATACTTGTCACATGGGAAAATAAATTGATATTCATGGAGGAATATATATATATATATATATTAAAAAAGGAAATATTAAAAAAAATAATAATGAGAGACCCTTCGTCTAAAATTAAATTCTGTTTAGGATAGAATTTTAATTTATATAAGTTGCACGAAAGAAGAAAATTTCAAATGTTTTTATTTTATTTATTTTCTAAAAGTATTACTCAGATATTTCTAAAAACTAGCTTTCTAACCATCCTGGTCAATATTTCATCTTAGTTAATATCACTTTATTCACGATTTCTTTAAACATTCGAAACTTTAAAAAGGCTTTCCTGCGATAATTTGTCGATGAACGTTGAATCTTAAAGATTATTTTAAATCCTTTATTTTTTATATAAAATTAACTTTAACTTTGAATTAGTTAAATCATTGACTTTAAACGTGTTATTTTTACTGAAATGTCTACATATTTTATTTGTTCAAATAATAATCTTGATTCAATTTTTTCCATATATGAAAACTGCTGTACGTTATAAATCTTGATATTTTAAATATTTATTTTTAAAAAGGGTTACTCAAGAACTTAGGAATACGCACAAAGAAAGAGAGTGTTTAACATGAAACACGAATTTTGACGTATAATCCGCATGTCAAATAAATCTATTTTATACAAGAAATTTCATTTAATCCCTTGGAGCGAAAGATAATTGCATTCATTTACACATCCACCAGAATTTACGAACAAAATTAAAAGAAAAGAAATAAATGACATTTTTGCTATGTTATAAATGTAAAATTTTGTTTAAAAAATCCCGGAATGAACATTTGCAGTTAAGACTTCGTAATTGTGTTTCACGGTATCCAAAAGGCGTAAAAGTGGGCAACTATACTTTTTCAACGGTCTGGTACGAGCAAAAAGACCATATAACTGGTTGTTATTTTTGCCCTACTAATATTGCCGGGCATTCAAGTTATCAAACATAAGATAAAATATTGTGTTGTACCCATGTATATCTAAAAATTTTGAAGTGATAGGGAAAATCCGATTGTTCTATTGGATTCAGCTTTCCACAATTAGTTAAGTAATTTTCACCGTAAGAAAACGGCTATTTGAACGGCAATTTTCTGTCTATACGTTTGACTGTGTTTTTAGATAACGGTTATTTAACCACATTTTGATTTTATGATTAAGAAACCGTGATATAGATCAAATAAAAAAAAACTATACACTAAATCTAACTCAAAATGTATGATTCTTACTACTTACCGTACAAATACAGTCCTTGTATCATTTCATTTAGGATACAAGGACTGTACTGAATTACTTTTCCTTTTACAGGAATGCTGAATCCAATCCGCCGTAGAAGAAATTTAAAATGTCAGGGTCGCTAAACAGTCAAACTAAAACTGAAATTACAGTTAATTGATCTAGCTCCTGTTAAAGTGTTGTAGAAAAGTTTTTTTAGTCTTGGTCTAAAGAAATCTTTGCAAATTACGGTGTTTTTACTGTTTTATAAATACATGGTAAAGTGAGAGTAAAATAAAAGGTCAAAAAACCATTATTTTACGGAAAATTTTTACAGCGCATACCGATTTACCAATTAGATGTTTTAACAAAATTTAAAATTTGTTTAGTAATGTAACTTTAAAGAATAATTTAAATGGTACAAAATTAAACTTTGTTAGCAAACATCATAATTTGCAATAAACACATAAGTAGTATTAACCCTGATAAATGGTTCTTTCATTCTTACGTTTTTCCCACTGTAAGAGTATTAGAAATTGCAAACAAGTAATTAATCACGTCACATGTCTTGTTCTTAGCGTTATTGTGCGCAAGAGGTCTTTTTGGTTCAAAATAGATTATACTCTACAACTTTGTAGCTGATTTCTTTTAAATCGTAGATTGAATATATTTTTCGATAGTACTTCACTGTTTACTGGCATGCGATGCTATAACTGATCTCACCGTGTAATAAACATAATTGCCAACTTAGCACATTTTGGCTACCGGCAAAATTTAATGAAAATATTTATTTTATTTAATCGGTGAACTGTAACGATTTTCACTGATAAAATAAAGTAAAAACTATATATATATTAAAATTTTCCGGTAACCAAAAGGTGCTAAGTCGGCAACTATACTAATGAACTGCCACTATCGTAGACAGTGTTGCCAGATTTTGCGACTTTTTCATTCAACAGTCACCAATAAATTTGAGAAGTGAAATTCCATGTGCATAATAGATGATTGATTTTCGCAGTGATTAGGTAACCATTACGTTTAAAATTTAGTGATGGCTTTTGGGTAAAACAGACGCAAAATCTGGCAACACTGATCGTAGATGCCAGTTTATGCCAACAGCTGTCGTTGTTCTCAAATTAAGGTGGAGGGGGAGGAAAAGAGGACGATGCAGAAATTTAATGGGCACGTTGCATATGTCAGAATACTTGCCAACATTTCTAATTTATTCAGGAGCATTGTTAGTACCTATCCTTTTTTTCACAACACTTTTTTTGTAGAGTAACTTTTTCTAAATATAATTGCGATTAAATAAGAAGAAATGTACTCTTCAAAAAAAGTGGTGTGAAAAAATAATGGGTTATAAATTAGAAATGTTGACTAATCTGTATCACAAAGCGTTAAAAGCAAACTAAGTATGATTACATCAGTCATATTTTTTGAAGGAAAAAATTAAAAAAGCGAAAAAAAAATTAATATACACTTAATTCACTTCATAGATATTATTTAGAAGTCTAAATTTGTAGATGGCCTCGACAATTTGTTTTTTTTTAATGGTAATGCTAAAATGATAATCTTTTCGGCGCGATTGAGTGACAATGTGTCATGAAATTTAATAATCGTTGTTTTAGTGAATAAGAATTCGTAAATTATGCAGAGATTTTTTCTTCGTTAAGTTAAAGGAAAGCCACAATATTCATTTGATTGGGATCCATTTTTAAAATTTCAACTTCATGTGTTTCTCAACTAAATGTTCATAAATAAATTCTATATCGCTTATTAAGTTCTTTATTTCATTTAGAGAGAAATTTTATGGCAAAGTTTTGATTCTTTTCTATTCATTCTCATATAATACATGGGAAAACATACATATACAATGTATACCACCACCATAAGTAATATAAAAAGAAATTTTGAGGGTATTTTTCTTATAAAATTTTCCATTAATACTCATTTTAATTTGTTTTTCTTCTGTTTTATATATGCCCATATCTTAAAAAAGAAACAAAGAAAGAAAACTGTGTTGCATTAAATTTTGACAGACAATTATTTTAAATATTTTTAAAACTAAGAAAATCAATCAATCAATCAATCAATCTTCTTTCATTTCAGGTGCATGCATCGAGATCACACTGGAAAAATCTTAATAAATTTATGCTTCTCTCTGTTGATGATGAACATCTGTTTTCTGATTGGCTCTTCAAACTTTATTAATACAAAAAATGCTTGCGGTATTATCGCAGCTTGTGTCCACTACTTCGTGTTAGCTTCCTTGTTCTGGATGTTCATTGAAGCCTTGAATATGCATCAACAACTTGTTCATGTATTTGCCACCGTCGAAACGCACTTCATGCTGAAACGGATAATAATTACATGGGGTAAGGAAAAAGTATAAATTTTCGTTTTGCCTCTTTTTTTTTTTTTTTTCGGAATTAAGTTTAACGTACATACTGTTAAAAATAAACATGAGTATTAGAGCAGGATTGAACGAAGCTGAGTTTCGAATGAACATGAGTTTCGAATTAACCTCAGTGTTGCCAACTTGAAGGGACTTTTTAATTTATAGTAATTACCCCTAATTTTTAAGAATAATATTTGATATGCATGATAGCCGATTAGACAAATATTACGAATGTTGAATAATATAAAAGAAGAATAAAAAAAAAGTTTTTTTAAATACAGTGTTTTATAAAGGTACCCTAAAAAGTGGAAAATTAAGAAAATTTCGAAAAATTGTGGAAAAAATAAAATAAATAAAATTTGAAAATCGCTCGAAGCTGAGTAGTTTCGTTTTGTTCAGAACTGAACTTTCCCTTTGTCAACTTTGAATGCTTTTCATTTTTTTTTTTTTTTTTTTCGTCAAGATGAAAAAAAAATTTCAAAATTTTCCTTCGGCACATTTTAGGAAACCTCTATAAAACCATTCTATTTTAAAAGTCTTTTTTTTTTTTTTTTTTTTTTTTTTAACACTTCTATTTTTAGCTTTTTAGTTATGTAGGAAACGATTATATGTTTTTTAGCTTATTTTTGATCACAATATAACTAAAAAACTATGAAACGTCACAGAATATCATAAAAACTCCTAGAAATATTTGGCTCCCAGAAAGCTATCAGAAAATGTTTTAATGTTCTAGAATTTTCCGAAAGGTTCCAGAGTTTTAGACATTTCCATGAAATTTCAGAGGGTTCCATGAAGATTCCATGAAGTTTCTAGAAAGTTTCATGAAATTTCTAGACGTTTCCATGAAGTTTCTAGAGATTTCCAGAAGGTTTCTCACTAAATTCGTATTAAAGAAAATTCATGACAGACAAACAAACAGACACGTAGACAAACCGGTTTAATATAAAAGCATTCTAAAAAGTCTTTTTAATGTTTTCAACACTTATTAACATGCATGTATTAGAAAATAATATTTATAAATATCTAAAACACCTTTTAACCCTTTGCGGCGCAAAACAATTTGAAACATTTAAATTATACTGCCACCGGAATTCATGAACTAAATTAAACTAAAAGAAATTTTAAATTTTAAGGTTTAAAAAACCGGCCTTTTCTGATATGTTATAAACGTGAATTTTTGCTAAAAAATTTCCGGGATGAATTTTTGCAGCTGGATCTTAAATTTCGCGTTCTCGCAGCGAGGACAGCGCGCGTTAAGGGGTTAAAACATTATTTTCATTCAAAATATAATTTTTATTCAATATGAAGTTAATAAAAATTTGTATTAATTCGTATTTGTAATTAGCTCAACTGTAATGAGAAATACAGTTACGAAAGTGCTAGTAAAGTTTAAAAGTTTGACTAAAACTTAATTTGTTGATGATTTTTTTATAATATGATTAAAAATACATCTTCATAATGAACTTTTTACAAATCAAGATTTTATGAGTGATTTCGTTCATTTCTTTCATGGACCAAAACTAAATTTACAGCCATCGTTCAGTTTTTGTTTTCTTCTTTTTCGTATTGCACACGCCCCAATAATCGCCAAGAGATTCTACTTTCTAAGCTGGTTGGTGAAAGATGCCCGGTTCGAAAGCATGTAACACTTGTCGTCCTAGTTATTGGATTTCTCATGGTTTTCTTTAAAAGTCTTGTTAATACGGACTAGGATCATTTAGAAAGAATACCCACTGAGGGAATTTTACAGATTCACACTTCACTTATATTTATATTTATATTTTTTCTGAATTTAGGATCGCCTCTTAATCATTGGCGATAAATAATGAATTTTTTAATGATCAGTAGCTCATTGGATGTAGACCTGTGCAGATTTTTGTAAATAAATTTTTAAAAATAGGGATTTAGTTTTCTAATTTGAATTTTCTGTATACAGGGTCACGTTAAAAAGTTATTTTTTTTTTATTATTATTCTAATACTGTCCTCTACAAAATGCATGACATAAAAGATAGCTGAATGCCTTTAGAAATGTTTTTGTAAAAGTGTACTAATAATTGCAATAGTTTAAAAAAATAGCTCTCTGGTAAAACAGTTTGAAACATCCGTCGTAAACAAAAAGAAAAAAAAAATTACTGAAACTTACATTTGTTTCATTTTGATATAGATTTTTGTCTGTGTCATTTTTGACAAGAACTAGAGAATCATCGTTTACAAAAAAATGTCCAATTTACACATATGACGACATTTCTAATTTATTCTACAACTGTTAAAAATCTGGTGTTAATTTTAACCAAAACTTGGTTCTGAAGTAGCTGCAATCACCCGATTGTTTAACCTTTTACAATGATTTGGCAATTTTATGTTGAACCAAATATTGGTATTATGTTTTAAATAAAAAAATAAATTCAACATTCCACTGGAGCGAGGATCGAATTGAAGACCTTCTTGTCTCAAGTCTAACACTCTGGCACTGTACCACGCTCTTTTGCCCGCTAATTCTGTTTCGTTGATTTTGATGAAAGGGGTTAAATTTTCTAGGGTCTTTATCTTGACTCATGGGTAAGATGTTGCACAAAATTTGCACTTTACCCTATGTTTTCGACCAGCTCTTGAATTTAAGCTTGGTTTGGTTTCAAACAGAATTGTATTGATTCATACTTACTGGATTGTATATATAATAGATTTTTCTCTCTTCTTAAAAGGATATACTTCAATAAACTTTCTTATAGTAACATCTGGTTAGTGATTAATTGAATACAGAACTCTTTTTTTTTTTTTTTTTTTTTTTTCTTGTAATGAATGTTGGTTTTGAATGACATAATCGCACGCTATCTCACTACATAGATTTTATTTTCACTCTCTGGATCACAGCCGATGATTTTCAAAGCGATATTAGTGTCATCTACTGAATACAAAGGGAATTACAATTGTATGTACGTCGAAACACTTCCCTTGTGAGTGGATGTATGGTAGCTCCAAGTTTTGGTGCAACTGAAATTCAATCACAAGAAGTAGAAAACTAAAACGTGAGGTTGAACCATATTATGGTATTACTTATAACTTTATTCCATATAGTGGTTCAAGTTTGAACTAAAATTTTAAACAGTATATAGAGCAATGTTAGTACCCGTTTTTTTCTTTCTTTTTTTCACGTCAATTTTTTGGTAGAAGAATTTTCTCCAGTATGCAGTTACGATTTAAATAAGAAGAAAATACTCTATCATAGTTGCCAAGTTTCCCGTTTTTCGAATATCACATTTTATAGTTAATTTGGTGTTATTTAATTGGAGAAATTGAGCTTTAAATGAATGAAATTTTTTTTTACAAAGAAATAGTGGCATGCTAAAAAGCTGGGGATTTGGCAGCTATGCTCTAGACTAAAAGCGAAGGCCGACTTCAAACTCAGAACAAATCATCATGGTGAATGCTTAATGCTTAATATAAAAAAAAAAAAGTCCTTCCGGTTCATTCGGAAGGGTAGGTTGGTTTCTTTTTTCTTATCAAGTAGCCTCCATTTTGAAACAAAGTGGCAGCCACAATTTATTAATGGACTTGGTGGAAATATTGGTGTGGACTAAGCACATATGGAGTTTTAAGCAAATCGGTTCATAAATACCTTGTATACGTGAGTTTGAAATTTTCAAGCGGCCGGCACTTGGAAACAAGATAGCGGATCAAGTTTGTTTCAAATGTATTTTTTGAGAAAAGTCTACTCTACAAATTAACTTCGAATTAACTCAATATTTCAAAAGTTATCGTGTTGACAAACTAAGTGGCCGCCACTTGAAAACAAAATGACGGAGCAAGTTGTTCAATGAACTAATCGAAGATAATTGTAAGAAAAGTCCACTGTCTAACTTTGGCTCGTATAAATTCAGTATTTCAAAAGTTATCGTGATAACAAATTTCCAAGTCACGCCGTTCAAATGGCAGCAACACGGAAACAAAATTGCAGATTAACTTGCCCACCGAAATCCTTCAAGGTATTTGAATGATACGTCCACTGTCTAACTTTGAACGGATTAAGTATTTCAAAAGTTATCGAGATAACAAATTTTCAAGTGCCTGCCATTTGGAAACAATACGGCGGAGCAAGTTGTCCAGCGAACTCATCCAAGGTATTTGAAACATAAGTTCACCGTCCAACTTTAGTTCGGATTAGTTCAGTATTTCAAAAGCTATTGTTATGACAAATTTTCAAGTGGTAGTCTAATTTTAAGTGGACGCAACTTGAAAACAAAATGGCGGAGCAATGTGGCCAGCGAATTTATCCAAGATACTTGTATGATAAGTTCCCTGTCTAACTTTGGTCCGAATTAATTCAATATACCGAGAAAAGAAATTTTCAAGTGGCCACCACTCTGAAGCATAAGGTCGAGAGAGATACCCAGTGAACTTATCTAGGATATTTGAATAAGTCCACCGCGCAAATTTGATTCAAATTGATTCAGTATTGCAAAAGTTATCATAATGACAGATTTTCAAGTGGCCGCCACTTGAAAATAAAATGGCGGAGCAAGTTGCCTAGCGAACTTGTCCAAGATATTCGAACCGTAAGTTCACTACCCAACTTTGGTTTGAATCAGTTTAGTATTCCAAAAGTTACCGTGGTTACCGATTTTCAAGTGGTAGACTGATTTCAAGTAGCCGCAACTTGGAAACAAAATGTCGAAACAAGTTGCCCAGTGAACTCTGATGAGTTCATTCTTTGCATAATTCCTTGTCTTGCTTTGGTTCGAATTGGTTCAGTATTTCTAACGTTATCATGATGATAAATTTTCAAGTGGTAGCCTGATTTCAAGTGTCTCCGCTTAATTTAAGATATCCGCCACTTTGTTAAAAATGGCGAATAAAGTTAATTAATAAACTTGGTTGAGACCATTATATAGTGTATGTATATACATCAAGATTCGAGCAAATCCGGTCTTATTACGCTTTTTACAATATGGATTTGAAATTTTCAAGTGGCCGCCACTTAAAAACAAAATGACGGAGAAACTTGATTAACAAAACCATCCAAGATATTTATAAGAAAAGTTCGCTATTCAAATTTGGTTCGATTTGGAGTACTATTTTGGAAATTATCGTAATGACAAAATTTCCATTATATATATAGATATAAATAGATAGATAGATAGATAGATGAACGAAATGATTGCAACAGGTCGATTTCTGAAAAAGTCAACCTAATAGTGAATATTGGGACATCAAATAAAGTCATCAAATAACGTGGTATAATCTTGTAATAGGCTTAATACGCTACCTTGACATAAATAATTGGACCAGGGTTCCCATAAAGGGAAAATTGGTTAACACAAACTTTATATAATCATTTTTTAAAATACATATTAACGGATATCAACAATTAGTCAAGTTTCAAATTACTTTATATACAAGTCGTACTATTCAAATTACCCTTTTTGAGAATCCTTTATCGGACACTTTTGATTTTAGACGTTTTGTCAAATAATCTAGAAAAATCTTTACAGGTTATCCTGAAAGTTCAAGAGTGTAAATAACATGTTATACTTTACATATTTCAGTGAAATTTTCGTCTCCATGGGAAAAATTGAACCGGAAAATAATTAACGAAAAAAAAAAAAAAAAATTAAGATCATCTTCTAAACCGTTATACTTGAAGTACATTGTAGTTGTAACATGTGATTCTAATACTTCTTATAATTTATCTATACTTATTTTCTATAAGATAACACGCGAATTCATGAAGCTTCAAAAGATTTGCTGTAATTTTAATTATAACATGCAGCATATTCAACCAAGTGCAATGTCATTTATAGAAAACTTTACATATTCCAACAGAGAAACATACTCTAATCAGAAAATAAAAATATTTAATATCTGATGAAATATAAGTACTTTTACTATGATTTTTAACTGCGCATGTGCAAAAGTTAACAATTTATTTTTTAGATAACTCATCAGCTAAATGAATTAAGCTACTTATAGAAAAAAAAAATAAAGCAAGTAAATACAATAAGTTTTACTCTTTATTTTATTTTTTTTCCTGTAAATAACTCATTACATATGACTAATAAATAATTTTTAAAAAATCACCTGTTAATGTTTGCGCATGCTCATTTAAATATTATTTAGTAAAAGTACTCACATTTCATCGAATTTATTTTTCATTCTGTTTTACAGTATGTTGCATTTTCTATCAAAGTTGCTGCCGTTTGTATTTTTTCCCTGATTCTTTTCCCAGATTTTTTTTTAAGATAAAAATTATTGATGAAGATTCTGGTAGAAGATTCAAAGAGAAAAGGAAAATACGATTTTTTTTTTTAAGAAAAAATTCTTTATATTTTCATAAATATGAGTGCTTTATATGAATACAGATAATTCAAAGACGCCTCATAGTCATATGATACAACTACAAAGTATTTCAAACTTTATTTTTTCTTTCTTTAATTTGTTACGATTGTTTTTTCTTATAACCTTTTGAGAAAAAAAATTCATTCATTGAAATATATGTGATTCATCAGGTTTTTATTCAACTCTGAAAATTCAGGATATATCGTCAAGTGTTTTTCTAAATATTTGACAAAACGTTTGAATCCAAAAACATCCAGTCATTTAGGGACGTTAGTGCATGTAAGGCAAAACATTATAAAGTGGGTAATCGAAACTATTTTTTTTACATATTAGTAAATTACAAAACACATCTTCTACATATTCTTTTAAAGTCATTAAATTAGTCTTCTCCTTCCCAGCTAAATTTATTAAAATAGGTAACTTGAAGAAGACTGCATCCCCTCATCCCTAACGAATAAAGAAAAAAAGAAGCTCAAAGTTGCAAGAGATTTTTTTTTTTCTAAAACTATTCTCTATATCTGTATATCTGTACTAAGTTAATTGACTAAGCAAAAAGTTTTATTCATAGTTCTATAAATATAAGAGCAAATATTAATTCTGATATAAATTACGCATAACACAAAATATCTGTATAAAATGATAATTAGAAATACGAAGAGTGTATCAACCAACTTTCAAAGAATAAATATTTATTCTTTCAAGCTTATTATTAAAAGCTAAAAATATTGATATGATTTTTTTTCCTTGCTTGCAATACATATTTTAAATAAAATCAGTGTACGGAGATTAGTTATGAATAATGAGCATTTTTTTCTTTCAGGTTTGCCTTTTCTTCTTGTATCCATCGCTGCTGCATACAAATTCGAAGCTTACACAAGCAATCTAGACGCGTAAGTATAAGTTCTGTTGAAAACTGAAGTATACAGAATCGCACATTTCTTATTTTTCTCTGCCACTAATTTTTAATAATAATTTTTGTCCTAAAATAAACTTGTAAATTTGAAACGATGTACATTATTCGACAATAATGATGGAAGAGTCTTTACAAAAGAGCGGGTTTCTGTGAAACCTAAATATTCATTTCTTTGTTCATTTTTTTTTTTTTTTTTTTTTTTTTTTTTTTTAACTAATTGAAGAATCTTTATAAAAAGCTGCCACAAATTTTACGGTGTAATGAACTACTAAATAATGAATGTTAATTAGTTTTTACACAATCATTTTACGCACCAAGAGTAATTAAAAATATTTTTCTAGTCGGAGGGGACATTTATTTTTTATGGTAAGTTTTATATCTCTATTAATTATAAAAAAAAAAAAAAAAAAAAAGGACTGCCGTCGTTATCCAATTTTTTTTGTCTGTGACCGTATCTTCTCTTAAACGGGAGAGTCCCCAGCTTCGTGAGGGCCACGGTAGCCCAGTCGGTAGAGCGTCGGGTTCGTAATTGGAAGATTGCGGGTTCGGTACTAAAGCTGAAGAAAGACCGTCGTGTACACTAATGGTGGCTGGTGCACATAAAATATGTCGTGGCCTCAATGTCTTCCATGTTCCCTTCAGAATTATACCTCTGGGGGTCACCGAAGCGGGAAAGCCATCCCTTCCGTGGAGGATCAAAACTGTGATGGCATGTCTCCGGACCACCTCTAGAGGGTGAGTCCCAGACCGTCGCCAATTGTCCACTGCGACTGCGCAGCACTAATGCGACGAAAAACCCAATCAACCAACAAACCTCAGCTTCGTGAATGGTACCAATGTTTTCAGAATAATCCAAGGAACACGTTCATCTTAGTTTGAATTTCTATCGACTTAATTAACGGAGTTATTAATTAAAAACCTTCCATTAATAAAGATACTCGGTTTGCCAACTTGGACATAGTTTCTCCTATTACGTTGTATTTCCCAGTCTCTGATGTCCCAATCACCAGGGAAAATAAAATGTCATCCATGGTGTAAAAATAAAAAAGAAAATGTGAAAAAAGAAATTAAAAAAAAAAAAAAAAAAAAAAAAAAAGAGAGAGAGAGAGAGAGAGAGATAATGGCCTCTCGAGATGCTCGAAAGAAAAAAAAACTATTAGAATACTGAAAACATTTAACAATAACTGAGTTTTTTTTTTTTGTTTGTTTTTTTTTGTTTGTTTTTTAATATTATACAAAAAAATTTAATCTAGATAAATGAATATTAGTTTATTTAAGCATCAAGTGAAAAAGATTTAGAAATGAACATTAGGATTATGTTAAACAACTATTGCTATAGCATTTCAAGTCAAGTCCAGAAACTTTTTAAATTAAAAGACATCATCGTAAACCAGTTTATATAAAGTTTGTTTTTTAGTTTTTTAACTCAAAACATACATAGGCGGTTAGAAAAATGGGAACCGCTTTAGTATAGGACCCATTTGACGACTTTTAAATGTAGCACTGAAATAGCTGGGACGTTTTTAGCCAAGGATTTTATTTCTGCAACCACGATAGCCATTTTAACTCTAGCCGTGCATTAAAATATAGATAAATTATAAAATACTGCAAATAATAATAATAATGATGGCGAGGAATTATTTACAATAACAACGTGAATTATTTATTTTCAATGTGTCTGACTAAATCATATTGGCGAAAAAATGCACTTTAAGCAGTTGTACCTTTACTGCTGCAAGCGCCATTTTAAACCAAGCTGTACATTAGAAATATATATAGAGAGTATTGTACACTGTTCTAAATTAACTTTAAAATGTAATAATAAGAAGTAAATTAATTAGAAAAAATAAACGTACTAGATTTAAAAAAAAAAAGAATAAGGAGTTGTACCAAAAAATTCAAAGCCAAGCCAAAAAGTGACAAAAACTTAAAAGTCACCAAAGAGGTCATGTACTAAAGCTATAACACTAAATGGTCTAGATATTACGAATTTCTCTCTCTCTCTCTCTTTTTTTTTTAAAGAAAAGTACTAATTTTTAGTATATTATATCATTAAAAAAAAAAAAAAAGAAAAAAAATGTATTATTAGTGTGTATTTCCATGTGATATCGTGTATAGGGGTTTCTGTAACATTGTTCTGCTTTTTTTTTTTTTTTTTTTTTTTTTTTTTTGTGTGTGTGTGTGTTATGCGCTATTAATATTCCTATTCGGTGAAAAGCGAAGCTGCGAATAGGGGGGAAGTATCCTAGTTATATTAGTTATAATACTGGAAAATCATTAACATGAATTAGCTACGGTTGCATATATAGTTGTTGCAATAAGTAAAAAACTTTAAATAAGCACATGCTCTCTCTCTCTAACTACTTCCCTCAACAGATGATATGTCTGCTTACTTATGTTTTTCATGCCTTACGAATTTGTTCTGATTTTTATAGTCTTTCGAAAGAAATTAACTGTTTGAAATCTTTTGCCCTTTCTCAAGGCTATAATCTTTGTACCATCGATAAATCTCTATATAAATTTAAAAAAAAAAAAAAAAAAAAAAAAAAAAAACTAAACTTTCTGTTTCCAAAATGAATGATCACGGTCTCATTCCAGTAGTTTTACCTTTTTTTTTTTTCTTCACTTTCTTTCAAAATATCTAAAATTCTTCGACAGTTTGGATTTAAACTCGTTTACAAACCCGTCAACAAAATTAAATCATCTTTGCTATTGAAAAGCGATCTGGGGTTTATTTCCTCCCTCGTACTTCGTGTAATTTAGGTTGTATTGGTCAAATTAGGTTTGAAATGTTGAATAAACGAGCACCGTCGCGTCCGAATGTTCGTAATGTTGAGATTTACAGACCTTCTATTGCTTCCCACTGCTGGTCTCATGATCATTGTTTTGACTTTTCTAAAATTAACATCATTTCTTCTCCTATCTACTCTTTCCATTTAGATTTCCATGAAGCTTTTCACATATTTAAAAATTAGAAATATCTTGTTAACGATATTTCTTCACTCCGTTTCTCCGTTTCTCGTTCGATGCTTGGAAATTACTCACATAATTTCAGTTTTCTTTTCTTTTCTTTCTTTCTTTCTTTTTTTTTTTTTTTTTTTTTTTATTTATTTATTTATTTATCGACTTTCTTTTTGCAATTTTGATCACAGCAGTATTTATATTGATGTTCGGTTTTATTTGTTTTAGCTCATCACTGGTATTGGTTTTGTGTGTTGCCGCTTTGTCTGCAGCACCCGAGTCTACTTTATTCACCTCAAAAATTAAGTATTAATTAAAATATTAATTTTAATTAATACTGAAATATCTCAAGTACAGAGCAGTTATTTTTCTTACCAAATAAATAAAGAAAAGAAAAAGAAAAAGAAGAAAAAGAATAAGTGCTCGTTAAAATTTTATTGTTTCTTGGAAGTTTTTCTTTTAGAATAGATTTAAATTATTCATTCAAAATTAAAAAATGATGTTACGCCTAAAATAATAATAATAATAAATAAATAAAAATTAATAAATAATCTCTTTCTTTTAATTTGCTGTTGTAAAATATTTTTTTTAATTTAACATGAGTCAATAATTACAAATAATTTTTGCTGTAATCTTATTAATTAATTACTGATTTTGCAGTTCAATAGCCAAAGTAAAAAATCTTTATCATTTTATCCGCTGTAAAATATTCTTTATTTTATTTTGTTTTATTATAAAATAAGGTTGGTTGACGTTGCGTTTGTTTTACGTCGCACTATTGCTAAATTATGTGCAACAGGCGACAACAAAATACGGTAACTTAAGTAGCCTTTTCACAATTTTATATAGTTTATATAACATGCTAAAATTGTATTATGTCTTTACCATGTTTCAATGCGTTAGAAACCTATTAAAAAGCAATATGATCTTTTATTATATTTTATAATTATATTTTAATTAATTATATTTTATAAGATTATTATATTTTATACAGGGTTCGTACAGTCCTTATTTTTCGGCACCAGTAAAATTTTACTGCAAATTTTGTCATAAAATAAGCTTATAATTTTAAGTAAAATTTTATTATATAGAAACTGTGGGGGAAGAATTTTTACAAAAAGGCGGGTCCATACAAATACTGTTATAATTTTTCAATATATTTTTACTATCTTTATTAAGGACATCAATTATAATATTTTCTTTCCTTTCCTTTTTTTTTTTTTTTTTTTTTTTTTTTTTTTTTGTAGATGCTTCATGTCCAGTAATGATCCTGTAATGTATTATGCTTCCTTCATGACACCCTGTTGTTTACTTCTCCTGCTGAATCTCATAATATTTTTTCGAGTTTCTAGAGTAATTTTCACGCCAACTATGAAAGTACGATCATCTTACACTAAACATTCTAAAGTATCGCCAATGCAAGTGCGAGGTGCTTTTACAGTGATGATACTTTTAGGCACTACGTGGATTTTTGGAACCTTTGCCTTCGGAAAGCAGAAAATAATATTTCAATATATTTTCTGCTTGACCACATCTTTGCAAGGATTTCTTATATTCATCGTCAGATGTGTACTTTACAAGGAAGCCCAGCTTGCGTGGCGTTACCTGTTTAACAACGGGAAACTCAAGCGACATCGTGGCGGTGGGCCACCTGGTGTAAGTTATTCTTCACATTCTGCACCTAGTAAAAGTGGACAGTCTCCCAATACAACTGTGAGAACGAACAGTACAAACGAAGATCCCTCTGCAGGACAAGGAAGTTTCAGAAGGTAATTATTATTTAATTAATACGCTGACAAATTAATATATCTATATCATTTTTCTTGTGAATTTTTATCTTTTTCGTTTTATTTCATCTTCCTATGAATTTTATGTTTTAAACCTTGCTACTGATTTCATTTGTAACGCCCTATTAGGAGTTAATTGGGCTTTGCGCACTGGAAATTTTTGACAAATATATCATAATTACAGTGTAAGAGAAATTGCACCTATTTCCATACAGTATTCAGTTAAAAACGTACTGATGTTGTGTGCTTTCATCATTTGAATTCTCATTATTTTTTCTTCATTATCATCTTTTCCTCTGCAATGATTAAAAATATTTTCTTCATAATATATATATATATATATATATATATATATATATATATATATATATATATAATTTGCTATTCTGCATTAAAATGGTGATACATAAAAAATTCAATTTTGTTGTTTATCAAATATTCTGGTCATATTGTTGAAAAAATATCTTCGAAGCAGACATATGAAACGTAAAAGGACAGGATGTTTTCATAAGGAAAATGGTAAGATCTCTGAACATCCACCTCTTTAGAAAAACACAAAAGCGAACCTGTCAATAGAAATCCATGTTATTACGGAAAAAACAAGGAGGAAACGTTTAAAAAGAGCGTAAAATAACATAAAAAACCCAGCACAATCGCAAAAGGATAAACAAGAAAATCAACTGACACCAGTGAAAAAAATCAAGAAATTAATATAAAATAAGCTCGTTAAAGTGTGAATGGGAACAGCTAAAACGTCCTTAGAGAATTTCTGGCTTCCTAACTGTTGTAAGATCCTCGAACCCATATGTCTGGCGAAGCTTCGTAAATACTTCTCATACTTAAAGAAGATAAATCTTCGTTTAAATATCAATTGTCGATAAAAATCACATAAACCATATAATGAGTGAAAAACATGTATATGTTTTTCACTGTTCGATATACTTTCTATATAGAAAATATATCGAACTGGTGAAGATGATTTTTCTTCACTTGTTTTAATACAATTAGCAGAACTTTAGTTATCTCTTTTCAAAAGCTCGATCAGGTTCAGTTATAACACTTTTAGTGGTAATGGTTTTTTAATAGTTTAAAAACGCACCAAAAAACCAGTGTTGAAAAGTAATAAAGAAAAACCTTTGTAAGTAAACACTTTAAATTACAAAACTTGAAATAATTGTTTCGAGTTGAAATACAAGCACGACTCTTTGTCAGACGAATAAAGTATTTGTTGAAACATGTAAAATTGCTATCCATGTGTCGCTTTGTTTGATTGACGATGGGTGGTGCTATTTATTCGACTCGAAGTGATTCGGCTCGTTATTAGTTCGACTAAGTATCCTGAGTTTTTTTGCAATTTATGGTGTTTAAGTTACAGTGCTTTTTATTTCTTGCATTTAGATCACATTTATTTGCTTTCTAAAAACCTTTTAATGATTGGTTTCTAAAAACTTTTCAGAAAATCAATCATTTTGTCGCAGACATTGTATAATTTATTTTTAATTCCCTTGCCCAAATTGAGCATTCTTGTCATTTCAATAAAGTGCCTTTCTAACAGACGTCTCCCATTTGGCAGTATGACCTTTTCTCATAAACCTATTTCAGGGATGGAACACGGGCGCAGAATTCATACCGGAATCCGTTTAAGAAATTTCTCTACCTATAATATCGTTGATTTAAGAAGTAGAAAATTTTCTTCCATTGATAGTGGTATGAATTCTGCGCCCGTGTTCCATCCCTGCTATTTCCTTCTACATAATACATAATTTACAGGTTTTAATATGTTACCTTATTGTATTTTTTTTCTTTCTTTAATAATAACTTTTTCTTTCTTTCTTTTTTTTTATCGTTTCAGTGAACGAGCAGTTCATAACTTAGAGAGAACGACATCTTTCATATCTGACAGCGGTTGTGACTGTCGGTACACCCATGGTTCCCCAATGGCACTCCAATATGGTTCTTATGAAATGCAGAGACGAAACGATCCCAAACCCTTAACCACCTTCCAGTGGAGACAACCTCATCAATACCAAGAAACACGTTATGCATCACCTTATAATCAGAGAAGAAATGAAAGATTTCCCGCAGAAATAACCATTGAAATTCCTTTAGAGACATTCCGGGTAAAGAAAACGCAAAATGTTGATGCTAACAAAGATAGTTTTCCAGGTACATCGCAAAAATCTAACAAGAATATCAGCAGATCACCAAATTTTCAAGAAAGACGAGATTATGTTGTCGGAGCCGCTAGCCATTGTCATAGAAGAATAAGATCAGACGAAACAAGCAAAATATCTCCTGCCCCGTTAATTAGAGAAAAAACTAATGTTAAAAACCAAGAACTGCACACTCCAATTTCATACAGACGAGAAAAACGAATGAAAAGGCAGAAAGCAATACCAAAAGGTAACATTTGCCTTGATGTTGACGAAGGTGTGCACTCTGAAAGCTCCTCATCAAATGAGATCAATTGATGTCGATGATGCTGAATCGCGCTTCTAGATAGCCGACCTTTCCTAAAAGGAAAGAATGATTTTTCGACTTAAAAATTCACTGAACATGCCAGTTTGTCTACTTTTTAGAACTCTCACCCCATCCAATTCTTCTCCTGTGAAGTGAATTTTCCTTTGAAGTGAGTTTTACAGCATCGATATAATTTATTTCTATTTATAGTATTAAAGTTCTTTTGAATTTTTTTATTCATTATATGTACATAGTTTATATCAATTCCTTTTTTTTTTTTTTTTTTTTAAGTATTTCATTTTCGTATTCATCACATAATAAAATTTATTTCACTGTACTTAAAGCTTTAAAATCGTGTTACAATTAACATAAGCTTCCTAACTCAGCAATTTTTCAAGTTGCGAGGAATTTGGATTTCAAAATAAATGAAAGAATGTATTAATAAAATATCATAATAAATAATGTTAATGACATAAAATGTATTTTTTTTTTTTTTTTTCCTTTTTAATATATGTTCTTTGTAAATGATTTTTAGGCTGTTCTCTGATAAATCAAAGAACAAAACTTTAATCTTTTGAATACAAGATAAACTTGCCTGTCATGCTTTAGTTGGATGTTGACACTGGATGTTGATTTCAGTTAAAAAGTCTTAAATTTGCGTCGATTTCGAATCGCTAGAGTACAATTATTTTTGAAAAGTTAAGCATAATTATTTTCAGTATAAGAAACATCTCTCTAAGAAACATAACTCTTTCATCTCTAAGAAACATATCTAATTATTATTCTTTTAACACTTTCGCGACCGCCGACGTAGATTCACGTCATTTGAAAATCTGTAACTCCGCCAGTGAGCGTTTCTTTCGCAATTTGCATGTCATTTATTTCTTAATAATATACAAAATATTCATATTTGTACAACCAATGTACAGTCAGCCAAAAAAAAAACGCCACCCCCCCCCCCCACCTAATTTCGCCGTAAATTATCGTAGAAACATGCGACTGGTACCGATCAGTTTGTAATAACGTCTAGTTTATAATGTTATAGTTAGATTTTACTTAGGGGGTCGTCTACATATTAAAACTGACATCAACTTCATTTTTTTCAATGGTAACCCCCATTTTTTATAATTTATTTGCATTCTGTGGAGCAAATCATCACCAGGCCTCGCAGCGTTCCTAAAATTTTACTCCCATTTTATTATATTGACACCACTATCGTAACTAAAAAAATTTTCTTGAATGTTTTGATGCTAAAACATGTCTAAACACTAAGCAAGAAAGTATTATTTTACCATAGTGGTGCGAATATAATTAAATGAGTGTAAAATTTTAGGAACGCTGCGAGGCCTGCATCACGGAAAATGGTATAGTTTATATATTTCGCTCAATTTTTCACAGAGTTATAAGCTGTCAAAGTTTGGGGATGCTAATGTTAAATGAATGTGACAAACAGTAAATCATATCTTCCGAAATAATTATGATATTTAAATTCTGTTTTTTTTATTCGTTAGAATGAAGTGACCCAAACATATTCTATGCAAATTTTTGCTAAAAAAACATTTTTTGAATTATGAAAATTATTAATAAATTCATATTTGAAAAAATTATGAATTATGACCTATGTTAATTTTTGCACGAATAGAACGGGCATCATCAAAAACATGGGTTTCCAAATTTACAGCTCGTTCCTAACATTATTTTTTGAGTTACAGTGATATTTCACTTTTTATTCCTGTTAGGGGGCCGTCACTTGTTACAATCTGTATCTTCTATAAGTAAATGTTTGTATATAATTTGACGGAAAACTATTTTAATTTACCTTTAGGTTATTTTTATTGTTTCCTAAGCAATATTTCGATGTTTATTATACAAATTGGCATATTTTTGTAGAGTTATCACAATGTAGGTGAGGGATTGTGAAAGAATTTCAAAAGAAAAGAAGCCCCGCCTCTGATTCGCTGAAACACTATTTAAATAAAAGACTAATTTGCATATTCCTATTTGACTCTATATGTGATGCTGGTATGCATAAATCACAATGGTATTTACTACATCGATTATTGAAGACAAAACTTAAATGATTGAATTACAAATATGCAAAATTATTTTGTTTTGTATTATAAAGCTTTAGAAAAATTGTGAAAAGGCGTGGCTTACGGTACAAGAGAGGAATATATCCGACCCTAATATGCTAAGTCTTTCTTCATAAGTATTAAAAAATAAAATAAATTAATCTAAATGCTTTTAAAGTTCAAACGGGAAGATTTCAAAATATATAAAAATTGGCATTTGTGTTTTGAACAATTTGGTGCGGCAGATATTAAAAACAATATTTTAATGATGAGCTGAACCTGAGCTTAAGAGAGGGTGGATCCAGCTACTTAGCACAAGTGATATCACCTGACTAAAACCAGAATAAACAACATTTTAATATATTCCGGGGTATTTTTATCCCACTGTCATTCTTTTTTTTTTTTTTTTTTTTTTTTTTTTCAAATTTCAACACTAGCTACAGTACGCTTACGTCCTATTTACATTAAGCTTTGATATGGAAGCTCTGTTTCTGTTTTTCGATGCCGCGAAATTTACAAAACATTTGTGTTTATATAATATACAGATAGAAAAATAATTATATAATATCAACAAAACTTTTTTAATAAATATATTTATATACATTACCGTATGAAATGTTTATATATGAAAATTGTATTTATTTTTAATGAGACATATAAACACAAAATACTAAAAAACAAAAAAAAAGAAGAAAATGTGTTATAATTTTTTATAAATCAAGCGAAATATATATGCATACTTGCCAACCGAACCCGTAACATTGTTAGTTCCCGCCCCTTTGTGTACACAATTTAATTTTGAGAGTAATTAACTTTAAATACATTTACGATTAACTCACTGAGCGCCACGCGAATTCTTATGGAAATCCCATTGAGGCCACACGCACTGCTTAGAAGCGTGTTATGTTTATCGAGTTTCGATAAACCCCATTAGGCGTTAACGATATAATCCTATAAAAATCCTATAATTAAAAAAAAAAAAAAAGGGAAATAAATTTTAAATAAATTGTCAGTAATTACTTAAAACTATGTAAATTCTGTAGTTTTATATCATATTTTACACTGCCGGATGACTTGGCTTAAATGGAAATATCAGTGTCAGCCACCGATGGCTGACATGGCGCTGAACCTGTTAAATAAAGAAAAAATATTATACAAAGACTGATGTGAAAAAAAAATTGTACGGAAAGGGGCGGGACCAGTAATCCTCCGGGTTAGGTTGACAAGAACGTATATACATAGAGCAATGCCAGAAAATGTTCCTTATTTTTCATGAACCGGATGAATGGTACTTTTTTTCTGAATAGTCTATGTATAAAATATAATGCTGCTTTAAATACCCTTTAAATGAAAAGTTTTATTACATAAAGTAATTCTCTGGCACTCTACAACTCCCAAATGACACACAATACGAAACCCAGCCCTTTTCCAGTGTTTAAAGGGTATTAACGTTTAATATGCTTTCTATTCGTTTTATCTTTCCTCCTCCTCCTTATCTTCTTCTTTTTTCCTTAAAAAAAAAAAAAAAAAAAAAAAAAAAAAGAAACACCTGCAATCTGACACAATTTTGTTAACTGAGACTGGTAATTATACAGAGAATTTTAACAGGAACAGAGAGGAGAGAACATTTAAAAAGTATGATTCGTAATAAAGTTCTATTTTTATGCATTTATTTTATTTGTGTTCATGCGGTTTATTGTTTTCGTGTGTTTACGAGGAAATCTTATCATTTTCACATTGCTAATTTATAAAATATAGTTTTTTGTTCTCAATATATTGAGAAATAAATAAATAAATATATATCTGCGAGAATATCGAACATTTCTCTTAATATTAATTAAGTCAAGGCACGTTTTTAAAATCCTCGATAATGAAATTATAAAATTCTGCATTCGAAAAGCTTCATGTATGTGTAAATCACAAAATATTAATATTTAAACGTGTGGCTAATCTGACGCAAAAAAAATTAACTTTTATTTAATTTCTAACTATTTAAATTTTGAATACATAAATTAACATTACAATCTGTATTCTTTTTATAAAAAGTTTATAAAATAAAGATTTAACTTGTAAATTGTATTAAGAGAAAAAAAAAAAAAAGAAAGAAAACGAATATATATATATATATATATATATATATATATATATATATATATGTTAGGCAAATTTTATGTATATTTTGTAAGATCATAAAATTTAGGAAACTTAAATATCTGATATTTTTCCCATAATCGATGCGTACAGATCATATTCATTATGACATCTTAGATATTTTAATATCTATTCAAGCTATTTAATTTTCTTCATGTGAAGTGAACTATTTGATGTTTAATCAATAGACACCAATAATAATCTTTTAATTCATAAACTAACTGAGATTTTTTATATTATAATAAACATTTCTTGACTTTATTTCCGGTGTGAAATTTAATAAATAATGTATACTGGGTGGTAGATCATGATTTATATTTTCTAAATGTATAGACGGACCCCTAATACATTTTCACGTGTAACTCTATTTAGAATTAATTTAAAGTTTATAAATAGGTATGTTATCCGGACCGCCTTGATCTCAGAAATCTGAATATGAAGTCAAAAATAGGGGTTGTCATTGAAGAAAATGAAGTTAATGTCAGTTTTAATATGTAGACGACCCCCTAGGCAAAATGTAATTATACCGTTATAAACTAGACGTTATTACAAATCGATCGGTACCAGTCAAATGCTTCTACGATAATTTACGGCGAAATTAGGTGGGGGGGTGGCGTTTTTTTTTTTTTTTTGGCTGACTGTACTATGAATATAAATACTATGATTAGAAAAAGTATAATTATAATGTATATCCATTTGTAATATAAATCAGAATATAGAAAATTTTGTTCTGGAATATTGTAACTTGGGAGGATAACGCCCACAGGCGGACCTTACTGTCAAAATGACAAAAATATGCGGTCTCGAAAGTGTTAAAAAAGAATAGTAAATTATCTTAATTACAGCAATACTTAATACTTTATTTTTAACATCGCGTGAAACTGGAAAATAGTTATTCAACAGTTCCGTTTTTCACCTTATATAACCATAAAAAATCATACTTGCCAACATCCTAGTTAATATTCCGTAGTCTTGTTAGTCTCGCCCTTTTACTCACACCAATAAATTTTTAGAGTATATTCTCCAAATGCAATTACGATTAAATAAGAGGGAAAATACTCTAAAAAGATACCGGTGTGAAAAAAAAGGGCGGAGCTAATAGTACTACGGAATATTAATTAGTATGTTGGCAAGTATGAAAAACTACAAAACAATCTTATATTTTTTTTTCCATCAAAATAATAATAATAATAACAATAATAAATAAATAAATAATGTAACGAGGCAGCTCTGCGGCGTGCATCATAAGTTTTTGAAACATGCATGTAGAAGTACATTTTGTGCCAGAATACATGCATATTAGATATATCTGGAATTTAAATATGATATATCAGATATGATAGTAATAAAAACTATAAAATTACTAGTGAAATATAACGAATTAAAAAAAGTCCTAAGTCCTTCCATTTGAATTTTATTATTATTATTATTATTATTATTATTTATTGATAATTTTATCAGCAGTCGAGACATTTTTTCATGATGTATATTTTATGTACTTACGTATAAAAAAAAAAAAAATCCTTTCCTTCTTCTACTTGATTTTTTTTTTTTTTTTTTTTTCGTTATAAGAACAAAATGACAATTAAAAAATAATATTTTGTTTGTTATGTCATTATAATAATTGTACCTTTCATACTAATTAAACACTTTTTCTGCTATCAAAATTTATCAAAAATTCTTTGAACATTATTCATTTCAGTGAAATCGTCATTTTATTTTCTTACTTTTACAATTGATTATTGAAAATTGTTTAATTTTATTATTTCTGTAAATTATACTTTTGTAAATTTTAGATTCTTTTAGTCAGTATAATTTCTATTATGGTTGTATTTATTTACATTTTCATATAGTGTTTATATAACTATGGATTCCTCCCCTTCCTGTCACTTCAATAGTTAAAATAGTTGAATTTTACATATTTTTAATAACATTTATTTAGCTTTTTCCTACAAAATTTTATTGGTGCTTATAAACGCATACATACAGTGTGATTGCTTATAAATTGTTTATTACAAAATCGATTCTTTTCATATAAAAAAATAAGTGTCTATTAAAATCTTTAAAAAAAAAAAAAAAAAAAAAAAAAAAAATCAGAATAAATCAATTTTTATTACGTTTAAACAGGCAAGCATATTTAGTACAAAATTAAATTTATATACATACATATTCAATTATAATTCAATATTTCCTTTTGATTTAGAATAAACTTATAGAATAACAGCTAATTACCATTAAACTACAATTATGATACTATAGTAAAAAATAGGGTAAGTGCACCAGTGATTGACACTTTTAGAGCAATCTCTAATGCTTTTAATGTTCTAGTCATCAGAAAATATTTTTAGAAATCTTAAGTTAGTACGTATGGCACGAAAGATATTCAGAACCACATATGTGTTAAAATATATACATTTGATAACAATTATTTTTTTTATGAATTTTTATTTGACACCCACTTAATGTTCCAGTTATTGACACCAGGGATGGAACACTGGCGCAGAATTCACACCGGAATCTGCTTGAAAAATTTCTCGATATATAATATCGTTGATTTAAGAAGTAGAAAAATTCCTTACATTGATAGTGGTATGAATTCTGCGCCCGTTTTCCATCCCTGTGACACTGCCAGTTTTTCATTTTATCAGCAATTAGCACCCTATGTTCCAGTGTTTGACACTGCTAGTTATACATTTTACCAGTTATTAGCACCCTATGCTCCAGTGTTTGACATAAAATGTTAAAATGCTTATATGTAAAACATATTATTTTATTATTTTTCTTATTTATTAATTTTTTCGGAATAGATGTCAATTACTGGAGCATGACAATCACTGGAGCACCTACCCTATATATTAAATGAAAACTATTTTTGGAAAAGTAAATAACAAATATTAAGAAACAATATTTTAGCTACATTTTTGCAACATTTTTATCCTAACTGTTGCTTGAAAGTGATGTGTTTTTAGATAAGTTATCAGACGTTTCCTATTATTAAGAATATTGTTCTATGCAGACTTACGAAACGGCATTCATAGATTTTCGTATAAAAAGAAATAGCCAGTTAAGTAATATTCGCGTTTAAATTAATTTCATATTTATAATTTCGTATTTATAGTTACATGTCATAGAACATGTAATTATAAATCGCGATGAATTTGTATGTTATAATATTTCTCTTTCTTAAACTTTTCATGACAACTTTAAAAAGTTAAATATTTTTATAAAATTATTGAGAATCATTTTTAAAATATTTTAAACGCGAATATTACTTAACTGGCTATTTCTTTTTATACGAAAATCCATGAATGCCGTTTCGTAAGTTTGCATTACAATATTTTTAATAATAGGAAACATCTGATAACTTATTTAAAAACATATCACAAAATATTCCTTTTTTTTTTCTCTCCTAAGGATGAAACAATTATGTATATGCATACTTCCCAACATCCTAATTAATATTCCGTAGTCTTGTTAGTCCCGCCCTTTTTATCACACCAATAAATTTTTAGAGTAATATTCTCCAAATGCAGTTGCGATTAAATAAGAGAGAAAATACTCTAAAAAGACACCGATGTGAAAAAAAAGGCGGAGCTAATAGTACTACAGAATATTAATTAGTATGTTGGCAAGTATGGTATATGCATACTTGCCAACATCCTAATTAATATTCCGTAGTATCGTTAGCCACGCCTTCTTTTTTACACCAGTAATTTTTTTAGAATGTTTTTCAACTTATTTAATCGTAATTGCGTTTTTAGAATATTACTCTTAAAATTTACTGGTGTGAGGAAAAGGGCGGGACTAACAATACTACGGAATATTAATTAGGATGTTGGCAAGTATGGGTGGATGTTGGCAAGTATGGGTATATGTCATCCATGCATAGCTACTAGTAAGTATCTAGATTTCTCCGTAATAGAGAACTTACACTCTTTTAGTAAAAGTTTGAAAAATACAATAACATAAAAGTTAAATTATCACAGAGGGTTTTTTTTTTTTTAATGTCTCATGAAAACTGTTTTAGGGTTAGCGTTGATTTCAGGAGTTGTGTTTAAAATGTTTATTTAAAAAAATAAAATAAAATAAAATAAATAAAAAGGAAATTCGACGGTTTTAGACGGATTCAAATAATAAAAAAAATACAGTTCGGATCTCATTTTTTTTTTTTTTTAACATAAGGCTATTTAAATTTAAATTTAACGATACTGACAGGAAAAGGGAGGGGTTGGGGAGGGGAATATTACTATTTATTTATGTTTCTAATCGGTGGTTTACTGTGAGCATTCTGAAAATTGACTTAGTGTACCCTTTTCCATTTGCTTTTAATAATATTAGTATCCGTTTGTGTACAGCGTTTTGTGTTTTAAATGCTCCAGTGTATGTACATAATTCACTGCTTACTGTGTTTTTCTAATTATTTGTATATATTGTAAATATTTTTGTTATTTTTGTTATTATTATTTTTTTTTTTAATTTGAAATATTTGTAGTTGAACTCAAAAATATTTCAACCAGAGCACAAAAGAGAACAAACTGGATTTTTATCAGTATTTAATCAATGTATTATACTCTAATATTGTGTTAGATATATGTTTCGTATATACGTTAAGAGTTAAGAGTTAAAAGAGTCAAATAAGAATAAATGTCATATAGAAAATTATTATCGGGTGATAATTTTTTAAAAGAAGTATTTGAAAATCCCTCAAACTTCAGCTAAAAATTTATATTATTATTATTATTATTATTATTATTATTTTACCACGTATGCGTGAAATATAGCAATATTTTTTACAATATAGGTTGAAAGCTAAATGTATTTTTGCAGAAGCCAGAATTTGGTGCATAAATTCGTCTTTTTTAAAACTATTTAGGAAAACAATCTGTGTTTGAAAAGTAAAAATTAATCTAAAGGTTCAATAACTACAATAATTATACATATGTGTGTGTGTGTTGAGAATAAGGATAGATCTTTAACTTTGAGCAATATCAATTAATAAATATACGTTAAAGTATCAAAATATTACATAAATACATATATATTTACGAAAAATTTTTTTCTTCTTTTTTTGTGAATGAGTCATGTATTAACTATATACTATTGTTAATTACCATAATTTTGGGAAGAATTTTTTGAAGCCAAAATACATGTTCACTCATCATGGAAAAAAATATATTGAGCCAAAAAATGCAATACAAATTTTAGAATTAATATAAAATATACAAATTTGTGAATACGTCTGCTTTCTGTTAAAACTAGATGATTTTTAACAATTACGCCTTTCAGTAACGCCAAGGATTTATAAACAACGCCATTTTATTTAAGGTAGGTCCTGTTCTAACGCCCCCCCCCTCCCCCACCAGTGACCGAGCTGTTCTGTGCTCAAAGCTTGTAGATAAGAGTGCCCTTTTCATTAAATTTCCAGTGACTTAACTATAGTAATGAAAACCATTTTCAAAATTATATTTAAGATTTTTAAGACATTTATCTTAACTACCTTACTTTTATGTGAATTTTATGAATCAAGTTTTATGTTTCGTAGTTAAAAAAATAACAACAATAATAATAATAATTTTCAAATTAATTTTTTAAAAATGTTTTTGATTAATTTATTTATTTATTGTTAATAAAATTCTAATAAAATATTAAAAGTATTTTTTTTTTTAATAGAAACGCAAAAATAAATTAAATTATATATTATTATTATTATTAAACATTTGAGTATAACTTAATCACATCCCATTTAAAAACTCACAACTTCATTACATTTCATTAACGTACACTGTTTAAAAAATATTCACGTTAAAAAGTTGACTTTTATTCAATTACACCTTTCGGCAACAGCAAGGATTTATAAACAACGCCATTTTATTTAAGGTAGGCCCTGTTCTAACGGCCCCCCACCAGTGACCGAGCGGTTCTGTGCCCAAAGCTTGTAGATGAGAAGTGCCGTATTCGATCCCAGGTCGTGCCCATCGATCTAGCCGTTCGGTGTTTTCCGAAACTCGCGTAAATATGAACTAGGACCTTTTAGAAAGACCCTCACGGAGGGCATTCCCCTTATAGACTTAGGACCCTAGTGCAGACAATCGTCCTTAAGCCACTCAACCCTGGTAAAACGAGCTCATTATACCTAAAGTGATCATAGAATGGCAAACGAAACCATATTATCTAAAAGTTTAAAAAAATTTCAACATAAACATTTTTAATTTCAATCTTTTTTTTTTTTTTTTTGCATTAAATCTTTCAAGAGATTTTTATAAGATTTAGATATTTGCTGTAGATTCAAATTTCTTATCTGAAAAAGTGGAATATATTTTAAAATGTTCTGTATATTTAATGTTTTGTTTTAATGAAAACATCTAATTCCTGTTATATTAACTATAGGAAGTTACTTAAAATATTTTACGTAATTTCCTAATAGTTAATTACGAAATTAAAATATGTATATAGTTAAGAGGATAAATTTATCTTTTAGTAAATTGAAAATAACTTTGATATACGCTTACGAAATTTATAATTATTCTAATTCCTTTTATACAAAGTATGTGTGTGGTCATATATTTCCCCTATAAATAATATATATATACAATATATATTAATCAAGCATTTATTTGAAAATAATTAACGGTAATTTCTATTTTCTTTGTTGGGGATTTAGAATCAGTGGGACTATTCCTATATGTTTTAACCCTTTAAGGTTCACCACTTAATTTATTTTAAAAATTACTAAGCTAATTTTAAAAATGGCTTTTAGACACATAGCTGATCATAAATATTTAAAAAATAAAAAATTAGCATTTTTCCTATTCGAGAAATTTTCGGTTTGAAACATCTGTAAGTAAACCTTATTAAATTCAAATAATATTTAATTTAATAAATAAATCATTTTATAAGTTAACATTATCGACAACAAAAACTCGTAAAAGTTGCATAGATCCCAACATTTCAATTTATTCCGGAGTATTTTAACCCTTTACAGTGCAAGATAATTTGGATCATTTAAATTACACTGCCACCGGAATTTACGAACGTAATTGAAGTAGAAGAAATTTTAAATTTTCCCGTTAAAAAAAGGGCCTTTTCTGCTATGTTATAAATGTAAATTTTTGCTAAAAAATTTCCGGGGTAAAATTTTGCACTTGAGAATTAAAATTAGGTGTTCCATCAGCAGGAACACTGCGACTGAAAGGGTTAAGCCAGTAAATTTATTTTAAAATATTTATCTCTTTTTTAACTAGACTTTTAATATTAATCAAGATATTAAAGGCACTGTTTTGAATAGAGAACAAGTTTTTTTTTTTTTTTTTTTTTTTTTTTTCATATATACTTTCAACATACAATAATGTTTTTTTTTTCTTTTTTTTTTTTTTTCCTCTTTACTCCAGTTAATGGTCTGTTATCCTAACTTCTTAGTACAATTAGATTATTCAGAATAATGAAAATAAGAAAAGACATTAATAATAAAGTTTTGTGCTTAAATTAAAGTGCAAATTAAATGTAGAACTTGTTACCTTTAAAAAGTTTGACTCTTTCGGCTCTTAATTAAATAAATCAACTGCTAAGTGTTCCATATTTTGGATACCAGTAAATTTTAAAGAATTTTTTTTATAAATTTTTGGGCCGCTTTCTATGATTGAATAAGGTGAAAATTTCTTTTAAAAAATCCCGGTATTGAAAATACGGAACATTTGACAGCTATGCTAAATGTATCTGTGTATAATGAGTATTGTTTCTCCTATAGTAATTAACATAGTTTTACTGTATCGATAACTTTCAAATGTAACTCTAGATATATAATGTAAATAGTATTATGTGATTGAATTCTATTATTATCCTAATGTATTATTGTATAGATTTATTATGATACTATTTAGCTATGTTCTACAACTGTTTAAAAAAAAATTACTTAATAGTTTTTTCTTAAAATACCTGTATACCATTTGTCGCTAACTGGTTTTTCGTGTACCACTAATGGTCCGCGAAAAAATAGGATGATCCGCAGAAAAATCTGGACATTATTTGCATTTTTAATATTTTATTATAAATAACATTGAAAATGGTGGGTGATAGGGCAAAATGGGTGTCATATTCGGATTCAGGTGGTCATTTTACATAAGGCTCGATTCTTTTTTTTTTCCTTGCAGCACAGTGTTATAAGAGCTATTTTTTAATGTTAATAACAGTGAAAAAATAGTGACGGAATCTCAGGTGCCAAATAATGTACAGTCATCAAAGAAAAGAAAAATCTCCACCTCGATTAATTTTGCCGTAAATTAGTGTAGTTCAGTTGTTAAGGTGGTTTTCTTGAAATATTACTATTTAAAATAAACTTGTCTAAGATCTGTTTATATAACTCTTTACAAATAATATATATATACACTGTTTCTTGTTGTCACTGATATATTTAAATTATTATTCATATATATATACATATATTCATGTATATTACTTATATATATTTATATTTATCATAAGTGTTTCTTTTTTTTTTAATATTAGTAATACAAAAAAAAAAAAAAAATGGTATCAAAATAAACCTATACTTTGCTCAACTCATGTACATAAAGTAGATAGATTTTATTTTTCTTTTAGAAAGTAGAATAGATAATATATCTTAGTAGAATAGCATGTAAAGAAAATATTATTGCTGTAATTCTTAATGATATTCTTGAAACTTGAAAACTTGTATAACATGTTAACATTGTAATAACTATATAAACGTTTTCTGTCATGATATTTGTCTTACTAATTAGCTTAGATTCTAAGAGTGCTTGATAATCATAGTAGTTGTAAAATGCTTTTTTTTTTTTTTTTTTTTTTTTTTTTTATAACTGTTATATATGTAATTCAATGTAATTTTCTATTTTTGAATTTACTCAGCGAAAGATAGAATTTCCTTCATGATGTAGTTAATGTGAAATTATATTTATCACCGAAAACATTTTTTTCAACTTAAACTTTAAAACTTCTACAATGTGCTGAATTTGTACTCTTCAATTATCGTAATGTATTACTTCACACATCTGCTACGGTACTATTAGTGTATGTTTAAGCACAAATTGGATGTGATTTTCTCACCTTTAAAATTTTTACTCTTTTAACTCTTTCTTGGTGTATCTGCGTGTAATTTTTTGTCATGATATTTGTCGTTCAGAGACATTTTACTAATTAATTTAAATTGTAATAGTACTTGGTAGTAATAGTGGTTGTAAAATGTTGAATCTTTTTCTTCTTAGAATAACTGTATACATATGTAATTCAATGTAATTTTCCATTTTTGAACTTACTCAGCGAAAAGTAGAATTCTCTTAAAAATATAATTGAAGAGAGATAGTATTTATCACCGAAAATACCTTTTACAAAGTAAACTTTAACTTCTATAATGTTCTAAAATTTTATTTCGTCAATTATCGTAATGTTTCACTGCACACATCTAATATGGTATTATGAATGTATGTTTAAGAACAAATTGAAGGTGTTATTCTTACCTTTAAAAATGTTTACTCTTTTAGCTCTTTACATCGAAAAAAAAAAAAATTAAAGTAGCAGAAAAACTCAAAAATGAGTAAAGATGTGTCAAATTTGAGTATGTCAAAAATCATTTTTTTTTTTTTTTTTTTTTAATACTTCTGAAGCAAATATACTCAAATTTAAAAATCCCATGTCCTTATTACTAAGTATATTAACCTGCTCAAAAATTCGCATCGATCATCGTGAATCCCAATATCCAAAACGTACGTTCTCATTCATGTATTCTTCCTCAAACCAGTATGAAACAGCCACGAAATACAGTTCTGGAGTTTTTGTGGAAAGAATTTCTACAAATTTAAATAGGAAGAGTTCAAACACAAAACTTAACCAAAGAACTTTTAGCATATTTATAATAAATTTATAAAGTGAACAGATATTAATTTGAAGAAAAAAAAAAAAAAGCGATATTTCATAAATGAGACAAGCATGTTTTCCTTTTTGAAACAAAAATCACTCATTTCGAAATGAATATGTCCATTTACTCATTTTTGAGCTCTTCATTTTAAACAGTGTATTAGTGTATCTGCGTGCAATTTTTTGTCATGATATTTGTCGTTCAGAGACATCTTATTAATTAACTTAGATTGTAAAGCACGTGATAGTAATAGTTGTAAAATGTGTTGAATGTTGTTTTCTTAGAGTAATTGTATTAGTTATTGTTATACAGTAATTGAATATATATGTAATTCAATGTAATTTTCGATTTTTGAATTTACTTAGCAAAAGATAGCATTTCCTTCAAGATGTAGTTGAAGTGAGATAGTATTTATCACTGAAAAAAACTTTCTCAATGTAAACTTTAAAATTTCTATAATGTGCTAAAATTGTACTCTTATAGTATCGTAATGTATAACTGCACACATCCACTATGGTACTATGGATGCATATTTTACCATTTCACCGCTGCTGACGGATTTCTTAGTTCACTGAGCTGATTTTTTTTCCATAATACACTTAAAATTCAAAATTTCATAATCATGGATTTTTAGTTTGTTTTTAAAATATGGAAGTTATATATAATAGTCAATGATTTTATTTTTAAATAAGTAGTAATATTTTTAATTTCAAATCGAAATAAACATTGTTTAGTACATTGTACAAACTGTGCAGTGAAAACAATATTAAATTTGCCCTTTTCAAAGGTGGTCAGAGGGTTAAGTGCAAATTAAATGCAAAAATTGTTACCTTAAAAATTTTTATTCTTTCAGCTCTTCATTAAATATGTGTATCTGTGTTTAATGAGAATTTTTTCTCCTGTAGTAAGTGACGTAACTTTACTGTGTCCATAGGGGCCAATTCTTCCGATTTTTTCACACCAGTATTTCTTAAGAGAAATCCTTCTTTACTTAAAGATCGAAATTCTGCAATGCAATAAGACGAATATAGCTATTTTATGATACTGGTGGGGGAAAATTGGAAGAATTGGCACTTATGTGTGTCAATAACACTAAAATGTCAGTATAGATATGAAAGGTAAGGTCAATGTGTCTGAATGCGATAACCCATAAAGTCGATAAAGTTCTTTTACTGACAATCTAAAAGTAGGAATCGTATTCAAATGCAACATAATGAAACTTTTAAATCCTGAGAACAATATGCGAAACTTCTTACTGCATTTTAAAAATTTTCTCTAAGAGAATTTTCTCTTTCTGAACGCATCGTTCGGTGTCTTTCTCCGCCATTTCTACCTAAATTCAACAAAAAAATACTTAAATAGCTATTATAAATTTGTTATTTTATGTTTTAAAGTCAAGTAACCACTTTTACGTCTTGGTCTTAAACACCTTTTATATCTGTCGGAAGCTTAAGTTCGAAAAGACAAAACATTTTCTGTTACAGATGTTTAAAAATATTTATCAAATTTAGCCGTTCATTTTCTTCAAAGACCTAATTGCGACAAATTGTTTCCCTTAAATGAGAAGTGTCATTCAATATATGTGAATAGATAAGAATATGCGATATATATATATATATATATATATATATATATATATTACGTTTAAAGGCAAAAAAAAAAATATTTAAGACAGGCAAAAGTTTAAAGGCAGAAATTGTGAATAACTGAATTTTATTGAACTAATAAATCGCCATGTGGAAATTAGAGATTTCCTCATAAAGATTATCAATTCGTTACACCTGGTAATTTCTTAAAATAGTGAAATTAGAACAATTTCTTGCCATAAATATTAATAATGTTGCTATCTCAGCTGTACCAGACTTCTATTACTGTGTGTGTGTGTGTGTGTGGGGGGGGGGGGGGTTCATCAGAAAATATTCAGAAGATGTAATGATGTTCATGTTGCACGTACCAAAATATCAGAAATGGTAATTATAGCATTTTTATAACAGCCTGCATAAATTATAACAGCATTATAGTTTTATTATAATGCTTATAACAATTATTGATTATTTCGACTCCAAAACTATTTAAAATTTCACAAGACATTTTTTTAATCGAAGTAATTGATGGTAATTTAATTAATATATTTGGATTTTTAATGATTAAAAGAAAAATAACGACTTTTTATTTGAATTGAATTGGGGGAATTAAAAGAAGATTAGAAAATATTTTTAGAATTTTTTTTTTTTTAACTTGGAGAGTAGGGGGAGGAACCACTTGATTTATTTACTCCAGTCGCGTTCGTACCTGATCTGATAATAGAGGCATATATCTACGCAAAAAATGAAGAAATCAATAAATTATTCAAATTTTTAATACTTCAAATGTTAATATTCTTCGGTAAGCATTTTGTAAGCAGTGAAATTCAAAATAAAATAAATTGAGAAATATTATTCGATTATTTTAAATAATGATTATAATTAAAAAAATTCTTTTGTTATTAGTACAAACGCAAAAATTATGTGGCATATTCAAATTAGTATGCTATGGCTACCACATGACATTGTTCTACATTTTCTTATACACGTTCACTCAGAAAAAACATTTAATAAAATTATTATTTATTAAAATTATCATCCATGTTAAATGCCGACGATTTCCATTCTAGAGAAGTAGTATTACACTAAATATCCAAAGAAAGTCAATTTTATTCTCTATATGCTATATTTAAAAATTTAAAAAAAAAAAAAGCGATTTTTTTCTTGTTTTATTATTATTATTATTATTATTATTATTATTATCACAGATCAATAGTTCAACCATTCGATTTAAAGGTATAGACGAGCTCCTAAATTTGCGAAGGAGGACTATGCGATACTCCTACGTATACAAAACTTTTTTTCCCAGTTGACTATTATTGTTTTGAATAATTCTTTTTAATATCATAATGGTTATTACATAATAATTCTCTTTATACACATTTATACGAAATTTTGTCCTATACCGCCATATTAAAAATTTAAGAAAAAACATGATTACAACGCGTCCTGTTGGACGATTATCACCAAACGTTGATACGCACTAATTTATGTCAAGGAATAACTACATATCAAAATTTATGAAATTCTGAGCAATAGTTCTTGAGATACAGTTGCCACAAAATTTTGTCTCACACACATACACACAGACAAACATTTTCTAAAAATTATCAAATCGTGTTCTAGACCTCTCAAAACGCATAAATCCATTGAAAATCCGAGGTCGAAAATTTTTACGAATCCAATACTTCCTTCTACTGAATATCGAACAAAGCACAAAAATATCTTGGGATACTGTAAAAATAGAATGATGCAATAAAATTACACTTTGCTAATAATTATGCTGGTATCAGGAAAAAATTTCTCTTCAGTACTATAAAAAGTTTCAAGCGAAGAAAGAATAGTGAGATCGTAAAAGGGGAATAAATGCTTCTAGTTCACAGGTATTCCTCAATTAGACCCATATAACTGCTAAATTGAATATAGATATTCACATTAAGCGACACAGGTAAATTCCTTCCTGAAAACATGTCAAATAAAAATTAGGATTTAATGAACGGAGAAAATATATCTCCTAAATTTGTAAAATACGGGCTAGTACCCCTAGAAAGACCCACACGAAAGGCACTCACCCTCAGGCCTAGGACCCTAGTGCAGTCAATCGGCCTTTATCCTAACGAGGAACTACCGCACTTTAGAATGTAGAAACGAGGGGGGGGGAGCTGAAACTCCATAGAAATAGCATGGGACGAAAACCAAAAAAACTCACAATGTCAAGTGTATTTAAAAAAAAAAAAAAAAAAAAAAAAAAGCTCACACCGGAAGTAATAAAAGGACAAAAATGACTAGAAAAAGACATCGAGGAGCGGGTGGTGCGGGCGGGCAGGCGGGAACCAACGCACCCTAGAATGTAGAAAACGAGGGGGAAAATAGCTGAAATAGCATAGGACGAAAACCAAAAAAACTCACAATTTCAAGTGAGTTTAAAAAAAAAAAAAAAAAAAAAAAAAAAAAAAAAAACGGCTTACACCGGAAGTAATAAAAGGACAAAATTGACTAGAAAAAGACATCGAGGAGCGGGGGGCGGGCAGGCGGGAACCACCGCACCCTAGAATGTAGAAAACGAGGGGGGAAAAAGCTGAAATTCCATAGAAATAGCATAGGACGAAAACCAAAAAAAACTCACAATGTCAAGTGAGTTTAAAAAAAAAACGGCTTGCACCGGAAGTAATGAACGGACAAAATTGACTAGAAAAAGACATCGAGGAGCGGGTGGGTAGGGCTGGGGCATTAAACCTATTGTCCAGGATTAATACGTCTCGCCTATTATGTGTCTCGGCGGTGGTGGGCGAGCGGGAACCACCGCACTTTAGAATGTAGAAAACGAGGGGGAAAAAAGCTAAAAACCCCATAGAAATAGCATGGGACGAGCACATCTTCCTTAAAACATGTCAATTAAAAATTATCATTCAATGAACGGGGAAAATATATATCTTAAATTCGCAATTAAATATTTCATAATTACTAAAGTCGATCCTGCTAATGATATAGTGATGACTAAGAAAGACCTCGGCGAAAAGACCTACCTAGCTTCTACGACTAATGATAATTCAATAACGATTTAAAAAAAAAAAAAAAAAATTATGCTAAATGCTAAATGTCCAGACAGCACAAAATTTAAATGTGACTGCAATAAAATTTAGGCAGCAAATATTGTAAATGCGACAAAAATGTCCTAAATGCGACGCATTTTTATTTGCCTTATATAACAAATGTTAGTTGAATTTCTTTAAAAGAAATGAATTAGTACACTAATTTAAACCTAAGACTCTTAGGAAAAAGAAACTGGAAGAAGAAAGAAAAAATGGTTGAACATCATACTCTTAGGCTAAGAGTATAATGTTCAACCATTTTTTCTTTCTTTTTCCAGTTATTTATAAACTAAAATGTCAAATATTGCCTAAATGCGTTAAACATACCTGAAATCTCGTCGCAATTAGGCAGGTTAACCATAAATAGTATTATGTGATTGAAATCTATTATTATCCTAAAGAATTATTCTATTATTCTATTATCAATTGCAATACAATTTATCTATACTCTACTGTTCAAATAACATTTTGTTAAATGGATTATTTCTTAAAACATATAATAATATGAAACTTTCGGATTTTTCTTTTGTTCGTATCGCTGTGTTTTTTATTGCATTAGTACATATGTGTTGAGTAACTTCCAATGATTTATTTCACATGATTTAATTAAACTTGCTGTTATGTATGTACCTACAAAGAAATATTATATTTCTTTCTTACTCAATTAATTTCACCAACTGAATGTACGCAATTTTGTATTCGTATTTATGGTTTATCGCTGTATATTACAAAGTTATTTCCTTTTAGCATTATTATTTATCAAGTTACTTTTTTTTTTTTTTTTTTTTTGTATAATCTGCTTAAAATATGATTATATGTGATTGAATAATATATGTATTATTTCCAAAGTACGAGAATATTACAAAACATCAGAAGTTGTCCTTATTTGTAATGTTCTGTTTTGTTGAGAAAAATAAAAGAATGGAAACGTGTGACTATTCAATATATTTGTACTTACATGATGTCATAGCTGCCAATATCCTATTTAATATTCCGTAGTATTGTTAGTACCTGCCCCTTTTTCCACACCACTTAATTTTAGAGTCGTTCTCTCCAAAAAGACTGGTGTCAAAAAAAAAAAAAAAAAAAAAAAAAAAGTTGGGTACTAACAATATTGCAAAATATTAATTAGGATGTTGGCATATTTTAAAATGCAATTAATTTATGTATTAAATGACACACATATCATTGTTATTCCTTCTCTTATATTAAACGAATAAATCACATGACTTATTATATATATTTGTCTTGGGAATCTCGGGAACGGCTCTAACGGTTTTGATAAAAGTTTGAGGTTAAGGGTTTTTTAGGACGGAAAAAACGATTGTGGTTATCCTCATCTTCAGGAAAACTCGTGTTCACTATTAACCCTTTAATGACCAGTTGAAACATATAGCAAAACTTGGGTTTACTCGAAAATGGATTTAACGACTTTGTTGAAAGTTTGGGGTTAAGTGTTTTTTAGGAAGCTAAATCGGTTGGACATATCCTCATCTTCAAGAAAATTCGCGTTCACTGTTAACTCTTTATCGGCCAGTTGCACCATATGGCAGAAATTGGGTTTACTCGGAAATGGATTTAACGACTTTGATGAAAGTTTGGGGTTAGGTGTTATTAAAGAGCTAAATCGATTGGACATATCCTCATTTTCAGGAACATTCGCGTTCGCTGTTAACCTTTTATCGTCCAGATGCACCATATGGCAAAAATCGGGTTTACTCGGAAATAGATTTAGCGAATTTGATGAAAGTTTGAGGTAAAAAAAAAAATGTGCACTTTTTTGGTTATAACACGCAAGGTATTATGTACAATGCAAAGCCATTCTCAGCAAACTTGAGACATACAATATTACTCACAGCATGCTGCAATCAGAATGTAAAAATACTAAATATCTAATGAATTATGAGCATTTTTATTAAAAATAGTTTTTAACTGCGCATGCGCAAGATTTAGCGAAATTTCATTTGCATAATTTAATATCCATATGTATTGAGCTACTTATATAAAAACCACAAACAATTATCTTGTAAACTCAAAAAGTTGTACGCGAAAGAATAAACTGAATGTCAACTGTTCCCAAAAATAAAAAAATGATTAGGGAGTTTTTTTCAACATTTATTTACGATCATCGAAAATTGTATTACAATTCATTGAAATAAAATAAAAATGTGAATAAAACCTCTTATAGTTTAGTTTTTTTCGAGAGAGAAGCTGAATACCAGTTCATTCTATGACGCACAACTTTCTGAGTTCACACCATATTTGTTTGGGGGTTTTATATAATAGTAACTCAATGCATTTGGCTATTAAATTATGCAAATGAAATTTCGCTAAATCTTATGCATGCTCAATCAAAAATTATTTAGTAAAAATGCTCATATTTCATTAGATATTTAATATTTTTTTTTTCATTCTGATTGTAGTATATTATGTCCATAGTGTATGTCAAATTTGCTAGAAATTGCTTTGCACTGGCTTTAATACCTTGCATATTATAACTAAAAAAGTGATTTTTTTTTTTCTTTTTAAGAAACCATTATATCTCCCTGATTACATGCGGTAGAGACATAAAACTTTATACAGATAATAAGAAAAAGTCCCATAATCACATGCTACAGCCAGATAAGCATTGCTTTCAAGCATTGCTTTTTACAGGGTGATGCATGCTAAGCACTTTCATTTTTCTTTAATTTCTTACTGGTCCCCCTTTCCATTTCGGGGCAAACCTTTAACTGAAAACTATGAAATATGATATGTTCTTTACACTCCTGAAGTTTCAAGATGATTTGTCTAGTACTTTTTGAGATATTTGAAAAAACGTCTGAAATCGAAAGTGTCCGGTCATTCATGGAAAGGTAGTGTATAATTTAATAGAACTGAAACTGTTAACAGCTTGATAATATATATTTAACACGTTCACGCCGGTGCATTTTGTTTACATAGTCTTCTCAAAAGAATCCGATCACTAGCCAATAATTCCGATATCAAAAAAGTACGCTTAAAACTGTTTTGTTCAATAAATCCTTGTCAAATCATGTTCTTAGAATGATTAATAACATGACTCGACAAGGATTTATTTAACAGGCAGTATTAAGTGTACTTTTTTTGGACAGGGATTATTGCGAGTGCTCGGATACTTTTGCTGCCGACTGTAGCCGTGACCCACCGGTGGGTCACGCCGGCGTGAACGTGTTAAATAACTTAAAATTTGAATTATAATGTAAACTAGTATCACCCAGTGGTCGAAACTCGACCAAATTGATCCTGTAAGCATATAAATAATAAATAAAGAAATTCAAAATTTTTGTTTTTAGTAATTATTTTATCCCTCAAAAAAAAAAAAAAAAAAAAGTAAGTAAAGAAATAAAGAAAAATTAAAATAACGAAAGAAAAAATCTTTATCAATACATTTACTTACCGTAATTTTCGGTGTATAAACCGCAAGTAACTTATGTCATTTCATCATTGCCGCTCAATCTAGTTGGCCGAATTCTTATTCTGAGCATTTTAATACCAAAGAATACTATCTATATCGAAATAATACGTCAACAGTTTGAAAAACAAATAAAATTAAATACACTTCTGTTGCCACACAAATATGGGATACATATAGCAGTGGCGGATTAAAGGGGAGGGAGGCCAGGGGGCTGAAGCCCCCCTCCAAAAAAAAAAGCACTAACATTCCAATTGGGTGTTACAATTGTAAATTTTTCATTGATCTGGAATAACATCTTGAAAACTCTTAGCCCCCCCCCCCCAAAAAAAAAAATGTTAAGTTCTGGATCCGCCACTGACATATAGATGAATAAAATATACCCATTTCTGTTGCCAAAGATTAATGACAAATAAATAAATAAATAACAATTTTCGACTTCTAGTTTTAGATGAATTTACACGTTTTCAGATTTTTTTTAACACGATTCAATCATTTAAAAAATATATCCATCTCCGTTGCGTAAGCAAACTATTGTGGACGCTTTATCTGAATTAACGCTTGCAGAGAGAGTTTTAGTCTTCTTTTTTCTTTTTCTCAAAATTGAGATAGCAGTAATTTCAGTGTTTTTGATGGTCCACCCATCAATGTATATAGAAAAAGCGTCAGTCTAATAATTATTTGGGGTGGAGCAAAGAGGCTAATTTTCTTGTTGCGAACAAAAAAGGCTTCAGTCCTGAACTGAAGTCCTTACTGCTTACAATAGACTCTAACGTCTACTAGATGGCAGAACTATAGAACAACTTTTTAGACAAATATATCTAAGTTTTTTTTTTTTTTTTTTTTACATTTCTGAAGAATAGCAACAATTTTACAAGTAAATAAATGAAAACTGTCAGAAATATCGCGAAAATGTTGATGATTAACAAGATATTTCAAATATCATATGAAAAATATTGTAACGGAAGTCGCTGCACGACATGGCTGTGAGGCAAAGCACCGGGCTACGAATCCAAAGGTCGTGCGTTCGATCCCACTCAAGAGCAAGTGGTTAAAATTGGTTTTTGTTTAATTCTAAATCGTTTATTGCTTATTTGTTAAGTATGTTTATGCTAATTATTCAGTTAATGTTATATAATTTCTAGACTTTTCGAATTCTAGAAGATTGATCAACTGTAAGCTGGTGTAAAATTCAATTGAGTTGAAAAATAAAGTCTCGAGTTGAGCTTTAAGTTCTCTGTGTTATTGTGTTATTTTGCTCTAGTGTTTTTGCACAAACAGTTATCTAAGCCTGATCTACGTGACTATTTGGTGGAGAGCGCCGGGTACTGATAAATAAAACCCATAAGGGAAGAACTATGCAAAAGTAAGCGACTCCAAGGACTTCCTCCAGAGTTTGAAAGCCTTCTCAATCCAGAAAGAAGTTTTTAAAAAATGCCTGACAAAGACGAACAAAAGCCCGACATTGCCACAGTACCAATCCTGACACATCAGTTACCTAGAAATCCATGCATCTTTTCAGGAGATGATCAACAAGATGCTAGTAAATGGCTAAAACACTTTCAACGTAATGCTGCCTACATCCACTGGGATGAGCAAATGCGCCTAGCAAACGTAATCTTCTACCTTACCGGAACAGCTAGGCAGTGGTTTGATAACAACGAGGATACATTCACCAGTTGGACTGTATTCCAGGAAGCACTAAAAAACACATACTGCCGAGCAGATGACGTACAAAGACAAGCTGAGAGGCAACTGCTTACTCGCGTACAGTAAGTTGGAGAAACATCTGATTCCTACATCCAAGACGTACTCTCCCTGCGCTAGAAAGTCCTTCCATGAAAGAAGAAGTAAAAGTGCCTCATCTCATGAAAGGTATTGCGGAGGACCTGTACCAAATCCTGCTGACACAGGATTATCAGACTGTAGAAGCTCTTACAAAACATTGTCGTCAGATTACGAGCCTTCGACGAACGAGGGTCAATCGACCAAGATTCCAAAGACTACCTAACGTTTCTCCTATGTCGGCTGAAATGTGCATCGATGGCACGAGGTCACTGATGCGCAGTATTGCGAGAGAAGAGCTTCAAAAAGTTTTGTCCTATAGAAGAACCTCTCAAGAAAACGAACCTGAATCTGCAATGATCATTGCCTCAATTGTCCATTTAGAAGTCACGGAAGTGTTAGCTCCTCTCACGGGACAAAGATGTAATTTCAGACCTCGACAATCAGTCCCAGTTAGGCCTCAAAAAAGACGTGGATAAAGAGGTAATACCACTTCCCAACGTAAGACAGTCCTATGGAGAACTTCCAGTAATGTACCAATCTGCTATCATTCCGTACGTCCAGGACATGTGCTGAAGTACTGACACGTTTCAGCCTGCATTGCTTTTATTTTACAAAAATAAGTTAATTTATATAATAAACATTGAAACGTTGATTAGAAAACAATAAGAATAACATAAAAGTAAACTGAAAAACTTTTCCGTCAGATTATATAATGATATCTACTTATAGATGACACAAATTATAACATGTGATGCTTCTTCAAGTCAATACGAAAAGAAATATTACTACAACCAGTATTCCTAGGTTTTGCGACTTTTTTATTTAATACTCACCAATAATTTTGAGACGTAATATTTGATATACATAATAGACTGTCAATCTTTGAGTCGTTTAGGCAACGGTTGCATTTAAAATTTAGTGGTAAGTTTTGAATAAAAAAGGTCACAAAATCTGGCAACACTGACTATAACTCGAAAATTAATTATAGGTTGGTTGATTCGGTTTTACGTCGCACTAGTGCTGCTCAAATTAATTATACGAATGAGCTGTAAATTTGGAAACTCGTGTTTCTGATAAGGCTTATTTTATTCGTGAAAAAATTAATATAGGTCATAAATCATAATTTTTTGGAATATGAATTTATTGAGATTTTCTTAATTAAAAATATGAGCTTTTAAATCGAAAATACGCAGGGAATATGTTTGGGTCATTTCTTTTTAATGTTCAAAAAAAAAAAAAAAAAGAAAGAAAGAAAGAAAGAAAAAGAAATCTAAATGTATTGAGTTTTCAGGAAGATAAGAATTAAAATGTCATATTAATTTAATATTAGCTCCCTCAGATTTTGACAGCTCATAACTCTATGAAAAATTGAGAGAAATATATAAACTATATCAATTTCCGAAATGATTTGATCTAAATAATTCAAATAAATTATCAAAAGGGGGGGGGGGGGAGTACATTTGAAAAAAAATTATGCCAATTGTAATATGTAGACTATCTAAGCGAAATCTAACAATACCGTTATAAACTAGACGTTATTATAAATCGATTGGCATCAGCTGCATGTTTCTACGATAATTTACGGCGAAAATAGTAGGGGTGATGACCCCTTTTTTTCTGACTGTACATTAATGCTAAAAAGTAAGTTTTTAATTTTGAAACATTTTTTAGTTCATGTGATGATGTTCCAAAAAAATATATTTCCTTAATTCTAATACAGAGAAAAAAGATTATATTGAAACGATTATGCGGTAATGCATGAAAGCATTATTGTATCAAAAAAGTAAAACAATAAGAATTAAATTCAGTCGAGTGTGGGGGGGGGGGGGGGGGGAGAAATGCCAACCTGACTAATTTTACTGCAAATCATCGTATGCATACGCAGCTAGTGCTTATCAATTCATGATAAAGTCTAGTTCGAAACGGTATACTTAGTTTTTGCTTAGGGGGTCATGTATATAAAAAAATTTAAACATACTTCAATTTTTCAAATGTCCACTCACATTTTTCACCCTTTTTCTTTCTTTTTTTTCTTTTTTTTTTTTTTTTTTTTTTTTGAGTTATTTGGTTCAAATCAGCCCAGAAAAAGTACTTTAATGTATTGTGATGTAAGAAATGTATTTCTCTCTATTTTTCATAAATTACGTATTGCCCATTACGTTTTTCTCTTAAATTTTCATAAAGTTATAAGCTGTAAAATTTTGAGGTTGCTAATGTTAAAAAAATGCGACAAACTTTAATTTATATCTCCCCAAAAACATATTATCTTTTTTTTTTTTTTTTTTTCGTTTTTCCGCATTAGACTGAAATTACTAAAATCTATCTTATATATATATTTTTTTTTTATTATAAAACATAATTTTGATTATGGAATTTATTAAGAAATTCATACATCAAAAAATTATTAATCATGACCTATATTTATTGTTGCACAAAAAGAATAAAGCATCATCAAAAATGTGTGTTTCAAATTTACAACTCATTCCTATCATTAATTTTCGTGTTACAGTGATATTTTATTTATTATTAGTGTTAAAGGGCCGTCACGTTTTATCATTTATACCATAGCTGCCAAGTTTTTTAATTTATTTCAGAATGTTATTAGTCCCGCCCCTTTTTCACACCGTAATATTTTTAGAGTAATTGTCTTAATATTTAATCGTAATAATACATTGAATAAATTTTTTCTACAAAGGTTACGGTCTGAAAAAGCGGCGGGGCTAACAACATTCCGGAATAAATTAAAAAACTTGGCAGCTATGATTTATACATACCTGCCAACCATCTCATTATGAATCGTAAAATTTTTAGCATCTGCCTTTTTTTTTTCACACCAATCATTTTATAGAGTAATTTTATTCTTATTTAACCGTAACAACATTTGACGAGAATTACTTAAATGTAAAGTGGTGTGGGAAAAGGGGCGTTAACAATTTTACTCTTATTAATAACATGTTTGGCAAGCATGTTTAGGCGATGTATAAATGAAAGTTAAAAATTTAGTTTGATTTTTTAAATTTATTTTTTAAGTTGTAAGTTCCAATGTGATTCTTATTGTTTTTAAATAATGTTTTGGTGTTTAGTGTACAAATTAACTTATTTTTGAAAATTAATGCTTTATAGGCGATAAATTTTGATCGCAGTCCAAAATAAAGCCCCGCCTTTATATTTTGAAAGTTACCTTATACTAAAAATAACTTTGCGTATTCATGTTTCACTCTTTGTGAACGCTAATTGTGTTTACTGCATCTATTCTTGATAACACTGATTTCATCAGAAATATGTTAAATCATTTTGTTACAAAATGTAGCGTTCAGCGATTTGAAGGGAGGTAGGATATATTATATCCCACCTAATTTTAACAATTTTACGACCGCTGACGTAGATTCACGTCATTTGAAAATCTCTTACTCCACCAGTGGGCGTTTCTTTTGCAATTTGTATGTTATTTATTTCTTAAAACTATACCCACTATTCATATTTGTACTATCAATATACTATGGATATAAAAGCTTTAATTAGAAAGAGTATAACTATAATGTATATCCATTTGTAATATAAATGTGAATACAGAAAATTATGTTCTGAAATATTGTAACTGGGGAGAATAACGCCCACAGGCGGACCTTACTGTGAAACAGACAAAAATATGCTGTCGTGAAAATGTTAATTCCCAACGGCAAAAACTTGCCGCGAAAAGTTTTAATAAAATTTTACTTTTATAACTTACCAGGAAACTTTCCCATAGTGTAATCATAAATAATAATAATAATAATAATAATAATAATTAAGAAAAAAAAATTCCAAACAAGCATTAATCGACAGAGCATATATAAATATGTTTTTTGGCGCATAAAGCAATAGCCCTCGTCAGCTCGTTTTCGAGTTATAAATTCTGAAAGTTTGCTAACAATCGGTGCAACCACGCCTGCATCGATAACACCACGCCTTACTGAAATAATGAATAAAATCCAAAACAAGCCGAAATCGAAAGAGCATAGTCAAATGTGTTCTTTGATGGAACAATCAGTTGCCCATTTCATCTTTGAGATACATTCAATTGAGATATAATGTCTAAAAATTCACTAAAATAGAATCTAAAAATTGATAAAAGTCATGGTTCTGGCAGGTTTTCACGGGATTCCTCCCACTTCTTTCAGATTACTATATTTTTACCCAAACTTAAATATAGATTTCTCGAGAACGGGCTTACGAGGGCTAACAGTTTATGCCTCAAAAATCACTTTATATTATGCCTTCTCAAATGAACATAATTTAATTGATTTCTATTATTACACTATTGGGATGGTTTCCTGGTTAGAAGAATTTTATTGTTATAACTTGGAGACGTATTGAATTAAACAACTGACATCGGAAATTTATCCTGGACACTTTTAATACATAATTATATGAATCATTTATTTGAAGTTATATCATACCTGCCAACATCCTAATTAATATCTGGAAGATTTTTAAAGCCCGCCCCTTTTATCACTCCTCTTTATTTTTAGAGAAATTTTCTTCAAATGTAATTACGCTTAAATAAGCAGAAAAATTACTCTAAAAAAAAATTTATGTGTAAAAAACAGGGCGGGTACTGGGAATCTTCCGGATATTAATTAGTAGGTTGCTAGATATGGTTATATAAATGTTGTTCTGAATAAATTTTGTACGACAGAACTTTCCTGCCAGCTCAATATAACCAACCTTAAGAGTTTCATATTACCAATATTTTAGTATTCATTGTGTGCCAACACCAGGACTCCATAATGGTTCCTTCTTCAGATAGCTTGAAAGTAGGATTAAATATAATATTTGGTTGGTTGGGTTTTTACGTCGCACTAATGCTGCGCAGATGGACAATTGGCGACGGTCTGGGACACACCCCTTAAGTTGGTCCGGAGACATGCCATCACAATTTTGATCCTCCACAGAAGGGATGGTTCTCCCGCTTCGGTGACCCCCAGAGGTATAATTTTTTATGGGAACATGGAGGACTTTGCGGCCACGACAGATTTTACATGCACCAGCCACCATTAGTGTACACGACGGTCTTTGGCCGGCTCGAGTGCCGAACCCGCAAATCTTCCAATTACGAGGTCGGCGCTCTACCGACTGGGCTACCGCGGCCCTTATATATTAAATATTTGGAAGAAAACTTGAAGGTATATATGCATAGTTGCCTTTCGGCTACCAGAAAATTTTAATAAAAAAAATTATTTTACTTAATCAGTGAAGGTGTGTTGGTGTTAGGGATTAAGGCCGATTGACAACACTGGGGTCCTAGGCCTGAGGGGGAGTGCCTTCCGTGGAGGTCTTTCTAAGGGGTCCTAGCCCGTATTTACGCAAGTTTCGGAGGAAACCACGGAAAACTCCGAACGGCTAGGCCGACGAGCGCGACCGGGGATCGAACCCGGCACCTCACGTCTACCAGCTTTGAGCGCAGAACCGCTCGGCCGCTGGTGGGCACTTAATCAGTGAAAACCGTTACAATTCGCTGATTAAATAAAATAAATATTTCCTGCGTCACGGACACACTGTCGGATCTCATGAATATTCATTCTAATCATGTTTTATTTTAGAATAATAAGAATATCTGCATAAAATAACTTTATTAAAATACTGTATCTTTTGAATTTATTTTGATGTTGAAAATGTTATAATAGGCTGTTGTGTAAGTTACAGTAAAACTGTTACAGATTATTACAAATATATATATATATTTGTCACGGAAATATTCTTTGGCTGAAGACACATGTTATTGTATACAAAATAAAAAAGTGTAAATCATTTTATTGAATTTAAAGGAAATTTAGTTGTCGTGTCAGTCCCAATTTAAATGTGATAAATATTGTGCATGTCATAAATATAGAATTAATCAAAGATCATTTTAAATAATGAGACATATTATATTATAATTGTTTTAATTAAGCTAGTAAAGTTAAATTTGTTTTATTATTTTATATAGGAAAAAGAGTAACTGAGAGAAGAACAAAGAGAATGAATGAAAGCGACTGAAAAAAATACAAAAAAATGTGTTTCGTAAAATTGAAGGTACAGGGTACTCCAAAAAGATTAAATCACGGTGTGATTCTTTACCTATCAGGGTTAAGTGGTTATTGTGAATTGCAAAAGCATTCAAAATAAGGTAGAGAATATGAGCAGAACATGTTAATAAAAATTTCTGAATGCTATTTCTCAAAAGGTTATACTTTTTGAACTTTTAAATTTGGACAGTTAGAAAGTTCTTATTTTCCATCCAAGAAGGCCATTAGGAAAAAACCACAAGCTCTACCTTTAAAGACAACCGAAGTCTGATACAGGAAAAATCTAAATTGTACCATTTTTCTGTATCATTCACAAGGCTGTTTATTTGGTGAAAACAGGGGTCATATATGAATTGATAATATAAACTTTTAGGTCAAAAATGGGAGACTTAGGTTTTTGATAACATAAACTGAAAAATCCTAAATGCTCCTAATAAACAAATATAAACGTTAATAAACAAAGATAAAAAGTGGTTTGCCAATACGAACTGCAGGTCGCATGCGAACCTCAATTTCATTTTATGTAGTCTCTAAGATGGGGCGAATAATTAAAAAAAAAAAAAAGCATAAAAGTAAATAGATAGATAGTTTATAATGTATATTTTATAAAGAACTCGTGATTGCTTTTAAAGTCTAATGAAAAAATATACAGGGTGTTTATAAAGTCCCGGACCCATTTTGATGTTTAATAACTCATAAAATAATAAAGATAGATTAAAATTAATAACATAAATGGTTAGATAGACTCAAAAAGTTTCATGACCCTTGTTAATGATCTTCCACGTGTGCCCCCTTCGTCGCACGGAGAATATCAAGTCGATAGTCAATTTCACGCCAGGTAGAGGCAAGCATGTCGGCATCCAAAGAGGCTATTGCGGTTATAATTCTGGTCTATCGTCCGGTTCCAAAACTTGAACAATTTGAACTTTGTATGCATTCAGTCTTAATTTTTTCTTAATAACCTTGTACACCGTCGAAATTGGCATATCCAATTCTCTTGCCGCTGGTCTCACAGATCTTCTAGGATTGTGTAAAAATGTCTCTTCTGACACGGTGAACATCAAAATCACTTGTGCAGGGACGTCCGGAACGTATCTTATCTGCGATACTTCCAGTTTCTAGAAAATTATTTTTCCACCGCAAGATGCTGCTTTTGGATGGAGGATCTTTTTGGTAAATTCTTCTACAATTTCTCTGTGCTTGCACTATCGATTTCGTTTCTATGTACCACCATAAAATCTGTGCTTTCTCTTGTGGTTTATGCATTCTCCTTAATATCCGCTCGAATAAAACATCACATACAAAAGTACTACATAGAACAAACACATCAAAAGTAAACATAACATTGCAATAGTTGCCAAAAACAAAAGAGAGAAAAATGCAATTAATAAGCAGACGATATTTAGAAAAGTACAGATATTTAGACTGGAAAATGAAATTATCTGAAATTAACCACACGCGCAGACGATATTTACAAAAGTAAAGATATTCAAACCTGAAAAGAAAATATATGTTATTCCATCAATAAATGCCATAAGTTTATTTATATCTTCATTATTTTATGAGTTATTAAACATCAAAATGGGTCCGGGGCTTTATGAACATAATGTGTTTCAAATTCAGCATATTATTTAAAAAACAATTGTTAAATTTTTTAGTTCATAAATACAGGGATGGAATATTGGTTCAGAACTCATACCACTATTAAAAACAAAATTTGCTTCTTCTTAAAGGAAAGATTTTATAAGTAGAGAATTTTTTCAAATCAAATATTGGTATGAGTTCTACGCCAATGTTCCAACCCTGCAAATACTATCTAAATAATTTTATATGTAAAATATTAAAAATTAAATACAGATTTCACAAGACGAATGAAAATACTCAAATTCTTTAAGTTTAGTTAACACTAATATGCAGTTTTCTTTTTACCATAATTATGTTTACTCGTTTAAGTTTATTCAATATTTCATTGCTATTAAATACATTTAAAATTAAAATTCATAAAATTATCAGTAAATTCCTATAACATAGAAATTTTAACATCGTTTGAAATTAATAATTATGCAATTAATATTTAATCTACATTATAGTTTAGTTTATAATAATATCATATTTAGGCATATGACTCCAAAAAGTGAATACAGGGACCTCACGGCCCAACCTTTTTTTTAAGTACTCTTTCTTCCACTACTATTATTTTAAAATAAATTTCTTATTAACTGTACACTGTACATTTAAGAAAAAATTACTTTTAAATATTAATGGGGAAAGAATTCGGGCTGTGGGAACCTTGGAATAGTTGCTTTTCACACTATATGCATTATGTTAACATATGCCGAAGGACGGGAAAATCCTAATATAAATATTAGGAATTTCCTGTTAATTCGGCATATGTTTACACTATCTCAGAGAGCTAATATTTTACTAAAAAGTGTTTAAGGTCAAATAGAAAAGAATTAGAAGGTATCGTATCGGATTTCAAAAAAAGAAAGGAAAAACAAAAAAAATTCACCCATTTAACCCTTTCACTACCACTGGGACACATACGTCCCAAGCAGTGCTGCCAGATTGAGGTAATTTTTTATTGAATATCCACCAATAAATTTTAATTGCAACGGTTGTATAATCATTCCGAAAACATCTAACAAAGAAGTAATGGAAGTTATTAGGCAATTAAAATTTAGTGATGAATATATAATAGAAAAAATTCCCTCAATCTGGCAGCACTGGTCCCAAGGGCATTTTATATTGGTAGTGAAAGGGTTAAGAGACACCCTAATGTATTATTTGTACGTTAAAAATAGTTTGGTGCTGCCATCTTTTATCGTTATTTAGAAAGAAAAAAGAAAAAGAAACTCTTACATTTTTATCGCTTACCCCGCTTTTAGCATATAAATCCAAATCTGATGCTATTCGATGGATAATATTTATTCACAGATTTTTAGAAAGACCCCCCCATAGGCACTCCACCTATAGACCTGGAACCTAGCGTAGTCAATCGGCCTTAATCCACACACTCCTATTCACAGAATTACTCATTACCTAACGTAGTTTTTAAATTCTGTTTTCACATTCAGAAAGTTCAAACAGTTCAATATTACTTCCTGTAATTTAAAAGTTTCAAGCATATTAATTACCTATCATATTTTTTAATTGACTGATTAGGTAATCAGAAGAAAATTGAGTTTAAACAAATATCTAAAAACTAAATTCCGATAAGGTAGTGAAAGTCACAATCCTACTATTATATTTATAATAAATAAGATAAAATATTCAAGAAGAGTGTTTAGGTACTGAAAAGATCGACATATTTAGAAAATATTTCTATAAAAAAAAAAAAAAAAAAAAAAAAGATTTTTAAAAGTTAAAGTATTTCTGTAATCCACTCAGCAATTCTCAAAAAATTTCTAATGTAGTGTTAGCCAACGCATCGCGAAATAGCCTATAATAGAAAAACTATTTATAAAATTCAAATAAAATTTCTCATCTAAAAACACTTTTTTTTTTTTATCATTTTAAAACTAATTTATACACCAAGAAAAACATACACGTTCCTTTCGTGCAAGTAATGTGAAACGCAGTTTAATTAAATAAACTGTATGAATATTTTTTTTTTAATTAAATAGATTAAATTAATGACGTCACAGTTTCAAACTGAATACGGCGCTTAAAGCTGGTAGACATGAGATGCGGATTCGATGATCCCAGGTCGCGCTCGTCGGCCTAGCCGTTCGGAGTTTTCGTGGTTTTCTCCGAAACTTCCGTAAATACATACAGGCTAGGACCCCTTAGGAAGACCTCCCCTCCCCCCCCCCCCCCTTCCCCATGGAGGGCACTCCCTTTCAGACGTAGGAACCTAGTGCACTCAATCAGCTTTAATCCTAATACCATACCATACTATCGAAATGAATGTCGGAATTTTCGAACTTCGATATATCTGTTCTAACTAACCTAAAAATTGCTCGTATACATTGGTACGGCTATACATATATTAACACTCTATAATTATTTTTTAATTTTGGTAAAAATGCGGTGTGTCGATTTGTGAGTGCTCCTAGTTAGTCATAATTAAAAGTAAAACTTTACGAAATCCCTACGGTGGTGGTGTTAAGGTTAAGGCCATTTGTCTACAATTTGGACCTGGGCCTAACGGAGGATGTCCTACTGAGGGTATTTCTAAATGGTCCTAGACCGTATTCACGTAAGACCACTTCTTGCGGATGATTATGTGTAGTAAACCATAAACCATGGACGTACACTCTCTACGTCCGTGCCATAAACATTTGTAGGTTCAAAATGATTTGGTGCTGCCATCTTTTATCATTATTCGGCAAGAAAAGAAAATAATCTCTTACACTTTTATCTCTTACAATTTCCCCATATTCAGCAACTAAACCAATGTTATACTATGGGGAACACATATATTCAGAATCGTTCACCACTTAACATAATTTGTTAAATTCCATTTTCACATTCGGAAAGTTCAAATCGTTTAATTTGTTCGTGTTTTCGAAATATTTATGTTCTTAATTTTTAACGTTGTATTCCGAAGCTACACAGTGCAAAAAAATGGATTTACTTCATTTTCGGCATTCTTAGCTCAAGAATAAAATATTAAAAATTTAAAATAATCAAATTTTTTAGGGGGGGGGGAAAGGAACAAAGTTAACGGTTGTGAATTAATTTTCTGAATGTGGAAACGGAATTAAAGAAAGAAATAATACATTAGGTAATCATCAGTTCATCGTTATATACACATACAGGTGTTGGACAAAATAATGGAAACACTTTCAATTTTTTAAGTTTTCTCGAATATCTCGAAAAATACTCAATGCGTTGTTCTTGAATTTTGGAAATAAAAAAACATGTCTATACTCTTACTTTCCAGCAAAAATTTTGTCACGAACGCCTGTAGGGGGTGAACAACAAATCCAATAAAATAAAAAATATTTGTGATTACCCTGGATCTGGAAGTGCGTCCATTCATCTGCAAATTTTAGATGTGGTTATAAATGTTACATTTTATACGTGTGCAGAGTTTTGTGAGGCTAAGCTCCAGGGGCACACCGGTGTGCAAAATGTGCAGCGCACACAGGCGCAAGGTAAAAGAAGGCGCCAACCGATAATAGATTATTTGAAAAAAAAAAGAAAAGAAAGACAGACAAAAGAAATATATATATATATATATGCATATTGCTTTATGAAATTGGATTTCATACTGTTGGTCTGAAGCCATGTAACTAGTGTAGCCAAATGAGGCGCCTAGAAAAATGTACTGGCAAAACTTGTGTTCCGCAAATATTAGGGGTACCGGAAAGTAATTTCGTTTTTGCGCAAGTGCGATATTCGATTGTCATGCCAACTCATGCCAAAGACATTGCAAGGTTAGAGTGAGTTGTTTATTAGTAAATGATTAAAGCATTTTTTTTAATTACTTTTAATTATTATTTTTTTATTATTATTATTATTTTTTTTTTTTTTTTGCTTTGTTTTATTTTATTTTATTTGTAATTTATAGGGAGATGAAAAACAGGTCCTTTATGATAATACAAAACACAAAAGGCAGTGGCTCTTTTCAAACGAATCACCACAAAGTACAGCTAAACCAGATTTACTCCACAAAGAGGCGCAAATGTGTGTTTGGTGGAGTATTCGCGGGTTCATTAATTCTGCATTCACAGTTGTTGCTGAAACCTGGACAACTGTTAATAGAGACTTTTACTGCGAACAATTGAATCGAGTAAATCAATCTTTAATTCAAAAGCTCCCAGCAATTGTCAACAAAAAAGGCATTATTCTGAAAAACGATAATGGAAGACCGCGCTGCACAAGACGAACCCGTTAAAAAAAATAATGAATTTGGGTGGGAGGTATTGCCTCACCCACCATAATTGTCCGATATTGTGCCATCGGATTTTCATTCATTTTGAAAGCTGCAACATTTTTTAAATGGCAGAAAATTTAACTATTTGGATGATGTCCAAAACGCAATCTTTGAAGATCTTGCTCAAAAAACAATTGATTTTTACCAATCCGGCACTGAAAACTTACACACTGGTTACCAAAATGTTGTTTATAATACGGGTGATTACGTAGTTGGTTAAAAATGAAATCTTGTTAATAAAATATTTGTTTTAATGTATTGTAAAAAAAAAAAGTCATTAATTTCCGGTCGGAGTGTTAAAAATGGAGTAACTTGGTAAAGATGCGCCTACCCTCAGCAAAATTTTCTTTGCCTTTTTTAACGTATCAAAGCATCATTTTTAAATTTAAAAGTGCGCCTTAATCTCTTCCTCCACCCCCACCCCCCCTCTTCTGCGTTAAAAGACCGCTGAGGCGAGTAAAAAAACAACGTAATTCGATTGTAAAAAAGAAAATGTAATAGATCGAGGATTTTATTTAGATAAGTTTTTCTCCTATTTGCATTATCGATGTAACATTAGGTTCTATTTAGGAAAGGTTTTCTTTAAAAAAAGAGTATGTTATTACAGTTTTTACTTTCTTCTACATTTAATAGAAAAAAGCAATGGATTCTTAAAAATTTCCGACTTCTGGTTTTGGATGGATTTACACTTTTTCAGAGATCCAAAACACGTTTTTCTCATTTTTAGAAAATGTCTAAGCGTGTGGGCGTGAGACAAATTTTGTGGCAGCTCTAGCTCAAGGGCTAATGCACAGAATTTCATACAAAATTATATGCAATTGCACCTTGACGTAAGTGAGTTCCTGTCAATTCTTGGTGAAAATCGTCCAACAGATGGCATTGTTATCTCCTTTTGTCATAAATTTTAATATGGCAGTTAAGACAAAATTTCTTATAAATGTGAATAATAAGAATTATTTTTAACAAATCATTTTAAAATTGTAAAGATTTTTGATAATTGTAATAGTAAACTTTTCTTTTCTTTTTGTATATATAGGAGCATTACTCTCCCTGGAATGGAATTTCCCCCCCCCCCCCTCCCCAGGGAGTGTAAATTTTCAAAAAGGTTTTTTTTTTTTTTTTTTTCTGTAATCATTAGTACCTTTAAAACGAATTGTTCAACAACAGATATGTAATGATTTAAAACAAAGTCATCATTCCCTCATTTTTATCAAACAAACAAACAAGAATTCCTGAAAAACTGAATTTTCTAAGATGTCTGTGTTGCACAAAATTGACTTTTTCTTAACGTTTCGTATTTTACTTCACTGGATTGAAAATTGTCTATATTCATCATGGAAAATAATTTTAATAAACAACTTGTACTGCGTGAACTTCTGTAGGAAAATACAGGAAAGAGTTTTGTGACGGCCACAACATGCTAGATAACACTTTATATTTAAAAAAAAAAAAAAAAAAAAAAAATATATATAAAATTTAGAACAAAAATTAAATCACGAGAATCAAACAGACATCGACGGATTTTTAACTTTAAAGATAAATCCACATTAAATCAGACAATTCAGAATATTTGTTTTAAAAGCTTAGGCACTATATAGCCAAACGTTTTATTCGTTTTGGAGATTATTTTTACCAACAGTAGCATCAGCGGAACAATCTTTTCTAAACTTAAAATAATCAAATAAAAATTACATTTATTTAAAATGAGGAAAGTAAATTAAAATAAATATAGTTTAAAAAAACTAAAAAGCACGCTTTTAAAGCACATCAAACTAAAAAGTGAAAAACAATTCTTAATATAGTAAGCTAAAAACAATAATGAACGAAAAATACTAGTATAATTGTGAAAAAAGCGTGAGTTGCTCGATGTACGAAAAATATGGCACAAAGCACCCCACTCTTTTTTCACAATTATACTAGTATTTTTCGTTCATTATTGTTTTCAGCTTACTATATTAAGAATTGTTTTTCACTTTTTAGTTTGATGTGCTTTAAAAGCGTATTTTTTAGTTTTTTTAAACTATATTTATTTTTCACTTTTTAGTTCGATGTGCTATGAAAGCATGCTTTTTAAACTATATTTTAAACTATATTTATTATTTTATTATTTATCACATAAATAGCTACAGTATGTAAGTTTTTGGTTAAAATATTTACACACAATCGAAAATATCCTCATTCGACTTGCAGGCCTCTTAAATCTATCTGCACCAATTTTGAATGGCCTAACTGTATTTCTATTTGTTTTTGCCCCATAGCCACCCCCTTACCCCCTCACCCCCTACCCGCCCCTCCTAATAATTTTACAAATTCAAAAATATCCGCAATCGATTTGCAAGTATCGAAAACCTCTATGTACCAATTTTGAACGATCTGACACTATTTTATTTTTTTGCCCCCCCCCTCCCTTCCCCCCTTCTTGCCCCTCCTAATAACTTTACACAATCGAAAATATCCCCATTCGACTTGCAGACCTTTAAAACCTATCTGTACCAATTTTCAACGGCCTAACTGTATTTCTATTTGTTTTTGCTCCATAGCCCCCCCCCCTACCGCCTCACCCCCTACCCGCCCCTACAAATAATTTTACAAATTCAAAAATATCCGCAATCAATTTGTAAGTATCAAAAACCTCTATGTACCAATTTTGAACGATCAGACACTATTTTTATTTTTATGCCCCCCTCCCCTCCCCCACTTCTTGCCCCTCCTAATAACTTTACACAATCGAAAATATCCCCATTCGACTTGCAGGCCTCTTAAATCTATCTGTACCAATTTTGAACGGCGTAACTGCATTTCTATTTGTTTTTGCCCCATAGCCCCCCTTACCCCCTCACCCCCCTACCCGCCCCTCCTAGTAATTTTACAAATTCAAAAATATCCGCAATCGATTTGTAAGTATCGAAAACCTCTATGTACCAATTTTGAACTATCTGACACTATTTTTATTTTTTTGCCCCCTCTTCCCCCCCCTCTTCTTGCCCCTCCTAATAACTTTACACAATCGAAAATATCCCCATTCGACTTGCAGACCTTTAAAACGTATCTGTACCAATTTTGAACGGCCTAACTGTATTTCTATTTGTTTTTGCCTCATAGCCCCCCCCTTACCCCCTCACCACCCTACCCACCCCTCCTAATAATTTCACAAATTCAAAAATATCTGCAATCGATTTGTAAGTATCGAAAACCTCTATGTACCAATTTTGAACGATCTGACACTATTTTTATTTTTTTGCCCCCCCCCTCCCTTCCCCCCCCCCTTTTGCCCCTCCTAATAACTTTACACAATCGAAAATATCCCCATTCGACTTGCAGAACTTTAAAACCTATCTGTACCAATTTTCAACGGCATAACTGTATTTCTATTTGTTTTTGCTCCATAGCCCCCCCCCCCTTGCTGCCCCACCTGGGGGCTGAATTTCTAAAATTTCAGAAATTTTTTTTTAGATAGTTGCCTTAGCTATATTTTAGAGCAAAAATTTCACGTATATCTATTATTTTTTTGTTTGGGATATATAGGATTATGCGAAATCACGTTTTACGCATGTGAAATCACGTTTTGCCCCCCTCCCCCTGCCCCCCTTGGGGACCGAATTTCAAAAATTCCAGAAACCGATTTTTAGACATTTGTATTAGCTATATTTTAAAGCAAAAAATTTACGGATTTCTGTTTTTTTGTTTGAGATATGAAGGATTTTGTGCAATCACGTTTTGCTCCCAGAGAAGTTACAGACAAACATACATACATACATACAGGTGAAGCTAATATAAGCGTGTTAAAAATACGCTCCAAAATGATACCAGATAGATTGTTAAATCTTGCAATTATTTCAATAGTATCGTATATTTTCAATCATACACTGTTAAAAATTTCAACAGAAAACTCTGTGTAATGTATTATCTTAAGTCTTACGTAAAATTACAGAGAAAAATAAAGGGAGATGTTAAAAAACTTATTTTATACATTCACTTCAATAACTAATATTTACTTTATTATTGGTGAGAATATATTTCGGACTTAGAATGCTTTTTCTAAAGTCGAAACAGTCATTTTTAATTTTAATTAAAATATTAAGTAATAAAATTAGATAAAAATACAGAATAAATATTGAGAATCTCGATTACTCACTTTTAACTAAGAATTACTGTAAATTTACAGAGACTCTGGATAAATATTTACATTAAATTTACAGAAGTTTTTAACAGTGTATATTCTTATTTTATTTACTTATAAATTTATCTATTATTTATATCTGTATAGCATACAAACGCTGCATAGTTTAAAACAGATTTTTGTATCCTCCAACTATACGGAAAAACACATATAATTTTAGCCAATTTTACTTATAAATAACATAAAAACTTTAGATAATAAAAATGGGCAAAATTCTTTTTACTGTTTTTTTTTTTTTTTTTTTTTTTTTTTAGACTAGACACCCTGTTAAGTATTTTCTATCCGTAATTACCAAGTAATATTTATTATATGTATATTTCATGTATTTGTATTTTTTTTTCTTATATGTATACACTGTTAAAAAATTTCAACAGAAAACTCTGTGTAATCTATTATCTTAAGTCTTACGTAAAATTACAGAGATAAATAAACGGAGATGTTAAAAAACTTATATTATATATTAATTTTAATGACTAATATTAATTTAATTAATTATTGGTGAGAATATATTTGTGACTTAGAATGCGTTTTCTAAAGTAGAAACAGTCATTTTTAATTTTAATTAAAAATTAAATAATAAAATTAGGTAAAAATACAGAATAAAGATTGAGAAACTCGATTAGTCACTTTTACCTAAGAATTACTGTAAATTTACAGAGACTCTGGATAAATATTTACATTAAATTTACAGAAATTTTAAACAGTGTGAATATATATGTGTGTGTATTTAAAAAAAAAATAAAAATCCCCCATAATGAACCAAGATAAATCTTGTCATTATATCGTTAGTCATATATTGATTTTAAGATTATTCGAGAGTTTTCAACATTGAAATTGAGAAAAATAGAACTCAATACGGGATATTTTTCTTATTATGCATTCTAATTTTATATACTTATAAGTTTCATTTATCTGCACAGGTACAAAATGTTAAACTCATTTATATTTGCAAAATTACTGCAATAGTACGACTAACTTTAAAATTTTGTCATTACAGTATTGCAAAGAGTTAAATCACTTTCCTAAATCAAAGGCGTTGTTGCAGTAAAAACAGATTTACAGTTAAAGTGCAAATAAAGAGCAATTCATAATGGAGTGGCAGGTGATGGTCAGTCTTGAAGACAGACTTGACAACTTAGCGACTAATTTGGCGACAGGGAGACCAAAATTTCGAGAAGTAATAATTTAGTGTTTCCAAAGTGTAGAAGCTCCATCTTCAATAGGAGCCGAGTTCTGGAAGTTTCCAGATTCCTCGATTGGTTTCTGGCGCAGAATAACCTTGACAGTTCGCCAAATCATGATAGAGACTATAAAAAAAGAAGAGATACTCCCAAAGACTGTATTTGGACATCTGCTTGAACCGTCATCTCTGAGAGATTTCGGTTCAAACGGTTTATATTTATTCCTAAATCAGTGAAATTCCTGCTCTGTGGTGTATTCAATGTTATTTAATGAGTTTTTGTGGTAGGAATTTGAGTACGATGTTTTACTGGGCTGTTTAGAGAATAATCCTCGAACGAAATGCATTTGTGGACAAGAAACTCCCTATTTCTTTACAAATTACTTTTTCCGTGCAAGAAAGTCAACATTTTGTTAACAATATGTATAAAGACGGATATTCTGGTCAGTATGATATGCGTAATACTCACAAAATCTGTAATAAAGCAATGGAAAATTCAGTTTACTAAAAATATTTTTTGTGTTTAAATATTTATTTAACATTATTTAAAAATTAGACCCAAACAAATAGAAACGTGTACACTTACAGCTCTCCTCTATGCCATTTCTGCCCCCACATTAACATTAAATCTGCCAGATTTGATTTCCTCTATTTGACTTTGCAATTCCGCCACGTGTTTTTGAGACTCCTTGTGTAAGATTTTTCCCTTTCTGCAAGATGCCCTTTCTATTTGTTTCTTTTTAAATTTCATTTATTTGATCAGGCCTAAGAGTGGTAAAACACTCTTAAAAAAGAGAGAAAAAAGAGACTAAAATGTTTAAAAAGAGACTGAAAAGAGAGAAGTTTTTCCTTATAAATGAATATTATGAACAAAGATGTAAAATTAATGTATATACTGTAGTGGCATACCAAAGGGAAGGTGGAGGAAATGGCCACCCTGGGCCTCTGATCATGAGGGGGGGGGGGGGGCTCTGAAGGAACTTAATCTTTAAGTATATATATCTGGTGAAGCCTGTCGTGCCATTATTTTCTTCCCTGCAATTCCATTTTAAGTCATAGGTTCCTGTCTAAGGAGCTTTAAAAGGCAAAATGTGACCATAGAGTGAAAATTCCAAAACCAAAAGAAAACTCATTTATATTTCTGCAAATCCTAAATAAGGCAGGGCACCACCAGTGAGAATTTCGTCCATGGTTTCGACAGTTGTAAGTCTGCCATTGATACATTCCTTTTTTTTTTTTTTTTTTTTTTTTTTTAATGGGGGGGGGGGGGTGTCAGCTTGCATCATATGTAAGAAAAATTATCTTTGTAACGAAGTTGATAGTAATTACCAGAATTACAAGTATTTGCTAAATCTTATAGAATCCAAATGTTTACAGAATTGTTCTATGGAAGTTCTAAATTAAAATGCATCACAGATGCTGCTAAATTCTAATTCCTGAAAACTGAAATAAGAATAACATATATGTTACTTATATGTAAAATAATTTTTAATTACACATAAGATACTGATACGTACATAACGAGGTGGAGAATTCACCAAAAATCTTACCAGCCAGCAATATAAAATTGGAAATTTAGAACAGAATAACAGTTACATTACATGTACTACATGATATGCCCAATAACAAAATTTTCGATACCAACCTGCAGTAAAATGAAATTTAATTGTGACCTAAAAATGTTTGTCCAAGTTTGCTACTTTAATAAGTAACAACTCATAAAATAAGCAAAATGTTTATTTACAAAAAAAAAAAAAAAAAAAAAGTATTATAGTAATTTAGTAACATAAAATATGTATTAAGTTTAGCATTTCTTTTTAAGCTGTTAAATTGATTTACCTATATTCTGAATGAAGAAAACGAACTTAAATTTCGTGATTATTTACTTCATTGCTCTTTGCATGTAGTGAAGGAATAAACATATCGCACCATGACAAGAAAAGTGACACAGGTAAAAGAATAGCAATTTTGAGTTTACATTAAAAAATATATATGATATGCCCCCAACGTGCAACCTTTTTTCTTGAATCTAATTTTCATTTTTTTTTTTTTTTTTTTTTTTTTTTTTTTTTCCTGTATTTTACATTTTACAAAATACTTGTGACATCCCTCTTTAACAGTTAAAATCTATCACATTGATTTGAAAGTGAATCTTTGATGAAAATTATCATTGGAAAAAGCAGGAAAAAAAAAAAAAATGGAAAGAAAAGAAAGGAAAGCTAGAAAAGAGACTAATTGAACAAAAAAGAGGCTAAAAGAGACAAATAGCTAGAATAGCTAGCCACTCCTAGGTCTGTTTGATATATTTCTTTTCTTTTCTTTTTTTAAGCTATTCAATAAACTTAATATTAAGGTTCGAGATTCAACTGCCTTGCTGAATGATAACTTTTTATAAAGCGATTTTTCTTTTTTAAAAGGTTTCATCTTTTAATTTTTCTTTTTTTAAAAGGTAACCAAGGTTTGCCAACTGAAACTCTACACACAGGCACCTGATAATGCTAGCGCGCCCCTGGCTAGCTCGAATATTTAAGGAGTTATAAATATTTTACTAAAAAATGGAAAAAAATTTCGCAAGTTTTTTTGCGAAATTTCATGAAACTTTCAGAAAACGTGACAATATATGCCTAAATCTTTATACTATAGCTTGAGGCAAATACGTTTAATATTGAAAGAGATAAGGACAGTTGTAGTAATTAATTTATTACTGCGCATGCGTGGACTGTAGCAAAAAAACTTTTATATAGTATACTCAACTGTATAGAATACCTTATTAAAAAAAAATCCAGTTCAATTTCATAAAAATTCATAGAGATATCGGTGATTAAATAAGCTGTTTTTCAGCTGTTTTCTAAAAAGGTTTTTACGATAAGGGGTCATTCACAAATAAAAATTTGTATCAGAAAAAAAAAAATATGTTACACAATGAAACTTCGTTCAATATTTGTGATTCACATTTATTTTTTTCATAGGTATGTACTACATACCTATACAATAATCTATTTAAAAAAACTTTTAAAACCCAAATTCTTATTATAGCGTATCATATAAATCTTATCAAAGTTCGAATAAAATTTAATTTGCAAAAAAAATTAACTTTTTTGTTTACTAACCAAAATTGGGGAAATTTGAACTGTGTTAAGAAAAGAGAAATTATTTCTTAAAATTCACAACAAATGGCAGCACCACACGATTGCCTATAAGTTTTGTGATTTCATTTTCTGTTTAAGGGCCGATATCTGCATATTAATTATTTGTTTGAGGCACCTTTTTATTATTATTTTAGTTTATTATTATTTTTTTTTATTATTATAACTTAACATTTTACTGATTTGGTTAATGTTTATGTGTTTTTAACCGACTTCAAAAAAGGAGGAAGGTTCTCAATTCAAACCGTATGTTTTTTGTTGTTGTTGTTGTTTGTTTGTTTGTTAGCTCATAACTTCTGAATGTATGCTCCGATTTTGATACTTTTTGTTTTGTTGAAAAGGTCTTGGTCTAAAATAGGTCCCATTGTAATATCTTTACGATCTAAAGAAAATACAGGGTGCCCAAAAAAATCAGTCCCAACTCTTTTAACTGCTAAACGACTAGAGCTATAGGGATAAAAATGGTATGTATAGATAAAAATGGTATAGCTAATGGTATTATCTATATAATAGTATATAGATAAAAATGGTAAGTATAGCAAAGTGGCCATGCAGTACAAGGTTAAATCGCTTGTAGCGCCACCTGGTGGAAAATAGCGGAGTTAGTGTTCCTATCTCGAAAACGGTTCTAGAGAAAAAGTTAATTACAAAGCTGAAGAGTATCACCGATTTAGTACAAAAAGATAGTTTAGACATTCATGCTTGCGTTCCTATCTCGGAAACGGTTCAAGACAGGGGGGAAAAGTGAATTATAAAATTGCAGAGAATCATCGATTTAGTACAAAAAGATAGTTTTGACATTGATGCTAAAAATACAAGGCTAAAAACGTGCATTTGCTTGTTCGCAATTTCTTACACTATGCACACTTGAGTTACATTGCTCACGTTGTATCGTAGCTGGTGAGACATACGCTATATAGTTCAAAATACGGTTACTTGATACTTTTTATCTTGTTGTAAAGATCTTGGTCTGAAGTAGGTCCTATTACAATATCTTTACAATCTAAAGAAAATAAAGCGCCATCTGGTGAAAAACAGTGAAATTAGCGCTCCTATCTCAAACACGGTTCAAGATGGGAGAAAAGTTAATTACGAAGTTGTAGAACATCATCAATTTACTACGAAAAGACAGTTTTTAGACATTATTGCTAAAAATAGAACGTTTAAAACGTGCAGTTGTTTGTTCGCAATTTCCTACTCTGTGCGCAATTGAACTATGTGTCACACTTTGCAGCGTAGCGGATCACACGTATACTCTGTGGTTCAAAGTACTGTTACTGTAAGCGGTCACATCGATTAGCACAAAGTCGTTTTCAACCAACTTCAGAAAGAAGGGTGTTCTTAATTCGAGCTACGTGTTGTTGGTGGTATTTGAAAGTTTATAACTTCGTAAGAGATGCTCTAATAAACCGACTTCAAAAAGAAGGAGGTTCTCAATTCAAAGCGTGTTTTTTTGTTTTTGTTTGTTAGCTCATAACTTCTGAACGGATGATCCAATTTTGATACTTTTTGTTTTATTGTAAAGATCTTAGTCTGAAATAGGTCCCATTGTAATATATTTACGATAAAAAGAAAATACAGGGTTCCCAAAAAAGCCAGTCCCGACTCTTTTAACTGCTGAACAGCTGCATCTGTAGTCATAAAAGTGGTACGTAGGCAGGGCCCGACTTAGACTACCTGGAACCCCGGGGCAAGCCTATTCTGGGGGACCCCCTTGCAGTGACATAAGAGGTCTTTAGGTTGCAGAATGTCTGCATTCGCCTGCAGGGGGGCCCCTTCCAGAAGGGGGGCACAGGGCATTTGCCCCGTATGCCCTGCCGTAAGTCAGGGCCTGTACGTAGGCATAGTAAAGTGGACATGTGCTACGCGATTCAACCGCCTACAGAGCCACCTGGTGGAAAACAGTGGAGTTAGCGATCCTATCTCGGAAACGGTTCAAGACAGGGGAAAAAAGTGAATTATAAAATTGCAGAGCATCTTCGATGTAGTACGCAAAGATAGTTTAGAAATTAATGCTGAAAACAGAACGCTTAAAACGTGCATTTGTTTGTTCACAATTTCCTATTTTGTGCACACTTGAAAGACATTGCATATGTTGTAGCGTAGCGGGTGACATTTATGCTATGTAAAATTCAAAGTATGGTAATGATCTTGGCCTGAAATAGGTTTCATTATGATTTTATTACGATATAAACAAATTACAGGATACTCACTAAAGTCTGTTCTCACTCTAACTGCTGAACGCATGCAGCTACACTGGTAAAAGCAGTATGTAAATATCGATGTTGAAACTTTTGTCCGTCAGCTGCAATACTTATTTTGCTCTTTGTTTGAACTTTACACTGCGCAATTTCTAGCGCAGCGGGTGACACGTATTCACTGTAAAGTTCAATATATATGCCTAACAGAATTTTTGGTTACGAATACAGCGTATCCCATCGAGCAGATATACTAGTAGAGGGAGAATCCCTATTCTTTTCTAAGGAAGAAAACGTGTCCAACATGTATCACGTGAAATTTCGCTGCGCTAACTTTTTTTCGCTACTTATCGCCTTCTTGGCAATATTTTGTTTCCCGCATTAAAAATAATTTTTTGGTTGAAAATACCAAAGAATAATTATCTCATTAGATATTCTTTGACAAATATATTAGAAGAGTTATGTATTTATTATTCTTATTCTTATTTCTTTTTCTAATGAAAACTCTGCTAAGCGATTTTTATTCAAATAAATTACAATTTTAAAAAAACATTAAAAAAAAATCTTTTGAATAAAATATAGAAATAAAAATATTTCAAATATATAGTATGTTGTGGCCCTCACAAAACTTTCTTCTATATTATTCCTATACAAATACACACAATATAAATTAGATATTAACTAAAATAATTTTTTATTAAAATTTCTTTTCATGATGAATGCAAACGATTTTCATTTCAGAGAGATATATATAATAATGGCTAAAAAAAGTTTATTATGTGTCCTATAGACCACATTCATATTTTAAAAACTGAATTTTTCTCCATAAGTTTTTTATTTATTTATTAAAAAACGAAAAAAAAAAAAAAAAAAAAAAAGAAAAAAACCTGATAAATTTGTTTTTAATTATTCTATATTTATGGTTCAACCATTCGTTTTAAAGGTATTGATGGGTTCTTTTCAGAAACACTTATATTAAAAATTTACATAGCCCCCCCCCCCCCCCCCGCAAGTGAAAAGTAATGCATTTACATTTACATTTTTTTTTTTTTTTTTTCATAATTGATTATTACTATTTTAAACAATTCTTTTTAATTCACAAAAATTCTTGAAAAAACAATTCTCACTGTGCATATTTATGCGAAGTTTTGTACTTTGTTGAAACAAATAAATAAATACAATAAAATAAATATATACGGGATGACAGCGCTACCTATTGGGCGTTTGGTGTTTTGGAAGTAAAGCTGATTGATTACTCTAGGATCCTAGGCATAAAGAGGAGTGCCCTCCGTGGGGGAGTTCTTTCTAAGGGGTCCTAGTCCGGATTTAAGCAAGTTTCGGAGAAAACCACGGAAAACTCCAAACAACTAAGCCAACGAGCGCGAGCTGGGATGGAATCCGGCACCTCACGTCTACCAGCTTTGAGCGCGGAACCGCTCGGTCGCTGGTGGGCGATTTTCAGTAACAGCTTATAAGCACTAATTTTCGATGTTAGAACTAAATATCAAGTTTGGTTAAATTTCGTCCACTTATTTATGAGATAGAGAATTCACAAAAGTTTAGGCACACACGAAGACACTTAAAATAGTGCAGTCGTGTACAGGATATGTCAAAACGTATAAATTCATTGGAAACCAGTGACTAAAACTTTCCATTAATCGAATACTTTCTTCTTAAATATAAAGAAGAGAATAATAAATAAAACAAATATCTTAAATAATGATGCATCTAGATTATTAATAAAAATATTATGAAGACATTAAAAAATAGAATCTGTCCTATTCTTTTTTATATTGTATAATGTAATTTCTTTTACAGTTATAAGATGAAAGTATTATATTCCTATAACATTTTGCTCCGATTTTTGATGGGTTTATTTATTTTTTTATGACAATGGGAATTTTTTTTTTTTTTTTCTTATGCCAATATCGTCAATAATGAAAATTAAAAATATTATTTTAATACAAAATTCCTATGAGAATTGAAAATCAAGACTATATTTCGATGTTACTAGCGTCTCTTTGTAGCGGCAGACCTCTACGGGGCTTACGGAGCTAAGTGAGCTTGGCGAGATTTCACGCTTGGCGCACACTGTGGCTTGACGCTATGCGCTTACGCACAACGAGGAAAGATCACAAACCACGCGGGCGCAATACCTCTATGATTCGGCTTTCGGCTAACACAATACCGTAGTAGTTCACGCGCACAGGAGAAAGGAGAAATCTCAAAGTTATTGTCACGTGACACTTCTCGATCATGTTGGCCACACAAAGGGGTTGCCATTTCGCTCTCTACCTAAATTAAAGCTCGATGGCGTATCCGTTCCTTAAATTTCTGAAGACTTTAATTTAACGTATGTTCGTTCAGTAGATAGTTTTTTGCTCATATCCGATAAAGGGAAGAAAAGTGACACAACTTAAAAATGCAGCATTTGAGAAAAATCAACTTAAAAATAACTTGACTAGAATAAAACTGGCACAACTGTCTCTCGAGTGGATAACTTTCTAGATGGAGATGTAACTTTTTTGTTCACATTGGGTGCATTTCATGTATTTTTCAGTGACATAAACCCTTTTTTGAGTAATGTCACTTTTCTTGGAAGTTGTGATTTGTGAAACTTCCGTCGAACGTCTTCTGATGTTCTGCTATATGAATAAGTTTTCACTGAAAAGAGAAAAATAAAATCTTTTTGTAAAACAATAGAACCGGCTCCAAAAAGCAACTACAATTCAAACAACTAAAAATGAAAGAAAATTGGCAGAAAATGGAACTGTAAATTGCGCCTAAAAGTATAAAATAATTTCCGTCGCCAAACAACCTATAACACTACAATTAATCATAACTTTTGAAGTCGTCGCAAAATTAATAAAAATTGATACCTTTATTCAATACAGAAATCAAATCCTATTCAAAATACACATCTCACATTGTCATGTGCAAAACGCAACCGAAAACTACTTTTAAAACAGGAATAAACTACTACGTCAGAAATGCCAAAGAAAAATTATTGAGGTGCATACAGCTGTTTCGGTAGCCTAAAGCGTACCGTCTTCAGTGCAAAAAGAATTCTGAATCTGGAGAAGTGCTCGTATATATAGGAGAGAGACCGGATTTAGTTCAACCAATAGGATTACGGAAGAGGTGGGGAGTGTGGCCAATAGGAATTAAGGAATGTGTAGCTGTGTAAACAGTAGAAAAATTAAGGAAATGTGGACTGAATGTAAAATTTCCAACAATCAGACAAATACGGAACAGCGAAATCACAATTTACAAGGTTTTTAAAATTTTTATAAATATGGAAAGCTTCAAAGAAATCGAGTTCATGAATGGATTTGGGTCTGCAAATTATTTTAGCTGAATTAAATTTAAAATTATGATTTTCCTCCCAGCAATGTTTAGAAATAGCCGATTTATTGGTTTCTTGTTTGCGGACGTAATTCATATGTTCTTTTAGACGAAATTTAAGACTGCGTTTAGTTTGGCCAATATATGATAAACCACACTGACAGGAAATACTATAAATGCCCCAAGAATTATGCATATCAATAGGATCTTTTAACTGAGAAAAGGTGAGTTTATTGGAAGGCGAAAATATTATTTTAAAATCATATTGTTTGAGAATTTTAGCTATGGTTTGACTGGTTTTAGAAAAATAGGGTAAAACAATACTGATATTAGATGTGACTGATTTAGTAGACGAAATACGAGGGAGTCGTAATTTTTGGATAGCTTTGTCTATAATGGAAGGGTCATAACCTCTGTCAATTGCGATGGCTTTCAGGTATTTAATTTCAGATTTCAATAAAATAGGATTTGAACAAATATTAAGGGCACGGTTTACAAAAGTATGGAAAGCAGCCATTTTTTGGTTAGGTGGGTGACATGAACGCGCATGGGGAGGAAGGGAGACTGCAAAATTTTTACGATAGACAGTGGTTGAAAATCCATTTACAGTGCGAGAGACGAAATGCTGTATGCACCTCAATAATTTTTCTTTGGCGTTTCTGACGTAGTACAGTCGGTAACAAAAGTCTCCGAACACTAGCAAAAATTCCTATGTAAAAAAAAATACACTTAATACAGTTTTGTTAAATAAATCCTCGTCGAATCCTATTCTTAGTCAGTCTAAAAACAGGATTCGACAAGGATTTATTTAACAAAACTGTATTAAGTGTACTTTTTTTATATAGGAATTTTTGCTAGTGTTCGGAGACTTTTGTTACCGACTGTAGTTTATTCCTGTTTTAATATTCCAACGCCAAGTCTCCTGCTATTATCGAAAACTACTTTGATTCAAGAAAACAAATAAGATTTCGTAAGCAGCAAAAGTTGGCGAAGATGCTGGTATGTGACGTCCTTGGTGAAAGAAAAATCGCAAAATTATCTGGCAAACATATTTAATTTCTTTGAGATATCATGATTATTTTGATAAGGTATATCAAGAGAGTAATCAAGAATATGAAACAATACTTCGTACAATATATATTAAGAAAATATACATTTTGCGTGTATGCTTTTGCCTTACGTTTTGATCGCCAAATCCAAAAGCCATCATGGATGATAGTTATCAAAGTTATACCAAATTTCAACTCAGAAATTTAATTCATCAACCTGGAAATTAATTTTAGATAGAATGGAGTAGAAGATTGATTTTTAACCACTATGTGAAAAATACCAGAGCCGGGAATCGAACCCGGGCCTTCCGCAAAACGCGCGGATGCTCTAACCACTGAGCTACCCTGGCTGATAACCAGCTCGGCACTTCTCACATAATTTACGTTGGCAAGGTCACCGAGTCTGCATTTTAAAGCAGCTATATCAAGTGACAAATTTAAACATCCCGGGCCTGCCATGCGGAAGGCCCGGGTTCGATTCCCGGCTCTGGTATTTTTCACATAGTTGGTTAAAAATCAACCTTCTACTCCATTCTATCTAAAATACCAAATTTGCAAAGGAAACTTTTAATTCGTAGAAACATAAATACCGCATTGTGAAGAATGTTCACTGTTCTATGTAGATGCTACTAATGGATCAATTGTATGCAGTGATAAAATAATAAAGGAACATGAAAATGGATCATCCGAGACAACAGCATTTGTTGCTACCGATCTAAAAACAAACCTTTAAAAACTAATTAAATTTTATTTAATTTTGCGCCGACTTCAAAAGTTACGATTAATTGTAGTGTTATAGATTGTTTGGCGAAGGAGATTATTTTATACTTTTAGGCGCAAATTACAGCTCCATTTTTTCTACCAATTTTCTTTCATTTTTAGTTATTTGAACTGTAGTTGCTTTTTGGAGTCTTTTCTACTTTTTTACAAAAAAGATTTTATTCCTAATCATTTTTATTTTGTATTGTTGATTGTTTCATTGACATTTTAGTGAATATTCCGCCCAATAGAGGGCGCTTGTAGTCCACAAAAAACCCTTTTTTGCTTCTAAAAAGATATGTAAGAAAAAGGCTTCTTAAAAAATTCTTAGGATACTGTGTAGTCAACGATAAATTTTCTTTTATCAATTGAGATCTTTTCTGCTAATTGTGCGCAATAATTAACCCTCCGGACCTTCAGGGTATCGAACGCGAGACCACCGGATTACTAACATGGCGCTGTAACCACCTGAGCAACGGAGAGAGAAATGAAAAAGCTTGTATTTACCTTAAACTAGAAGTGCATTTTTTATTTGGTTGAGATTCACAAACATTCCGTAGTGAATGACAGTAAGTACATAAGAATTTGGAAAAAAAAAAAATTGTTTGAAAAGAAAAATGAAACGTTTTTTCTGATGCAAATTTTAATTTGTGAATGACCGCTTTTCGTAAAGGTCTTTTTAAAAAACAGCTGAAAACACCGATACCTCTATGAATTTTTATGATATTCAAATGTTTTTTTTTTTTTTTTTTTTTTATAAGGTACTCTATACAGTTGAATATTATATCATCAAAGTTTTTTTTGCTACCGTCAGCTCATGCCCAGTAAAAAATTATTTACTAGAACTGTGAATATCACTTTGAATATTAAATGTATTTGTTTTAAACTAGAGTATAATGATTTGAACATATATTGTCATGTTTTCTGAAAGTTTCATGAAGTTTCGAAAAAAAAAAAAAAAAAAAAAAAAAAACCTTTTGAATTACAAAGTAAAATCTTCCAAAAAATTTTTTGCATTTTTTAATAAAATATTTATAACTCCTTAAATATTCGAGCTAGTCTCACAAAACTCTACACACGTATAAAATATAACATTTATAACCACATCTAAAATTTGCAGGTGAATGCACGCACTTACAGATACAGAATAATCACAAATATTTTTTATTTTATTGGATTTGTTGTTCACCCCCGAAAAGCGTTAGTGACAAAATCTTTGCTAGAAAATATGAGGAAAGACATGTCTTCCTTATTCCCAAATTCTAGAACAACGCATTAAGAATTTTTTGAGATAATTGACAAAACGTAAAAAAAATGGAAGTGTTTCCATTATTTTGTCCAATACCTGTATATATATATAGTAATGATTTATTAAGCGTAGTAAAAGCTAAGCAACAGATACAAGATCATTGAAACCAAAAAGACCAATAAGAATGAAAAAATATATATATATATGTAGGAGAAGCTCAGAAAGGTGAAAAAAAATTATCAGGGGATGAAATACACATATTTAAAGAAACCAAATTTATTAATTAACAGCCTGTAAAACAAATGAAAGAATAAACTAAGTCAACAAAATCTTAACAGAAAAACTTAAACTGAAACGAAATTTATGAAAAAATAATTTAAGAAACTTAAGAAAGGAAGGAAGGAGGCAGGTGGCAAGACTTGTGACTTGCCTGTGGGATTGAACTAGTTTCACGCCGTCAACACTCCCCTCCCCCCCCCCTGCCAAGACCAGAATAGGATAAATATGGATTATAAAAAGCAATTGGATTATAAAAAGCAAATGGATTATAAAAAGCAAAATTTCATAGCAGATAAAGATTAATGAAACTATGAAGCAACAATGAAAATTATTGATTATTATGTGTTTAATAGTATGATTAGAATTTTAAGAATAATTGACAACTCAACAATGAAGAAACTGAAAATTTAATGGAAAAAGAAAAATTGCATATTAATACAAAGTAAATGCAACAAGCCTTCTGCTTTTTTTTTTTAATTTCACAATCCCACCCAACCATCCAGCCAAACGCCACCACCCCTCCTCCGTAATCAAACATCTACACTCCCCCCTCCCAACCACCACCTTTTTTATTGCCTTTTATTATTTTATAATTTTTTGTTAAGATACACTAAAGTGTACACATTTTTTTTTTTTTTTTTTATGTACTGATAGAGACATGGTTATGGATATAAAACAGAAATACAAAGTTTTTAGGAAAACCCATTTTAGCAGTGCTATGATCAGTCTATTAATATTCTTGTTTTTATACTTCGGAGAGCATAAATTATTAATTCGAAATAAATGGTTAATGATGATGTTTCTAAATACTGAAAGTGAAAGATACAGACAGGAATTAAAATGTGTAAATAAGTTTACTTTAAAACTAAAATCTTACTGTTTGTCATAGATATCTGTGTAAATTTTATTACCATCGAAGATTATTTTTAGATCTAAAAAATTAATTGATTGATTAGTTATAGTATTTTGAGTTAGCTTCAAGTTAGATGGATAATTTAAGGAAAAGGCAATTTGTGATTTCTTGTTAAGATAAAATGCAATAATATCATTTATGTAACGATAAAGCCGGACGTCATCATAACAAAATTGCTTTTCATAATAATAAAGATAGAGATCTACCAAAATACTGAAGCTACAACCCCTTGTGTGATTCTTACTTGTTACAAATAGATAATGTTGTTGTGGAAGATATAATTATTATGGATAACAAAGTTAAGAAGTGTTTTGAATTTTTCTGCCTTAAAATTGCGAGGAAGATTAATTTGAGTTTTATATTCGTGAAAAAGACTGTAAATGATATTACTAAGATCTGATAACTCAATATTCTTGAAAAGATCTTGAAAGTCAAAAGTCATAAAGTCTATTGAATTGAGCGATTTAATGTATTGAATTAATTGAAAGCTATTTTAAGACAGTGTAAATTATCAACTTTGCAAGTACAATTGTAAATTTGTTTTAGAATATCCAGTAGAGTTTTATTAGCATTGTTGTTATAATAGTTACAGCCAATAGTGACAGTGCGAAATTTAATTGGAGATTTGTGAAACTTAGGTATGAGAACTATATAAGGATAATTAAAGTTACTGAAGGGAAGTTGAAGTAGTTTATAGTAATTATGTATTTTTCGGTTATTAATAATAAGGTTATTATTAGTTAAACTAAAGATGTTACTATTAGTTAGTGAAGAGTTTAAAATAGAGAGATAGTAGGATTTACATATAATGGCATAATTATTGGGTGATTTGTCAACATAAGTTATCACAAAGTCATCCTGTAGTGATTTAATTGAGTTAAGAAGTACAGATTTTTTAAAAAACACCAGATTTGAATAATGGAGAAATAAAGCATTTTTAATTTTTTGTAACACTAAAACTTTCTATTGAGTAAAGTAGGCAATAGGTTTATTATGGGTAATAGAAATTTTATAAATAAATAAATCTAGGTCATAAGAAAACTGTTGAAAGATTTGTGAAATGCTAGTTTTAATTGGAAGTCTAAATTTGGAGCCAAATTCCATGAATTTTTTTAATTGATAATTATCAATAATATTGAGATTACCAGTAGTAGTGTATCCATGGTCTCTGTCAATATATTTTGACATAGAAGGATCATTGCATTTACATGTTACAGTGTTGGTAAAAGAGGTAGACTTAGAGACAGAATTATAATTGAATATCTTTCTGCCAAGAAGAAGAGGATATTTGAAGGTACAAGATAAATTTAAAATTTTAATTGGAAACAAACGTTCTTTGTCATTTATGATAGATGTAATGTTAATTCTATTCAATATTTGATTTGTAAACGTCACAATTAATTGAGTATTTGTTTTACTTTTGTTGAGCTTTTTATTGATTTTTAAATTAAATTCTTTGATTTTGTACATTATAATATCATAAAAAATGTCTGAAAATTTTTTATTATACGATTGGCTTTGAAAGACATTCAGAAAATTCACTAAGTATTTCTTTTTAATTGCACAAATAAATTTTTGAATAATTTACCAGCTATATATATGTATATATACAGTCGAACCTCATTCTTTAACGTGAATTACTCTTAACATGAAATGTTTCCACAATCCCCGTCAAAATGAAAATCTGTTTAGTCGTAAGAAGATTAGTTACTGATCACAACTACTAATAACATGATTTTTTTTTTTCTCTCTCTCTCTTCAGATTCACGTAAACGAGGTTCAGTAGTATAATTAAAATTTGACCTCATGTGATCATGCCTAGCAAATAGTCTAGAAAATTTTGACCATAATTTACACTCAATATCCAACTGTAGAATAAGTGCAAAAAATATTTTATTTACTTATTTACCGTAAAATTCCGATAGTAATCCCCCACCAAATTATACCTTGCTCTGTGATTTTAAGATGTTTTCATTTTTCAGAAACCCTCCATTCTCTTGGATGTTATAATCTGAAGTTTTTCCTAAATTTTCAGGGACCGCGATAGCCCAGTGGGTAGAGCGGTGGCCTCGTAATTGGAAGATTGCGGGTTCGGTACTCGAGCCGGCCAAAGACCGTCGTGTACACTAATGGTGGCTGGTGCAAGTAAAATCTGTCGTGACCGTAATGTCCTCCATGTTCCCATAAAAAATTATACCTCTGGGGGTCACCGAAGCGGGAGAGTCATCCCTTCCGTGGAGGATCAAATTGTGATGGCATGTCTCCGGACCACCTCTAGGGGTGTATCCCAGACCGTCGCCAATTGCCCATCTGCGCAGCACTAGTGCGACGTAAAACCCAACCATCCATCTAAATTTTCAGCTTTTTTAAAGTTTTCGGTAATACTCCCCCTTCTAATTTTAACAATTTTAGTTTCTAAAAGAAAGGGGGTTTGTAATCGGAATTTTACGGTATTTTTTTATTTTTAAATTATTATTATTATTATTATATTCTCTTTGAGTTTACAATAATAATCAGACGAGCATAAAAGAATAAAATTTATTTTATTTGTTTATTTATTTTTTTAATAAATCCTCATTATAGAAAACGTAATGTGAATAGAAGGAAGGATTCATGGTTGACGTTACAATTATTTATGGGGCTCAATCTATTAATTAATGTTCTAAATAAAAAAAGAAAAGAAATAAATAAATAAAATAAAAATGCATAAAAATTAGAAGATTGCGAGTTCAATACTCAAGCCGGCCAAAGACCATCGCGTTATGTATACTTATGGTGGCACATGCACGTAAAATCCGTCATGGCTGCGATGAGGATAATAAAGGATCAAAACTGTAATAGCATTTTTCTTCGGAACATATCTAGGGGGTGAATCCCAGATTGCCGTCAATTGCTTACATCATAGCTGGAGAGAGACGTTAATTCCACTCCAGTCTAACATAAATAATACATTTTGTTCTTTAAAAAAATTAACTTAAAAATGGATTTCTGTATACATTTTAATATGTGATATTTTTCAAAGAAAAAAAATACATATACAAGGTGTTCCCGAAATTCTTCAACAAACTTAGAGGGATTATAGTACTCATCAAGGTGAATAAAAACTGAAATGGAACATGGGGTCACTCAGAGCCTGATTAAGGGGGAAGCACACATTATTTACACTTACACCGTTATTTTTTAACAAATACTTTCGTCCTATAATAAACAGAAAATTCTCTTTAAAAATTATTTTAAAAGAATTCTGGTGTCTAATAAAGGTGAGTAAATTGGATTGTTTTACACCGTTCATTTTTTATAAAAAATATTTCCTCATCAAAGCGTGGAATTTCTATGACATGAAGTAAAAAATAATTGTAAAAATATTCCGGTGAGAGCGGAGATAATATGTGCTTCCCCCTTAATCAGGCTCTGAGGTCACTAATGATTGTTTAACACGTTCACGCCGGTGTGACACACCGGTGGGTCACAGCAAAAGTATTTGAGCACTAGCAATAATCCTTGTCCAAAAAAAGTACACTTAATACTGCTTTGTTAAATAAATCCTTATCGAGTCATGATCTTAGTCAGTCTAAGAATATGATTCGACTAGGATTTATTGAACAAAACAGTTTTAAGTATACTTTTTTGATATCAGAATTATTGGCTAGTGCTCAGATACTTTTGAGAAGAATGCGCTTGCGTGAACATGTTAATGCGTGAAAATCGGAAAAGTGTCCAAGCATCGAAACCTCGCACGCAAGTTGCTGTCAAAGTGGCTAGTTGCATCTGCATGGAGCTTGTTTTCCTTCCACGTTGTACAAATCCAGGCGGAAAGAGATGCCGAAAACCGCAGAAGAGAGCTAATCAAACCTGTGAATAAGAGCCTGCATATGCAAATTCGGCACCTAATTAGAATTGGACCAATAAACGTAATTGCGCAGCGTGCATGCATTGTAGGTAGATGGACTGTGAATGATGATAGGTAGTATTATTGCTAGAGCTCGTTTTTGTGATTGCATAAAAAATGACTGCCTATTCCAATAGCAAAATGGCATATAATCATATTGGGGCGGGGGAGTTCAACCTCCCCTCACCTTCCTCACCCCAAAATTTTGCAGATTTGTTGAACCTTTTTGAGTTAAACTTCATTTTTAACAGTCAAAATTATGTACTAAAGTTTGAACCTGTGTTATCAAAATCACATATTTTTTAACATTATCTACAAGAGTAATTCTTACAAAATTAATATTTTATGTATGCAAATATTGAATTTCTTTATTTAAAAAGATATCCTTTTCCTCTAAATTATTCAGTGTGTTACAGACAGGAAATATTTGATCTAAAAATTATTTATTGACAGAGATTAAACATTTCCTTTTTGTCTCATCTGTAATGCATAGAAACACCTCTTTTTCAGTTGTTTAAAATAACATATTTCATTCCCCTATTTGGAAACAAAAAATTCACAGAAGCAATCATTCTTTTTTTTTTTTTTTCAAAATATCCATTTCCTTATTTGGTAACGATAAATAATCAAAACAATACAACGATTTCTTTTCAAACTCACATTACCATATTTGGCATGCGAGATCTAAATTTAGATTATGATGTATAAAGAACACCTGCGGCTGGTCACCTTTTGGCATTAGTAGATCAAGAACTTTCCCCTCAAAAAATTACAGCCGAATTGAAAAGTTTTTCCAAAAAACGAGCAATACCCGGCCGTGCAAGAAGTCTGTGGGTTATTGAAGATGAATAAGGAACAGGGAAATGTTGATCATCTACCAAGGCCTGGACGGCCAAGAAAGACATCTGAACAAGATTTATCGATGCCAAGGGAACATCAAAGCTCAAAGCTGTTGATTACATCTACATATTGGAAGAAAGCTTAATCAAAACGATCAATGATCAGTATCCCAATGAAGATTACATGTTCCAACAAGACAGTACCCTTGTTCATATTAAAGATAAGGTCAAAAAATGGTTTGGAAGCAAGAAAATCAATTGGATCAGTGATTGTTCAAACACAACCTCCTGATAACAATTTGATCAAAAATTTAAGGGATCACACTGATCAAAAACTTTGAGATTGAAAGTATGCCAATGCAGATGAATTGTCGGTAGAGATTGTGGTGATTTAGTTAGAATGCAAATCCACAGCAAGTCTGAGAAAAATTTTTGTTGGGTATTCCTTGTCGCTTGGGACTGATCAAAAATCGGGGTGGGTAAGTTCCATATTGACATATTTGATGAAAAGTTTTTTTTTTTCTTTTTTATATACAGAATTAAATTCTACATCAGATGGCCCATGTCTCACTGTTTATTGACCAAGATTTACTGCAAAATCCCGAAAGTAAACTCTTTTTTCCAAAAGCATAGCGACACTGATCTTGAGGACTAGAAGGTCAAAAGTAGGTTTGGATGAGGTGGTGAAAGACAGATTTACCGGCGCTCCATGTGTACCCCTGGTGATAAGATGGATAAAAAGGTTGAAGGGGTTATATTTAAGAAAATGGAATAATTTTACTTTTGGCAAAAAAAGGGGGCTTACATTCGAGGAAATGGTTATTTTTGAGATTTTATGGCAGGTTGCTATATAGATGTAAACAATGTATTAGGATTTTGTGCATAGGCATGACAAAACTTACAGAATAAAGTATATGCCCTTTAGCATATATTAATTGGTTTCTACAGAAAAACTGACAGGCATCCTGTTTACGTAGGTCAGTTATCGATCTCAGAAATGAATGTTTAAAAAAATTTTTTTTTTTTTTTTTTTTTTTTTTTTATCTTGCTATGTAAATTTTCTTTTATACTAACGATTTTCTTCAAATTTGCTATATAACCTCTTTTTAGATGTCCTTCCATGTGTGTTACTTATTTACTACAGGAAAATTGACAGGCATCCTGCTTAGGTACCTTGGAAATTGGTGTTTCAAAAAACGGCTTTATCACTATTTTTAAACTCGCTATGTGAACTTTCTTTTATACATTTTCTATAACATATGTATAATTTTGATTTTACATGAATATTATTGGATGTCTAATTTCTTAAATCAGTTTTATGTTTACTGGCCACAC